>OX439483.1:354325137-354848048 GCA_949320155.1 Melangyna quadrimaculata | reverse complement strand
TATATGTACGTTTCTATCCCAAGCGAAATGACAAAAAGAACCAATCCGTTCGAAAACCTTTATCGATACGAAACTATCTTAAGAACGATTTACAATGCGGCGTAAAAAAAATAGTTATTTCAGCTCCCGTGTTTAGGAAAACTACACCATGGAATAAGAATTTTGTGGACTCAAATTAAAGGCAATTGCTTACTGCTCCATTTGAGTCCGGAACATTCTAATTCCATGGTGTAGTTTCAGAAGAAAAAGAATAAATAATTTAACGCTACCAAAAAAACTCGTCGTCAAGAAACTCGTCGCATTGTGAATTGGAAAACGATCTTATAACTAGAAAAAAATGACATCGAATAAAGTCACGCTCTCGTCGCGTTTACTCATTCCATTGTGAATCGACCTTTAGATAGGCTATCGCATAGGTTTCCGATCGCGGCCAACAAGAGGCAAAAAATAACAAACTAACTGTTAAAGGACAATGGGTATGGAACGTGGGCCCAGCACCAATAAGAACGGCCTTCATATCGTATATATGTAGGTACATGTTATTGCATTCATTATCCGTTATCCGTTTGTCCAAATTCGCTGTGTGTTATTTAATTTTGAATAAAATGAGTTTTAGGGTCACAATTATTTTTTTCGATAGTTTTTTTTTTTAATATTTTGTGTATTTTTCGCTCGATTTAAGCCATTTTTTGGAATTAAGTTCTTTGAACCCATGACACACTACTTGAAATTTTTCAGATTTTTAAAACTATGTTTACGGCAACCATCAATTTTATGCAAAAACCATTTTTTGGAGTATTTAATTTGTAAAAAATACAAATATGTATTGGCTTTTGAATAGGTTCTTATGTCAAAGTCATCTCTGGAAAACAACAAACAAACATCAATTTGTATCTCATTTAACGTAATAAAAATAGGTATTATTTTCAAGGTTTTAAATTGCAATTCGTAAAAATTGGACAAAACAACCCACAAAACCACACATACAGTGCTGCCAAAAACATTCCGGATTTTTCCTCACTATAATGTTTTTCTTAATATCAAGTAGAAAACTAATAACTTTCCATAGGTTTTCCATAATTTGTAAAGGGTATCAGACAATTTAATAATAACCTTAAAAATATAATGCTCCGATGACAAGAACAATAAAAAAAAAATATTTTATAAAGTTATTCAATAACATGCCTGTGCAAAACTAACCGGATTGCAGGAAGATTGCGAGTCTCGATGTTAAAGTAGCGGTTTTTTTCGAGTCTTTTGACTCACGCCGTAGATTAAACAGACTTTACAAGTTGAGAGCTGTGTTAGTTGAATTATATAGTGCAGAAAATGGCTAAAACACGTTATAGCAACGCGATTCGATACAAGGTAATAGAAAAGTTCCAAGCCGGTACAAAACTAAATTTAATATCTGAAATATTGCAAAATTCCAACGTCAACGGTTTGTGACATCATTACAAAATTTAGAAGCGGGAAATCAGTAGAAGCAGATCATTTTGGTGGACGCCCTCGCAAAACAACTGTTCAAACTGATAGGCGCATAAAGAATTTTGTGCTTAAAGACCCTTTTGCAACTTCAAAGATAATTTGTGATGAACTAAACAAGTACGGTAAGGAAGCGTTTAAGAGATTTCGGTCTTTTTGCATTTCGACCACCGAAGAAACCTCTTCTTACTGCTTAACATCGTAAAAAAAGGTAAGCCATGAAAGGTGTTTAGAAAAGACTTTAAAACTCCCAACCAAAACATTTAACTCAGGGTTGAATTTGCAAAAAATCATCTTAACTGGTCTTTAAGCAAATGGAGGAGCGTGCTTTTCAGTAATGAAAGCAAATTCAACTTGTTTTACTCCGATGGTGCAAGGACAGTAAGGCGCTCAAAAGGTACGCAATTAAAGCCTGCAAATGTACTCTCTACAGTTAAGCACGGTGGAGCCTCGGCGATGGTTTGGGGCTGTTTTTCAGGCGCAGGCTGCGGTCCAATACACCAAATCATAGGAATTATGGACCGTTTTCAATATAAGGACATTTTGGAGTCAGTAATGCTTCCATATGCAGAGGAAGAAATACCTTTGCGTTGGGTTTTTCAGCAGGATAATGACCTCAAACATTCTTCAAAGCTGCTAAAAGAGTGGTTTGCGACTAAAAATATTTGTGTTTTAGAATGGCCGTCTCAATCACCCGATCTAAACTCAATTGAAAACTTGTGGGCCATTTTAAAAAGGCGGGTTGGGAAAAAAAAGCACACGTAAACAACTTTTCTTTTTGCAGCCTTGAAAAATGAATTTGAGAATATTCCTGCTTCTATTTTCGAAAATTTAATTCAGTTAATGCCTCGTCGATGTCGAGCTGTGATAAAAAATAGGGGTTACTGGACAAAATATTAAATAAAAAATAATAATTAATTGTACAAGATAAAATCCGGTTAGTTTTGTCACATTAAAATTCTGAATCAACTTAAATTTTTGACTATTATTTTTTGTTTTAATGGTTAATTTACCATGTTTTTTGTTTAAAATGATACAATTGTTTAATAAAAATGGCGAAAAATTACAAATATTTGATTTGTTCATTTTTATCTCCCAAACCAACACTCAATGCAGTTGACCAAACAAATTCGGAATGTTTTTGACACCACTGTATATACTATTAGGGGTTCAATTTTTGTAACTTATTCCTTATTTAGTAACGAAGAAAATGGTTGTACATTTTTTACGAAATGATTCCTAAATAGGTCAAACAAAAAAATATTAACAAAAAATAGAATATTTTTTTTCCTTTTTATGGTACTAAAATATTTTTATCTCAGAAAGTTTTTTTACCGATTTTAAGTGTCTTTGTGATTTTCAAAGAAGAATAACATTTCAGAAAAAGAATATTTTTTGCTCAAGCTACAAAGTCAAGTACAAGTTTAACAGTTTATCTGTAATAACGATAATGAAAACGAAGATTTAGTGCAAACATGGTTTTTTTGTCTACTCGTTCAAAAACGACGACCTGGCTTTGATTTTGGACTATTAAGTGATTTTTGTGTAAAACAAGGACCTGGATTTGTGAGTTTTGTATATGATAAAAAAGAGACTAACGTAAAATAGGTAAGAATCTGACTTAAAAATCTTTAAGTAGGTACCAAACGAACAAAATATTAAATTTTTTGTTTATAATTTTTTTTTTTAATATTTTGTGCCCGTTATAAATGTAATACCAAGTTTTTCGTTACTAAATAAGGAATAAGCTAAAAATATTTCAACCCCTTATAATAATATATAATGGTGGTTTTGGGGGTCGTTTTGTAAGTTCTTTTGTCTTTCTTTTACGAATTGCAAAAGATTAAAAACAATATCTATTTTTATTCTGATAAATGAGGTAAAAATTGATATTTTTTTTATTTTTTCCAGAGATGGCTTTGACACCAAAAACATTATTTAAAAACAAATATTTGTTTTTTTTTTTACAAATTAAATGCTGCAAAAACTTCTTTTTGCATAAAAATGATGCTTGCGACACCTAAACATAACTTTAAAAATTCAGGTATTCTATCATAAGTTCAAAGAACTTAATTCCAAAAATGGCTTAAATCGAGCGAAAAATACACAAAATATTAATGAAAAACTAAGGAAAAAAGAATTTGTTTACCCTAAAACTCATTTTAATCAAAATAAAATAACTTTTGTCACACAGCGAATTTGGACAAACGGTTACGGGTAAGGAATGCATAAACAAACACCTATACATGTTATGTAGGCCGTTCTTATTGGTGCTGGGCCCAATGTCCTTTGACTGTCCATTGTCCTTTGACTGTGAGGTTCAACCAACGCGTTCAAGTTTATATTTCAAGTACGATTATTTCTTTTTACTTATTTCTTCATAATGTTTCTGCATACCTGAATTAATACATTTTGCTTTATTAAAAATAAACTATTAAATTTTAACATCGCAAAGATACATATGATTTAAAAGCATTTTATTATGGTCAGTCATTACTATGAACTACATTGCTTAGGTATAGTCGTCCCTTTTGTTAAGCAAAACAATTTTTTTTTAAATTCATATTTTTTGGTCAGGGAAAATTTTGAAATTGGTCAGGGAAAGTCAAGGAAATTTTTTTTGAAAAATAGTGCAGATAGATGCATGGTCACGGTCTACATTGAACGATTTTTTCAGTGCTGATCTTTTGTTCGTTGGTGAAGGGAGTGAAAAGTGAGGGGTAGGGATCAAATCGTTTGTCCCGGTCTACATTGAACGATTTTTCCAGTGCCGATCTTTTGTTCGTTGGTGAAGGTAGTGAAAAGTTAGAGGTACGGATCAAATCGGTTAGAATCAAAAAAAACTAAATGACTTCAATTTATTTTTATTTAATTCCGATTATTTTTTAAATTATCGATATATAAAATATTCAACAGCTTAGATTTAAATATCAATAAATATTTTATACCAACCTGAATTGTATTAATTTAAAAATATATACCTATGGCACAGGGTCAAAAGTCCACAGGTCAAAGGTTCATAATGGATTTTTGACACACTTGGATGGTACAGAAGTCCACAATTGTGTTGTGGAGATTTGACCCACCCAGGTGGGTCAAAAGTCCACTAAAAAGTGGGTCAATATTCCCTAATTTTAGAAAGAAAGTGGGTCATGAGTCCAAAATAATTTCATATTATAATTTTGAAAAAAGCAGAACAATTAAGAATTATTTCTATTTTTATTATTCATTTGTTTTGTTAAGCCCGTATGATACTACATTTGGTCTTCAATTTTAATTCATTAAATCATGATTAATTGTCAGCCAAGAGGAAAAGAGAAATTAGTATTTTTTCAGAGAAGAACGACATTATGTTTTGACAATTACAATGTCCACAGAAGTAAATTTACACCAAAAACCTAGTGTTCTCATGAGCCAAGTGTATACTTTTTTTTGTGGTCAGTGTTGAAATAATTTTTTATTTTCAATTTCTGAAAAGTCAAAAAAAAGCTGCCAGGATCTGAAATATGTTCATTTTTAATACATTTTTTGTGACTTTTTTGCATTAATGTGGTTATTGTGTACGCTCTCTCATATCGGTATTTTCAATTATAAATTGTTTGAACTACTCTAGTTTCATTTTTAATGCATTAAAAATGAAGACAAAATGTAGTGTCATACGGACTTTAAGAATTAATTTGTATACTCTTCACTACACGTAAATTTAAAGCAAGAAACATATACAGTGCTTTGCATAAGTATAAACGCACCTGTAAAAATGAATTTTATAGAGAACTGGAAATGGAAACGGCACCTTACTATTTTTTTATTTAATGGCATCAGTAAACAAGTTAATTGAGCAAAAAAAAGTCCCGTTATTTTCGCTAGCGTTATTTAGAAAACAAAAACTGGTTTTTTCGTATTGCAGAAGTATAAACGCACTATGCAAATCTCGTTTAAGCTTCATTTAATTATGGGTTTCGAGATGACAAACAACGAAGCCGCGTGGTATACATTTAAGCGATACGGAAAAGGCAAAAATTCAAGACTTTCGTTCAAGTATCCTAAGATGTAGGGCTATTCTTAGGAAAATTTCGAGATTGTGTCGTTTTTCCGTAATTTCTTATGGAACGCAAATAAGACCCGGGGTTCCGCAGATGCTGACACGTTGCGATAATAGCCAAACAATCAATGTTCCATCTAGTTAAGCACGGTGGAGCCTCGGCGATGGTTTGGGGCTGTTTTTCAGGCGCAGGCTGCGGTCCAATACACCAAATCATAGGAATTATGGACCGTTTTCAATATAAGGACATTTTGGAGTCAGTAATGCTTCCATATGCAGAGGAAGAAATACCTTTGCGTTGGGTTTTTCAGCAGGATAATGACCCCAAACATTCTTCAAAGCTGCTAAAAGAGTGGTTTGCGACTAAAAATATTTGTGTTTTAGAATGGCCGTCTCAATCACCCGATCTAAACTCAATTGAAAACTTGTGGGCCATTTTAAAAAGGCGGGTTGGGAAAAAAAAGCACACGTAAACAACTTTTCTTTTTGCAGCCTTGAAAAATGAATTTGAGAATATTCCTGCTTCTATTTTCGAAAATTTAATTCAGTTAATGCCTCGTCGATGTCGAGCTGTGATAAAAAATAGGGGTTACTGGACAAAATATTAAATAAAAAATAATAATTAATTGTACAAGATAAAATCCGGTTAGTTTTGTCACATTAAAATTCTGAATCAACTTAAATTTTTGACTATTATTTTTTGTTTTAATGGTTAATTTACCATGTTTTTTGTTTAAAATGATACAATTGTTTAATAAAAATGGCGAAAAATTACAAATATTTGATTTGTTCATTTTTATCTCCCAAACCAACACTCAATGCAGTTGACCAAACAAATTCGGAATGTTTTTGACACCACTGTATATACTATTAGGGGTTCAATTTTTGTAACTTATTCCTTATTTAGTAACGAAGAAAATGGTTGTACATTTTTTACGAAATGATTCCTAAATAGGTCAAACAAAAAAATATTAACAAAAAATAGAATATTTTTTTTCCTTTTTATGGTACTAAAATATTTTTATCTCAGAAAGTTTTTTTACCGATTTTAAGTGTCTTTGTGATTTTCAAAGAAGAATAACATTTCAGAAAAAGAATATTTTTTGCTCAAGCTACAAAGTCAAGTACAAGTTTAACAGTTTATCTGTAATAACGATAATGAAAACGAAGATTTAGTGCAAACATGGTTTTTTTGTCTACTCGTTCAAAAACGACGACCTGGCTTTGATTTTGGACTATTAAGTGATTTTTGTGTAAAACAAGGACCTGGATTTGTGAGTTTTGTATATGATAAAAAAGAGACTAACGTAAAATAGGTAAGAATCTGACTTAAAAATCTTTTAGTAGGTACCAAACGAACAAAATATTAAATTTTTTGTTTATAATTTTTTTTTTAATATTTTGTGCCCGTTATAAATGTAATACCAAGTTTTTCGTTACTAAATAAGGAATAAGCTAAAAATATTTCAACCCCTTATAATAATATATAATGGTGGTTTTGGGGGTCGTTTTGTAAGTTCTTTTGTCTTTCTTTTACGAATTGCAAAAGATTAAAAACAATATCTATTTTTATTCTGATAAATGAGGTAAAAATTGATATTTTTTTTATTTTTTCCAGAGATGGCTTTGACACCAAAAACATTATTTAAAAACAAATATTTGTTTTTTTTTTTACAAATTAAATGCTGCAAAAACTTCTTTTTGCATAAAAATGATGCTTGCGACACCTAAACATAACTTTAAAAATTCAGGTATTCTATCATAAGTTCAAAGAACTTAATTCCAAAAATGGCTTAAATCGAGCGAAAAATACACAAAATATTAAAGAAAAACTAAGGAAAAAAGAATTTGTTTACCCTAAAACTCATTTTAATCAAAATAAAATAACTTTTGTCACACAGCGAATTTGGACAAACGGTTACGGGTAAGGAATGCATAAACAAACACCTATACATGTTATGTAGGCCGTTCTTATTGGTGCTGGGCCCAATGTCCTTTGACTGTCCATTGTCCTTTGACTGTGAGGTTCAACCAACGCGTTCAAGTTTATATTTCAAGTACGATTATTTCTTTTTACTTATTTCTTCATAATGTTTCTGCATACCTGAATTAATACATTTTGCTTTATTAAAAATAAACTATTAAATTTTAACATCGCAAAGATACATATGATTTAAAAGCATTTTATTATGGTCAGTCATTACTATGAACTACATTGCTTAGGTATAGTCGTCCCTTTTGTTAAGCAAAACAATTTTTTTTTAAATTCATATTTTTTGGTCAGGGAAAATTTTGAAATTGGTCAGGGAAAGTCAAGGAAATTTTTTTTGAAAAATAGTGCAGACCATGTAGGTAGCTGCATGGTCACGGTCTACATTGAACGATTTTTTCAGTGCTGATCTTTTGTTCGTTGGTGAAGGGAGTGAAAAGTGAGGGGTAGGGATCAAATCGTTTGTCCCGGTCTACATTGAACGATTTTTCCAGTGCCGATCTTTTGTTCGTTGGTGAAGGTAGTGAAAAGTTAGAGGTACGGATCAAATCGGTTAGAATCAAAAAAAACTAAATGACTTCAATTTATTTTTATTTAATTCCGATTATTTTTTAAATTATCGATATATAAAATATTCAACAGCTTAGATTTAAATATCAATAAATTATTATTATTATTATTATTATTTTATTACAATGTAATGAATTACAAAACAATAATTAAGAGCTATAGCTACCAGGACTATCAGCTAAAATATCAATAAATATTTTATACCACCAGTATAACCCACCCAGGTGGGTCAAAAGTCCACTAAAAAGTGGGTCAATATTCCCTAATTTTAGAAAGAAAGTGGGTCATGAGTCCAAAATAATTTCATATTATAATTTTGAAAAAAGCAGAACAATTAAGAATTATTTCTATTTTTATTATTCATTTGTTTTGTTAAGCCCGTATGATACTACATTTGGTCTTCAATTTTAATTCATTAAATCATGATTAATTGTCAGCCAAGAGGAAAAGAGAAATTAGTATTTTTTCAGAGAAGAACGACATTATGTTTTGACAATTACAATGTCCACAGAAGTAAATATACACCAAAAACCTAGTGTTCTCATGAGCCAAGTGTATACTTTTTTTTGTGGTCAGTGTTGAAATAATTTTTTATTTTCAATTTCTGAAAAGTCAAAAAAAAGCTGCCAGGATCTGAAATATGTTCATTTTTAATACATTTTTTGTGACTTTTTTGCATTAATGTGGTTATTGTGTACGCTCTCTCATATCGGTATTTTCAATTATAAATTGTTTGAACTACTCTAGTTTCATTTTTAATGCATTAAAAATGAAGACAAAATGTAGTGTCATACGGACTTTAAGAATTAATTTGTATACTCTTCACTACATGTAAATTTAAAGCAAGAAACGTATACAGTGCTTTGCATAAGTATAAACGCACCTGTAAAAATGAATTTTATAGAGAACTGGAAATGGAAACGGCACCTTACTATTTTTTTATTTAATGGCATCAGTAAACAAGTTAATTGAGCAAAAAAAAGTCCCGTTATTTTCGCTAGCGTTATTTAGAAAACAAAAACTGGTTTTTTCGTATTGCAGAAGTATAAACGCACTATGCAAATCTCGTTTAAGCTTCATTTAATTATGGGTTTCGAGATGACAAACAACGAAGCCGCGTGGTATACATTTAAGCGATACGGAAAAGGCAAAAATTCAAGACTTTCGTTCAAGTATCCTAAGATGTAGGGCTATTCTTAGGAAAATTTCGAGATTGTGTCGTTTTTCCGTAATTTCATAAAGGATCCAGAATCTTATGGAACGCAAATAAGACCCGGGGTTCCGCAGATGCTGACACGTTGCGATAATAGCCAAACAATCAATGTTCCATCTAATTCGGTGCATTTTTTTTTTAAAGGGAAATTCGTTACGAATTAGGGTAAGGCGTTTCATTTTCGACGGTTTTCGTACTTTAAGAAGCAGTGGAGTGATTGTTCGTGGCTCCCAGCTCCAAATCTGACAACAGCCCACAAACAAAAAATATTGGAATTTGCCCGTCAAAATATGGACCGCTTTTGGAAAACCGTACTTAACATTTTATTACTTAACGCTTTAACTCTTCTTATTTTTAGATAAAAGCAAAAAAAGCAAAAGTGAGCGCGTTTAACGAAAAGATGCGTATTGGTGCAATATAGTTCAAATGAAACAGTAATAATGAGCTGATAGGTGGGACCTTAAGGGGAGAAGACATGCTGAAAACGCTTTATGAAAAAGAAATGGTGGGCTTGAACTGTAATTTTGGTACTCTCATCGAGAATACTCGCCAAAAAACCTAAATTCCGTCTGTTGATATAATCAAAATACGTCCAATTCAATGTCAAATCTATGTAAAAATATTAGAATTGTATCTTACAACGTACACGGTTTGGAGAACAAAATAATACTTTCTCACTTTTTTAGTTATTTATCATCCTACGAGATATTTATACTCATAGAAACACATGTTCCTGAAGAAAAAATTAATAATTTCAAAAAATATTTTAAAGATCATCATACATATTGGAGGCCTGCGACGCGTAGCAGTCGTTTTGGGAGAGCAATTGGTGACATGGTTTATGGAGTTAAAGAGACACTGAACCAAAGTGGCATTCAACATGAGTATATCAGTAATGAAAGCGTAGACATCATAAATATAATAGTTAGCGAGATAATTATGACACTTCTTCCACTTTATCTTAGAGGGGCGAACTGGCAAAACGACCTAGTAGCCCAGTCAACGAAGACTCAAAATTATAAAATAAATGCAAAAAACAGTGCTCTCTGGATTATTTTTTTTTTTATATGGTAGAGGTTACCCACAAATATAACATACCCAAAGTCCCCAGCCCAGGGCCGCGAGCTAAACTCAGGAGAGGGGGTTAAAGGTACCCCTTTTTAGATTTTCGTGAATATTTCCACAACCTAGCATGTTAGCGGAAAAGTCTATACTACTTAATTAGAATAAGAAGATGAAGAAATTTAAATATTAAAATATTGAAATTACTTCTGTTTTAAGTGGAGTGAATGAATAAAATTCAATTAAAAAGTACAAGTTACCTCAACTCCAGAAATTATTGTGCTCCGCCCAAGGTATAACAGTGGGCTCTTCAGTCAGTCTGTTATACCCTACTAAGACACACATTTTGGTCGATGTTTACCGACTCTTATACAAATCATAGCAAAAAGATACTGTGAATTTTATTATTCTAGGGGAATTTGTTTAAATTCGTGCACCTAGAAAATAAATACCCGTGGTCAGGTTTTTTATAATAAGAAGATGAAGAAATTTAAATATTAAAATATTGAAATTACTTCTGTTTTAAGTGGAGTGAATGAATAATATAATAATAATAATAAAATTCACAGTATCTTTTTGCTGTGATTTTTATAAGAGTCGGTAAACATCGACCAAAATTTGTGTCTTAGTAGGTTATAACAGACTGACTGAAGAGCCACTGTTATACCTTGGGCTAAACACAATAATTTCTGTAGTTGAGGTCACTTGTACTTTTTAATTGAATTCTACTTAACTAGAGACAATTAAATTATCTATAAAAATATATATTCACATTTTTTCTAGGGTCAAAAATAAATGAGATGCGGGCGGCAGAAAAGTCAACAAATCTGAAAAACCTGTTATTGTCTTAGATATTGAATGTTTTCTGACCAATTTACTTGGAAGAAACAAAAACCGTTAATACACATTCATTCACTGTTATTTCATCATGTCGTGAAGCTAAGAAAGGAGTTATAATTTCCTTTTTTTTCTATATATCCGAATACGAAAAATTTGAATTATACTAAATTAGGAAAAATTTAAATAGCAAGAGTTGTTTTCATATGGCGCCAAAAAATGATAACGTTTTTTTTAAAGGAACACAATACAAAATTTATTTTGCATAGAGGGGGGGTGCTTTCTCCCCCCCTTAAGAGAGAAGGGGCATTTTTTTCTCAAAATAATATATAAAAACAACGGCAACACTTACAACAAAAAAATTTACCTTTTTTGAAAGCCAGAACTTTTCTTTTATTTTATTGTCAAATCAAGTTATTGATGTCCATAGTTTTTGTAAAAATTACTTTCAAACTCAAAATTAAAAAAAAAAGTTGAAAATTTCGTTTCTGATTTTTTCATTTAAATTGTAAAATAAAATGCAGAATTGGCTTTTATTGTTCATATTGTTCTATGTCTCCTAGTTTTTGAGAAAATTAAAAGTTATGACGACAATTTTTTTGATTTTTTTTAATAATTTTTGTTATTATAATTCGTAGTATGTGATAGTAGTGTTTCTTTGAACTTGAGGCTAATGAATGAATAATTTCTAGATAGTGGTAGAGGGGACCTTAGGTACCACTATCACAGTACCTTTGGAGGCTTGCCTCGCAGGTTCAAAGAAATTATTCATTCATTAACCTCAAGTTCAAAGAAACATTTTACTATCACATACTATAAGGAATTATAATAACAAACATTATACAAAAATCAAAAAAATTGTCGTCGTAATTGTAACATCTGTAACTGTAACATCTGTAACTGTAACATCTGTAACTTTGCATCTGTTCTTGTACCTATAAAGCTGGCAGAGAAAAAGAAAGTCTATGCTTTCTTCGTGGATTTAAAGGCCGCTTTTGATTAAATTTCAAGACAGTTGTTGTTATTTAATTAACGTCAATGTTACTTCGAGACCCTTTTTGATGTTAAGCAAGAATGCTTATAATCACCCATACTTTTCGCATTATATATAAATGTTCTTCATACGTACTTTTAAGGTGGTCTCAATATAGAATTTTTAAACATACGGTATGGTGACGATATGGTGATCTTAGCAGATGATGTAGAAGTTTTGCAACAAATGATAAAACGTCTTCAAGAGTACTGTGAGAGCATGAATTTGGAAGTAAACTAATAGGTTTGGCTTACACTGGGATGAGAGTATGGTAGATGAAAGTGACTGGAATGACAAAAACTTACAGATCCTGGCTCAACTGAAGGCAGAGGTATACCAAGAAGCAGAACAAAGAGCGAGGGCAAGTAGAGCGAGAATTTTTAAGTTCCTGGATTACTCGAGGGGCTCGCAATATATTACTGACTCTTTCGAAGCAAACAAAATTACCTGGATTTTTAAAGCTAGATGTGACCTTATTGTTCTAAATGGATGTAGATTTGGAAATAACGTTTTAACATTGTGCAGCTTGTGTAACATGAGTGAAGAAGAAAATATTCAACATTTCTTAGGCAGGTGTCCAGTATTAAGGGAATTCAGAATAAGATACTTTAAAAAGGCATTTTTGGTGGAAGAAGAACTCATCGGTATACTCAATGGAAGAAGTGAAGCGGATTGGAACAAACTGGCTAGTTATATTACCATTTCGATATCTTATAGGAAACAAATCTAAACAGAATTAAGCTAATTCAAAAGTTTTTCTTGTTATGTTCCTTTTTTATAATAAACAAAATGTAGTTTTCTTTATACAAACGTATGTACCTTAATTAAATTTAACTTTTAAAATAATTTACAATACAGACGACTTTTTATGTCATTGTCGTAAATTTTACTTTTCAATTGAAACAGTTTTGTCAAATAAAAATTAATAACCATATGTAAATTTATAAAGTTGAAAATAAAATAATTACTACTACTACTATAGCCATTTTTCTTTTCATCGTGTAAACGCTCTAAATACTGGCAATATTTTTGCCAAAGAAATAATGACAAAGAGAATTTGGCTTTAAAATGCTGCCAATGATATGGCTATGTGTAAACACTTTATTGACGCCGTTTTCCAAATTATGCCATTCCAGAATAATGCTGCATTTACACGAATGCCAAAATGCCATTATATCTGTCAAATTATAGCCATTTTTCTTTTCATCGCGTAAACGCTCTTAACACTGGCAATATTTTTGCCAAAATAAAATGACAGAGATAATTTGGCATAAAATGCTGCCATTAATATGACTATGTGAAATACTTTACTGGCGCCATTTTCCGAAATTATGCCATTCTAGATAAGAATGAACTTGCTCATTCTTTTATGGCATGATGCCAGCATTTTGAAATCTGCCATTATTTGTACTCGTGTAAATGCATGTCATAACAAAATTATTTCTGCCATTATTTAACCATTTTTGGTGGCAGAAATATTGGCAACTTTGCCAGTCGTGTAAATCCGGCATAAGAATGAACTTGCACATTCTTATATAGCATGTTGCCAGTATTTTGAAATCTGCCATTATTTGAACTAGTGTAAATGCATGTCATAAAATAATTATTTCTGCCATTATTTTACCATTTTTTTTGGCAGAAATATTGGCATCTTTGCCATTCGTGTAAATCCGGCATTAGATATGTGTACTGTGAACTTAAAGCACACCAACTGAAAACATATACCCATTAACATGATGTATTCGAGCGAGCTTCAAGCTCGCTTAGCCCCTTTGTATACCTGCGTTGACTTGAAAGCTTCAACCGACTCGATTTCACTTCAGGAGCGGAGTTGGGTAGGAATTGTTGATAAAAAACCTGGGGACCGAAGAGTCGGTCTTGAGGATGTGAAATTATTTATTTGTTTTGATAGCAATGTGAAGTATGTACTAAAATTCATTAAATTTTAACTGTTTTTGTGTGAAAGATTTTGAAAAAGCATTCGACAGACAACCACGAGATATATGGGTTGCACTTAGCCAACGAGGAGTTCCGGAAGTCTACGAGCGGATGGTCATGGACATGTATGTATGTAGAGTAGGTGTGCACCAGGGAAGCGTATTGAGTCCTTGGCTCTTTATTACTGTCCTTGACTTCCTGCTTGAGAATAAGGTGACGGACCCCAAAGTGAATCAGTTATTCTTTGCTGACGATGGAGCCACCATAAGTGAAGATCCTGTGCCCTTGCAACGAGCACTTGATGTATGGGTGGATGTTCTGGAGGGAAATGGATAAGGCATTAGCGCGAAAAAGACCGAATACCTATGCTGTCCATTTTCTGATCCACACAGGCCTATTTCCAAGTGCGAAAAGTTTAATTATCTTGGATAAATGATCAATAGCGAAGGATCTTGTGATGACGACATCAAACATCGCGTAAGCGGGAAAACTCTGCCATCTTCTGTGATAGAAAAATGCCCCCTAAGCTGAAAGGAAAGCTCTACACGGCAGTTGTTCGTCCAGCGCTTACATACGGTTCACAGTGTTGGACAATGTACAAGAAGTATGAGAGTAAATTGACGGCACCTGAAATGAAGATGCTTCGCATGACAGCAGGAGTGACAAAGCGTGATCGAATAAGAAGCAATAGAATCCGAGGAAGCCTATACGTCAAAAATACCGTCTTGGACAAAATACAGCATGACCAACTTAGCTGGTACTGTCATGAACAAAGAAGATGCCATGAGAACCCAGTTCAAAAGGCAATAGCACCAGACGTTCCAACACTATCGCGGAAGAAATGCAGGCGCAAAAACTCCTGGATGAAACAAATGCAACGACACCTGCATTAAGTTGGCCTCAGACATGGAACAATCCATAACCGGGAGGCCTGTCGACGTTTTCTGAGGTCAACCCGGCGAACCCCACAAGTGGAACCTTAGGCGAAGCAGTTGAGTGGGAGTGTGTGTCGCCCTCGAGATCATGACAATCGCCGGTAAAATGAAGAAGATCAACTTCAAATAGGGCTGTCAACTCACGTGACGAAACACCTGGGTCGAAAATCCGACGCTAATCGAACTCAAGCTCTCGATTGTGCTTGTAAACGGGATAACCAAAGCGGAGTCGCGTGAGCGGGACAGAGGTCCCGAAAAGGGAAAGGGGCCACCCAAAGCAATCTTGTTAAAGAAAACTATCTATCACAACAAAAACATAAATGTTAAAAAAGTAGCCAAGTTCTTCTAATACCAAAACCTTTGCGTAACAAGTCAGCCGTAAAAAGTAATGAGATCTAAAAGAACGCCAAGTTCTATGTTTATTAATGTATAATATCAAATATTTTAAGTAGAGTAATATTGAAGAACCTCAAAATTATTAGAGACATCTATTTTTAATGAAGATTTTATTTTAAATTAATGAAAAATCAATTATGTTAACTTGCTTTATATTATTTTTTTATTAAAATTTGTTTTCCTGTTCTGTCACTGAACAAAATTATGTGTACTTATTTTTACATAGGACATGGGAATAAAAACACTTGGCCGAATTTCATAGCCGTAAATTTGAATAAACTAAAACCGATAAGTTAAATAATTCTTCATTTATTTTGTCAGTACAAAAAAGTGGGCGTTTTGGTAAGCGTGGTCATTATTGGGTTTAGAAATATCAAAAGATTGGTTACTTTTCCTGAATTTTTGGGTTCCTAGGTCAGTTGGCTGATTTATTTCCACCAATAGTGTCATTCTGCCCAGGCTGTCTAAGTATAAATCCTTCATTTTCGGTTCCGGTTGTGCATTCATCGTCAAATGAGAAAAAAAGTAAATTAATGTTGACTTGTATACCATATTTTATTCATAACATGCTTGTTAAACTTGAAATGAGGAATAAAGACAAATTTTAAACTGCCTAACAGTAAGGTATTAGTATTGTTTGATACCTACTACTTAAATTTGTTCTAATTAAACATCAGCTTTGCGCCAATTTGCTAATGCCTTAAACAGATCTGCAGCTTTTTCCATGCAGCGAAATTAAATTACACAGGTTCTTATGGGAGCAGATTCACTCAAAGTCTCAATTTCTAAATTTGCTGCCTAGTTTCATTGCAGCCACAACTGAAAAACGAAAATTTCTAAATAATTGCTATTTGGCATTACTGATATTGACATCGCCTGCCATTCTTTCAAAAAATTTGTTTGTATTGGTGATTTTTGTTTAAGAATCCACGAAGCCGGCGCGGCGTTGCCACCCTACCATCGTCCAACGAAGAAAATCTCATTCCAACGCTATTGTGTGACATCGGCAACGATGTGCTTTCATATATTTGTTTGACATAACTATGCATCATGAATGTCAGAAACTATGCACATGTGTTTCGTGTGCAGCTCTGCATGCAGAGATGCGTGCAGACTCGCTGCACATCTGTTTTAGCCATAATGCAGGTAAAAATAAGGTACAATAATAAGAAGTTCGTGAAGTTGTTTTTCTTTATTCCTTTTGCATTTCTAGAGTATGTGTGTCGTATGCGTTAGTTTTTGTTGGCAGAATTTTGCAAACTAGGCATTCGCCAATACTAGTTGAAATAATATTACCATCTTTTTTCTAGGGTCAAAAATAAAGGAGATGCGGGCGGTAGAAAAGTCAACAAATCTGAAAAACCTGTTATTGTCTTAGATATTGAATGTTTTCTGACCAATTTACTTGGAAAAAACAAAAAACGTTAATATACATTCATTCACTGTTATTTCATCATGTCGTGAAGCTAAGAAAGGAGTTATAATTTCGTTTTTTTTTTATATATCCAAAACTATACGAAAAATTTGAATTATACTAAATTAGGAAAAATTTAAATAGCAAGAGTTGTTTTCATATGGCGCCAAAAAATGATAAGGTGTTTTTTAAAGGAACACAATACAAAATTTATTTGGCATAGAGGGGGGTGCTTAAGAGAGGAGGGGCATTTTTCTAAAAATAATATTAAAAAATATTTGAAAGCCAGAATTCCGTTCTTTTATTTTATTTTCAAATCAAGATGTCCATAGTTTTTGTAAAATTACTTTCAAACTCAAAATTAAAAAAAAAAAGTTGAAAATTTCGTTTTTGATTTTTTCAAATAAATTGTAAAATAATATGCAGAATTGGCTTTTATTGTTCATATTGTTCTATGTCTCCTAGTTTTTGAGAAAATTGAAAGTTACGACGACAATTTTTTTGATTTTTTTTTATAATTTTTGTTATTATAATTCGTAGTATGTGATAGTAGTGATTCTTTGAACTTGAGGCTAATGAATGAATAATTTCTAGATAGTGGTAGAGGGGACCTTAGGGTCCCCTCTACCACTATCACAGTACCTTTGGAGGCTTGCCTCGCAGGTTCAAAGAAATTATTCATTCTACACTACAATATACTACAAGGAATTATAATAACAAACATTATACAAAAAATCAAAAAAATTGTCGTCGTAACTGTAACATCTGTAACTGTAACATCTGTAACTTGGCATCTATTGTACCTACCTATAATACTACGTTTCCACCAACCACTAAACCGAGATTTAGGTAATGAGATTTGTTTGGTGTTTTCACTGCACAAAAAGAGGATTATAGCAAAACTTTTAAACGGTGTTTCATTTTTTTGATATGCAGTGGAAGTGAGATAGATAGTTATTGTTTACATTTCCATATGTCAATAAACGAAAATGGGTCGGTTCCACAATAATTCTTCGAAAAAAAGTTTGTTTGATTTGACAAACTTATGTTTCCAAGTAGATTTGAATGAGTTTTATTTGAAATCTTCATTTGAGGAGATTAAAATGTGTATGGTAAATCTTGTAGATTTCAAGGAGATTTGTGATAGTCTTGATTAATCTCCGTTTAGTGTCTGGTGGAAACGTAGTATAAAGCTGGCAGAGAAAAAGAAAGTCTATGCTTTCTTCGTGGATTTAAAAGCCGCTTTTGATTAAATTTCAAGACAGTTGTTGTTATTTAATTTACGTGAAATGGGTGTCTCAACTAAATTTACCAACTTGATGGAATCCATATATTCTAGTACGCAGTCAGCAGTGTGGACGGGAAGGGAGTTATCAGATTACTTCGAGACCCTGTTTGGTGTTAAGCAAGAATGCTTATTATCACCCATACTTTTCGCATTATATATAAATGTTTTTCATACGTACATTTAAGGTGGTCTCAATATAGAATTTTTAAACATACGGTATGCTGACGATATGGTGATCTTAGCAGATGATGTAGAAGTTTTGCAACAAATGATAATACGTCTTCAAGAGTACTGTGAGAGCATGAATTTGGAAGTAAACCTTACAAAATCAGAAATTATGGTTTTCCGAAGGCGGTCTAGCAAATCGAGAAAGGTTGATTTTTAAAAGGGAAGAAATTCGTATAGTACCGCAGTATACTTATCTTGGTGTACAACTTACTTCAAAAATGAGCTTCTTAAAACATTTAGAGAATAGAAATACTGCAGCGACATGGCATTGCTTTTTGAGCAAGAAAAATATTACACTCAGTTCGAAGTGGAAACTATTTTTAGCGGTATGTAGAGCTATTCAAACTTATAGCGCTCAAGTCTGTTGCTTTGGGATGTTTGAAGTGGTGGATAAGCTACAACGCTATTTTTTTAAGAGAGTTTTGAAACTGCCGCCTTGCACTCCAAACTATGCCTTATTGATTGAATGCGGAGCTGAAGATGGACATTTGTATACGCTGGATTTACATCTCAGGTATGTCGAGAAAACAGTTTTCGATTACAGTAATACCAGGCTGCCGCATCATCAACTCACCAAAATACTACTGAAAAATCAACTTTTTTGGGTCAAAGCGGTAAACAACATCGGAAATAGGTTTGGCTTACACTGGGATGAGAGTATGGTAGATGAAAGTGACTGGAATGACGAAAACTTACAGATCCTGGCTCAACTGAAGGCAGAGGTATACCAAGAAGCAGAACAAAGAGCGAAGGCAAGTAGAGCGAGAATTTTTAAGTTCCTGGATTACTCGATGGGCTCCCAATATATTACTGACTCTTTCGAAGCAAACAAAATTACCTGGATTTTTAAAGCTAGATGTGACCTTATTGTTCTAAATGGGTGTAGATTTGGAAATAACGTTTTAACATTGTGCAGCTTGTGTAACATGAGTGAAGAAGAAAATATTCAACATTTCTTAGGCAGGTGTCCAGTATTAAGGGAATTCAGAATAAGATACTTTAAAAAGGCATTTTTGGTGGAAGAAGAACTCGTCGGTATACTCAATGGAAGAAGTGAAGCGGATTGGAACAAACTGGCTAGTTATATTACCGTTTCGATATCTTATAGGAAACAAATCTTAACAGAATTTAGCTAATTCAAAAGTTTTTCTTGTTATGTTCCTTTTTTATAATAAACAAAATGTAGTTTTCTTTATACAAACGTATGTACCTTAATTAAATTTAACTTTTAAAATAATTTACCCGACAGACGACTTTTTATGTCATTGTCGTTAATTTTACTTTTCAATTGAAACAGTTTTGTCAATTAAAATTAATAACCATATGTAAATTTATAAAGTTGAAAATAAAATAATTAATACTACTACTATAGCCATTTTTCTTTTCATCGTATAAACGCTCTAATTACTGGCAATATTTTTGCCAAACAAATAATGACGGAGAGAATTTGGCTTTTAAATGCTGCCAATGATATGGCTATGTGTAAACACTTTATTGAGGCCGTTTTCCAAATTATGCCATTCCAGAATAATGCTGCATTTACACGAATGCCAAAATGCCATTATATCTGTCAAATTATAGCCATTTTTCTTTTCATCGCGTAAACGCTCTTAACACTGTCAATATTTTTGCCAAAATAAAATGGCAGAGATAATTTGGCATAAAATGCTGCCATTAATATGACTATGTGTAAGCACTTTACTGATGCCATTTTCCGAAATTATGCCATTCTAGATAAGAATGAATTTGCTCATTCTTTTATGGCATGTTGCCAGCATTTTGAAATCTGCCATTATTTGTACTCGTGTAAATGCATGTCATAACAAAATTATTTCTGCCATTATTTTACCATTTTTGTTGGCAGAAATATTGGCCACTTTGCCAGTCGTGTAAATCCGGCATAAGAATGAACTTGCTCATTCTTATATAGCATGTTGCCAGTATTTTGAAATCTGCCATTATTTGAACTAGTGTAAATGCATGTCATAAAATAATTATTTATGCCATTATTTTACCATTTTTTTGGCAGAAATATTGGCATCTTTGCCATTCGTGTAAATCCGGCATTAGATATGTGTACTGTGAAGTTAAAGCACACCAACTGAAAACATATACCCGTTAACATGAGTTATTCGAGCGAGCTTCAAGCTCGCTTAGCCCCTTTGTATACCTGCGTTGACTTGAAATGAGCTTCAACCGACTCGATTTCACTTCAGGAGCGGAGTTGGGTAGAAATTGTTGATAAAGAACCTGGGGACCTAAGAGTCGGTCTTGAGGATGTGAAATTATTTATTTGTTTTGATAGCAATGTGAAGTATGTACTAAAATTCATTAAATTTTAACTGTTTTTGTGTGAAAGATTTTGAAAAAGCATTCGACAGACAACCACGAGATATATGGGTTGCACTTAGCCAACGAGGAGTTCCGGAAGTCTACGTGCGGATGGTCATGGACATGTATGAGCAAGTTAAAACAGAGGTAGGATGCCCCGCATTTCCATATGTCAATAAACGAAAATGGGTCGGTTCCACAATAATTCTTCGAAAAAAAGTTTGTTTGATTTGACAAACTTATGTTTCCAAGTAGATTTGAATGAGTTTTATTTGAAATCTTCATTTGAGGAGATTAAAATGTGTATGGTAAATCTTGTAGATTTCAAGGAGATTTGTGATAGTCTTGATTAATCTCCGTTTAGTGTCTGGTGGAAACGTAGTATAAAGCTGGCAGAGAAAAAGAAAGTCTATGCTTTCTTCGTGGATTTAAAAGCCGCTTTTGATTAAATTTCAAGACAGTTGTTGTTATTTAATTTACGTGAAATGGGTGTCTCAACTAAATTTACCAACTTGATGGAATCCATATATTCTAGTACGCAGTCAGCAGTGTGGACGGGAAGGGAGTTATCAGATTACTTCGAGACCCTTTTTGGTGTTAAGCAAGAATGCTTATTATCACCCATACTTTTCGCATTATATATAAATGTTTTTCATACGTACATTTAAGGTGGTCTCAATATAGAATTTTTAAACATACGGTATGCTGACGATATGGTGATCTTAGCAGATGATGTAGAAGTTTTGCAACAAATGATAATACGTCTTCAAGAGTACTGTGAGAGCATGAATTTGGAAGTAAACCTTACAAAATCAGAAATTATGGTTTTCCGAAGGCGGTCTAGCAAATCGAGAAAGGTTGATTTTTAAAAGGGAAGAAATTCGTATAGTACCGCAGTATACTTATCTTGGTGTACAACTTACTTCAAAAATGAGCTTCTTAAAACATTTAGAGAATAGAAATACTGCAGCGACATGGCATTGCTTTTTGAGCAAGAAAAATATTACACTCAGTTCGAAGTGGAAACTATTTTTAGCGGTATGTAGAGCTATTCAAACTTATAGCGCTCAAGTCTGTTGCTTTGGGATGTTTGAAGTGGTGGATAAGCTACAACGCTATTTTTTTAAGAGAGTTTTGAAACTGCCGCCTTGCACTCCAAACTATGCCTTATTGATTGAATGCGGAGCTGAAGATGGACATTTGTATACGCTGGATTTACATCTCAGGTATGTCGAGAAAACAGTTTTCGATTACAGTAATACCAGGCTGCCGCATCATCAACTCACCAAAATACTACTGAAAAATCAACTTTTTTGGGTCAAAGCGGTAAACAACATCGGAAATAGGTTTGGCTTACACTGGGATGAGAGTATGGTAGATGAAAGTGACTGGAATGACGAAAACTTACAGATCCTGGCTCAACTGAAGGCAGAGGTATACCAAGAAGCAGAACAAAGAGCGAAGGCAAGTAGAGCGAGAATTTTTAAGTTCCTGGATTACTCGATGGGCTCCCAATATATTACTGACTCTTTCGAAGCAAACAAAATTACCTGGATTTTTAAAGCTAGATGTGACCTTATTGTTCTAAATGGGTGTAGATTTGGAAATAACGTTTTAACATTGTGCAGCTTGTGTAACATGAGTGAAGAAGAAAATATTCAACATTTCTTAGGCAGGTGTCCAGTATTAAGGGAATTCAGAATAAGATACTTTAAAAAGGCATTTTTGGTGGAAGAAGAACTCGTCGGTATACTCAATGGAAGAAGTGAAGCGGATTGGAACAAACTGGCTAGTTATATTACCGTTTCGATATCTTATAGGAAACAAATCTTAACAGAATTTAGCTAATTCAAAAGTTTTTCTTGTTATGTTCCTTTTTTATAATAAACAAAATGTAGTTTTCTTTATACAAACGTTTGTACCTTAATTAAATTTAACTTTTAAAATAATTTACCCGACAGACGACTTTTTATGTCATTGTCGTTAATTTTACTTTTCAATTGAAACAGTTTTGTCAATTTAAATTAATAACCATATGTAAATTTATAAAGTTGAAAATAAAATAATTAATACTACTACTATAGCCATTTTTCTTTTCATCGTATAAACGCTCTAATTACTGGCAATATTTTTGCCAAACAAATAATGACGGAGAGAATTTGGCTTTTAAATGCTGCCAATGATATGGCTATGTGTAAACACTTTATTGAGGCCGTTTTCCAAATTATGCCATTCCAGAATAATGCTGCATTTACACGAATGCCAAAATGCCATTATATCTGTCAAATTATAGCCATTTTTCTTTTCATCGCGTAAACGCTCTTAACACTGGCAATATTTTTGCCAAAATAAAATGGCAGAGATAATTTGGCATAAAATGCTGCCATTAATATGACTATGTGTAAGCACTTTACTGATGCCATTTTCCGAAATTAAGCCATTCTAGATAAGAATGAATTTGCTCATTCTTTTATGGCATGTTGCCAGCATTTTGAAATCTGCCACTATTTGTACTCGTGTAAATGCATGTCATAACAAAATTATTTCTGCCATTATTTTACCATTTTTGTTGGCAGAAATATTGGCCACTTTGCCAGTCGTGTAAATCCGGCATAAGAATGAACTTGCTCATTCTTATATAGCATGTTGCCAGTATTTTGAAATCTGCCATTATTTGAACTAGTGTAAATGCATGTCATAAAATAATTATTTATGCCATTATTTTACCATTTTTTTGGCAGAAATATTGGCATCTTTGCCATTCGTGTAAATCCGGCATTAGATATGTGTACTGTGAAGTTAAAGCACACCAACTGAAAACATATACCCGTTAACATGAGTTATTCGAGCGAGCTTCAAGCTCGCTTAGCCCCTTTGTATACCTGCGTTGACTTGAAATGAGCTTCAACCGACTCGATTTCACTTCAGGAGCGGAGTTGGGTAGAAATTGTTGATAAAGAACCTGGGGACCTAAGAGTCGGTCTTGAGGATGTGAAATTATTTATTTGTTTTGATAGCAATGTGAAGTATGTACTAAAATTCATTAAATTTTAACTGTTTTTGTGTGAAAGATTTTGAAAAAGCATTCGACAGACAACCACGAGATATATGGGTTGCACTTAGCCAACGAGGAGTTCCGGAAGTCTACGAGCGGATGGTCATGGACATGTATGAGCAAGTTAAAACAGAGGTAGGATGCCCCGCAGGAATCACCGAAAAGTTCCCAATTAGAGTAGGTGTGCACCAGGGAAGCGTATTGAGTCCTTTGCTCTTTATTACTGTCCTTGACTTTCTGCTTGAGAATAAGGTGACGGACTCCAAAGTGAATCGGTTATTCTTTGCTGACGATGGAGCCACCATAAGTGAAGATCCTGTGCCCTAGCAACGAGCACTTGATGTATGGGTGGATGTTCTGGAGGGAAGTGGGTAAGGCATTAGCGCGAAAAAGACCGAATACCTATGCTGTCCATTTTCTGATCCACACAGGCCTATTTCCAAGTGCGAAAAGTTTAAATATCTTGGATAAATGATCAATAGCGAAGGATCTTGTGATGACGACATCAAACATCGCGTAAGCGTAGGGTGGATGAAGGGGCGGGAAAACTCTGCCATCTTCTGTGATAGAAAAATGCCCCCTAAGCTGAAAGGAAAGCTCTACACGGCAGTTGTTCGTCCAGCGCTTACATACGGTTCACAGTGTTGGACAATGTACAAGAAGTATGAGAGTAAATTGACGTCACCTGAAATGAAGATGCTTCGCATGACAGCAGGAGTGACAAAGCGTGATCGAATAAGAAGCAATAGAATCCGAGGAAGCCTATACGTCAAAAATACCGTCTTGGACAAAATACAGCATGACCAACTTAGCTGGTACTGTCATGAACAAAGAAGATGCCATGAGAACCCAGTTCAAAAGGCAATAGCACCAGACGTTCCAACACTATTGCGGAAGAAATGCAGGCGCAAAAACTCCTGGATGAAACAAATGCAACGACACCTGCATTAAGTTGGCCTCAGACATGGAACAATCCATAACCGGGAGGCCTGTCGACGTTTTCTGAGGTCAACCCGGCGAACCCCACAAGTGGAACCTTAGGCGAAGCAGTTGAGTGGGAGTGTGTGTCCCCCTCGAGATCGTGACAATCGCCGGTAAAATGAAGAAGATCAACTTCAAATAGGGCTGTCAACTCACGTGACGAAACACCTGGATCGAAAATCCGACGCTAATCGAACTCAAGCTCTTTATTGTGCTTGTAAACGGGATACCCAAAGCGGAGTCGCGTGAGCGGGACAGAGGTCCCGAAAAGGGAAAGGGGCCACCCAAAGCAATCTTGTTAAAGAAAACTATCTATCACAACAAAAAAATAAATGTTAAAAAAGTAGCCAAGTTCTTCTAATATAAAAACCTTTGCGCAACAAGTCAGCCGTAAAAAGTAATGAGATCTAAAAGTACGCCAAGTTCTATGTTTATTAATGTATAATATCAAATATTTTAAGTAGAGTAATATTGAAGAACCTCAAAATTATTAGAGACATCTATTTTTAATGATTACTGACTTAAAACCACAGGGCCTACCGATGTGCAAAATTACGAGATTCTACGATGTCGGGAGGTGCTCCATAATTCTGATGATCTGTCAGTGAGTCTGATAGTTAGTCAGTCAGTCAGTTACGGTTTTTGCGATGTTTGCAGTTTTATATCTCAGGAACCCCTAGTGCTAAAGAATTGAAATTTGGTGAGTTACCTGGTGAGCTTAGCAAATGCTGCGAGTTTGAAGTTTCTGACTTAGTAGAAAAGTAGAAAAGTCAACAAATCTGAAAAACCTGTTATTGTTTTAGATATTGAATGTTTTCTGACCAATTTACTTGGAAAAAACAAAAAACGTTAATATACATACATTCACTGTTATTTCATCATGTCGTGAAGCTAAGAAAGGAGTTATAATTTCCTTTTTTTTCTATATATCCGAAACTATACGAAAAATTTGAATTATACTAAATTAGGAAAAATTTAAATAGCAAGAGTTGTTTTCATATGGCGCCAAAAAATGATAAGGTTTTTTTTTAAGGATCACAATACAAAATTTATTTAGCATAGAGGGGGGTGCTTAAGAGAGGAGGGGCATTTTTCTAAAAATAATATTAAAAAATATTTGAAAGCCAGAATTCCGTTCTTTTATTTTATTTTCAAATCAAGTTATTGATGTCCATAGTTTTTGTAAAATTACTTTCAAACTCAAAATTAAAAAAAAAAGTTGAAAATTTCGTTTTTGATTTTTTCAAATAAATTGTAAAATAAAATGCAGAATTGGCTTTTATTGTTCATATTGTTGTATTGAAAGTTACGACGACAATTTTTTAGATTTTTTTTTATAATTTTTGTTATTATAATTCGTAGTATGTGATAGTAGTGTTTCTTTGAACTTGAGGCAAGTCACCCAAGGAACTGTGATAGTGGTAGAGGGGACTCTAAGGTATAACATAATCAAAGTCCCCAGCCCAGGGCCGCAAGCCTTAGACAGGAGAGGGGGGTAAAGGTCCCCTTTTGTAGTTTTTCTTCCATATTTCGGAAACTAAGGATAATAGAGGCAAAGTCAATATGACAAAGTGAAAGAAATTTAAATTCCCTTCTAATAAAATTTCCGAAATATGGAAGAAAAATATACTACGTTTCCACCAACCACTAAACCGAGATTTAGGTAATGAGATTTGTTTGGTGTTTTCACTGCACAAAAAGAGGATTATAGCAAAACTTTTAAACGGTGTTTCAATTTTAATATGCAGTGGAAGTGAGATATATAGTTATTGTTTACATTTCCATATGTCAATAAACGAAAATGGGTAGGTTCCACAATAATTCTTCGAAAAAAAGTTTGTTTAATTTGACAAACTAATGTTTCCAAGTAGATTTGAATGAGTTTTATTTGAAATCTTCATTTGAGGAGATTAAAATTTGTATGGTAAATCTTGTAGATTTCAAGGAGATTTGTGATAATCTTGCTAAATCTCCATTTAGTGTCTGGTGGAAACGTAGTATAAAGCTGGCAGAGAAAAAGAAAGTCTATGCTTTCTTCGTGGATTTAAAGGCCGCTTTTGATTAAATTTCAAGACAGTTGTTGTTATTTAATTTACGTGAAATGGGTGTCTGAACTAAATTTACCAACTTGATGGAATCCATATATTCTAGTACGCAGTCAGCAGTGTGGACGGGAAGGGAGTTATCAGATTACTTCGAGACCCTGTTTGGTGTTAAGCAAGAATGCTTATTATCACCCATACTTTTCGCATTATATATAAATGTTTTTCATACGTACATTTAAGGTGGTCTCAATATAGAATTTTTAAACATACGGTATGCTGACGATATGGTGATCTTAGCTGATGATGTAGAAGTTTTGCAACAAATGATAATACGTCTTCAAGAGTACTGTGAGAGCATGAATTTGGAAGTAAACCTTACAAAATCAGAAATTATGGTTTTCCGAAGGCGGTCTAGCAAATCGAGAAAGGTTGATTTTTAAAAGGGAAGAAATTCGTATAGTACCGCAGTATACTTATCTTGGTGTACAACTTACTTCAAAAATGAGCTTCTTAAAACATTTAGAGAATAGAAATACTGCAGCGACATGTCATTGCTTTTTGAACAAGAAAAATATTACACTCAGTTCGCAGTGGAAACTATTTTTAGCGGTACGTAGAGCCTTGCACTCCAAACTATGCCTTATTGATTGAATGCGGAGCTGAAGATGGACATTTGTATACGCTGGATTTACATCTCAGGTATGTCAAGAAAACAGTTTTCGATTACAGTAATACCAGGCTGCCTCATCAACTCACCAAAATACTATTGAAAAATCAACTTTTTTGGGTCAAAGAGGTAAACAACATCGGAAATAGGTTTGACTTACACTGGGATGAGAGTATGGTAGATGAAAGTGACTGGAATGACAAAAACTTACAGATCCTGGCTCAACTGAAGGCAGAGGTATACCAAGAAGCAGAACAAAGAGCGAGGGCAAGTAGAGCGAGAATTTTTAAGTTCCTGGATTACTCGAGGGGATCGCAATATATTACTGACTCTTTCGAAGCAAACTAAATTACCTGGATTTTTAAAGCTAGATGTGACCTTATTGTTCTAAGTGGATGTAGATTTGGAAATAACGTTTTAACTTTGTGCAGCTTGTGTAACATGAGTGAAGAAGAAAATATTCAACATTTCTTATGCAGGTGTCCAGTATTAAGGGAATTCAGAATAAGATACTTTAAAAAGGCATTTTTGGTGGAAGAAGAACTCATCGGTATACTCAATGGAAGAAGTGAAGCGGATTGGAACAAACAGGCTAGTTATATTACCGTTGCGATATCTTATAGGAAACAAATCTTAACAGAATTTAGCTAATTCAAAAGTTTTTCTTGTTATGTTCCTTTTTTATAATAAACAAAATGTAGTTTTCTTTATACAAACGTATGTACCTTAATTAAATTTAACTTTTAAAATAATTTACAATACAGACGACTTTTTATGTCATTGTCGTAAATTTTACTTTTCAATTGAAACAGTTTTGTCAATTAAAATTAATAACCATATGTAAATTTATAAAGTTGAAAATAAAATAATTAATACTACTACTATAGCCATTTTCCTTTTCATCGTGTAAACGCTCTAAATACTGGCAATATTTTTGCCAAACAAAAAATGACGGAGAGAATTTGGCATTAAAATGCTGCCAGTAATATGGCTATGTGTAAACACAATTGACGCCATTCTAGAATAATGCTGCATTTACACGAATGCCAAAATGCGATTATATCTGTCAAATTATAGCCATTTTTTTTTCATCGCGTAAACGCTCTTAATACTGGCAATATTTTTGCCAAAATAAAATGGCAGAGATAATTTGGCATTAAATGCTGCCATTAATATGACTATGTGTAAACACTTTACTGACGCCATTTTCCGAAATTATGCCATTCTAGATAAGAATGAAGTTGCTCATTCTTTTATGGCATGTTGCCAGCATTTTGAAATCTGCCATTATTTGTACTCGTGTAAATGCATGTCATAACAAAATTATTTCTGCCATTATTTAACTATTTTTGTTGGCAGAAATATTGGCAACTTTGCCAGTCGTGTAAATCCGGCATAAGAATGAACTTGCTCATTCTTATATAGCATGTTGCCAGTATTTTGAAATCTGCCATTATTTGAACTAGTGTAAATGCATGTCATAAAATAATTATTTCTGCCAATATTTTACCATTTTTTTGGCAGAAATATTGGCATCTTTGCCATTCGTGTAAATCCGGCATTAGATGTGTACTGTGAACTTAAAGCACACCAACTGACAACATATACCCGTTAACATGAGGTATTCGAGCGAGCTTCAAGCTCGCTTAGCCCCTTTGTATACCTGCGTTGACTTGAAATGAGCTTCAACCGACTCGATTTCACTTCAGGAGCGGAGTTGGGTAGAAATTGTTGATAAAGAACCTGGGGACCGAAGAGTCGGTCTTGAGGATGTGAAATTATTTATTTGTTTTGATAGCAATGTGAAGTATGTACTAAAATTCATTAAATTTTAACTGTTTTTGTGTGAAAGATTTTGAAAAAGCATTCGACAGAACCCACGAGATATATGGGTTGCACTTAGCCAATGAGGAGTCTACGTGCGATGGTCATGGACATGTATGAGCAAGTTAAAACAAAGGTAAGATGCCCCGCAGGAATCACCGAAAAGTTCCCAATTAGAGTAGGTGTGCACCAGGGAAGCGTATTGAGTCCTTTGCTCTTTATTACTGTCCTTGACTTCCTGCTTGAGAATAAGGTGACGGATCCCAAAGTGAATCAGTTATTCTTACTGTCGATGGAGCCACCATAAGTGAAGATCCTGTGCCCTTGCAACGAGCACTTGATGTATGGGTGGATGTTCTGGAGGGAAATGGATAAGGCATTAGCGCGAAAAGGACCGAATACCTACGCTGTCCATTTTCTAATCCACACAGGCCTATTTCCAAGTGCGAAAAGTTTAAATATCTTGGATAAATGATCAATAGCGAAGAATCTTGTGATGACGACATCAAACATCGCGTAAGCGGGAAAACTCTGCCATCTTCTGTGATAGAAAAATGCCCCCTAAGCTGAAAGGAAAGCTCTACACGGCAGTTGTTCGTCCAGCGCTTACAAACGGTTCACAGTGTTGGACAATGTACAAGAAGTATGAGAGTAAATTGACGGCACCTGAAATGAAGATGCTTCGCATGACAGCGAGGAGTGACAAAGCGTGATCGAATAAGAAGCAATAGAATCCGAGGAAGCCTATACGTCAAAAATACCGTCTTGGACAAAATACAGCATGACCAACTTAGCTGGTACTGTCATGAACAAAGACGATGCCATGAGAACCCAGTTCAAAAGGCAATAGCACCAGACGTTCCAACACTATCGCGGAAGAAATGCAGGCGCAAAAACTCCTGGATGAAACAAATGCAACGACACCTGCATTAAGTTGGCCTCAGACATGGAACAATCCATAACCGGGAGGCCTGTCGACATTTTCTGAGGTCAACCCGGCGAACCCCACAAGTGGAACCTTAGGCGAAGCAGTTGAGTGGGAGTGTGTGTCCCCCTCGAGATCATGACAATGGCCGGTAAAATGAAGAAGATCAACTTCAAATAGGGCTGTCAACTCACGTGACGAAACACCTGGGTCGAAAATCCGACGCTAATCGAACTCAAGCTCTCGATTGTGCTTGTAAACGGGATACCCAAAGCGGAGTCGCGTGAGCGGGACAGAGGTCCCGAAAAGGGAAAGGGGCCACCCAAAGCAATCTTGTTAAAGAAAACTATCTATCACAACAAAAACATAAATGTTAAAAAAGTAGCCAAGTTCTTCTAATACCAAAACCTTTGCATAACAAGTCAGCCGTAAAAAGTAATGAGATCTAAAAGAACGCCAAGTTCTATGTTTATTAATGTATAATATCAAATATTTTAAGTAGAGTAATATTGAAGAACCTCAAAATTATTAGAGCCATCTATTTTTAATGATTACTGACTTAAGTCCACAGGGCCAGCGTTGTGCAAAATTACGAGATTCTACGATGTCGGGAGGTGCTCCATAATTTTGATGATCTGTCAGTGAGTCTGATAGTGAGTCAGTCAGTCAGTTACGGTTTTTGCGATTTTTGCAGTTTTATATCTCAGGAACCCCTAGTGCTAAAGAATTGAAATTTGGTGAGTTGCCTAAACCTGGTGAGCTTAGCAAATGCTGCGAGTTTGAAGTTTCTGACTTTATTGGTCCTGAAGTTAGAGGGGGGTCGAAAATCGCCTGAGTTTGATCCTGTAAAAAGGGTGTAATGCCAGGTCTTGGCTGGGCACTACCGTGCCCTTTGATATAGTGGTCCACTGAAGTGGCTCAGAAATGCACAATCAATGGGCCAGAAGTCCACAAGATTTTTGTATGGACTTTTGGCCCATCGGAGTGGGTCAAAAGTTCACAATTGATTTATGGACTTTTGACCCACAGAAGTGGGAAAAAAGTCTGAACAAATCAATGATTCTGAGGAAGATAGCAGTAGTGAAGAAAAACGAAGATTTTATTTTAAATTAATGAAAAATCAATTATGTTAACTTGCTTTATATTATTTTTGTATTAAAATTTGTTTTCCTGTTCTGTCACTGAACAAAATTATGTGTACTTATTTTTACATAGAACATGGGAATAAAAACATTTGGCCGAATTTCATAGCCGTAAATTTGAATAAACTAAAAACGATAAGTAAATTAATTCTTCATTTATTTTGTCAGTACAGAAAAGTGGGCGTTTTGGTAAGCGTGGTCATTATTGGGTTTAGAAATATCAAAAGATTGGATACTTTTCCTGACATTTTTGGGTTCCTAGGTCAGTTGGCTGATTTATTACCACCAATAGTGTCATTCTGCCCAGGCTGTCTAAGTAAAAATCCTTCATTTTCGGTTCCGGTTGTGCATTCATCGTCAAATAAGAAAAAAAAGTAAATTAATGTTGACTTGTATACCATTTTCCATTCATAACATGCTTGTTAAACTTGAAATGAGGAATAAAGACAAATTTTAAACTGCCTAAGAGTAAGGTATTAGTATTGTTTGATACCTACTACTTAAATTTGTTCTAACTAAACATCAGCTTTGCGCAAATTTGCTAATGCCTTAAACAGATGTGCAGCTTTTTCCATTTCTAAATAATTGCTACTTGGCATAACTCATATTGACATCCCCTGCCATTCTTTCAAAAAATTTGTTTGTATTGGTGATTTTTGTTTAAGAATCCACGAAGCCGGCGCGGCGTTGCCACCCTACCATCGTCCAACGAAGAAAATCTCATTCCAACGCTATTGTGTGACATCGGCAACGATGTGCTTTCATATATTTGTTTGACAAAACTATGCATCATGAATGTCAGAAACTATGCACATGTGTTTCGTGTGCAGCTCTGCATGCAGAGATGCGAGCAGACTCGCTGCACATCTGTTTTAGCCATAATGCAGGTAAAAATAAGGTACAATAGTAAGAAGTTCGTGAAGTTGTTTTTCTTTATTCCTTTTGCAACTCTAGAGTATGTGTGTCGTATGCGTTAGTTTTTGTTGGCAGAATTTTGCAAACTAGGCATTCGCCAATACTTGTTGAAATAATTTTACCATCTTTTTTCTAGGGTCAAAAATAAAGGAGATGCGGGCGGTAGAAAAGTCAACAAATCTGAAAAACCTGTTATTGTCTTAGATATTGAATGTTTTCTGACCAATTTACTTGGAAAAAACAAAAAACGTTAATATACATTCATTCACTGTTATTTCATCATGTCGTGAAGCTAAGAAAGGAGTTATAAATTCCTTTTTTTTCTTACTAAATTAGGAAAAATTGAAAAAACAAGAGTTGTTTTCATATGGCGCCAAAAAATGATAAGGTTTTTTTTAAAGGAACATAATACAAAATTTATTTGGCACAGAGGGGGGTGCTTAAGAGAGGAGGGGCATTTTTCTAAAAATAATATTAAAAAATATTTGAAAGCCAGAATTCCCTTCTTTTATTTTATTTTCAATTCAAGTTATTGATGTCCATAGTTTTTGTAAAATTACTTTCAAACTCAAAATTAAAAAAAAAAGTTGAAAATTTCGTTTTTGATTTTTTCAAATAAATTGTAAAATAAAATGCAGAATTGGCTTTTATTGTTCATATTGTTCTATGTCTCCTAGTTTTTGAGAAAATTGAAAGTTACGACGACAATTTTTTTTGATTTTTTTTATAATTTTTGTTATTATAATTCGTAGTATGTGATAGTAGTGATTCTTTGAACTTGAGGCTAATGAATGAATAATTTCTAGATAGTGGTAGAGGGGACCTTAGGGTCCCCTCTACCACTATCACAGTACCTTTGGAGGCTTGCCTCGCAGGTTCAAAGAAATTATTCATTCATTAACCTCAAGTTTAAAGAAACATTTTACTATCACATACTACAAGGAATTATAATAACAAACATTATACAAAAAATCAAAAAAATTGTCGTCGTAACTGTAACATCTGTAACTGTAACATCTGTAACTTGGCATCTGTTGTACCTATAATACTACGTTTCCACCAACCACTAAACCGAGATTTAGGTAATGAGATTTGTTTGGTGTTTTCACTGCACAAAAAGAGGATTATAGCAAAACTTTTAAACGGTGTTTCATTTTTTTGATATGCAGTGGAAGTGAGATATATAGTTATTGTTTACATTTCCATATGTCAATAAACGAAAATGGGTCGGTTCCACAATAATTCTTCAAAAAAAAGTTTGTTTGATTTGACAAACTAATGTTTCCAAGTAGATTTGAATGAGTTTTATTTGAAATCTTCATTTGAGGAGATTAAAATTTGTATGGTAAATCTTGTAGATTTCAAGGAGATTTGTGATAATCTTGCTAAATCTCCGTTTAGTGTCTGGTGGAAACGTAGTATAAAGCTGGCAGAGAAAAAGAAACTCAATGCTTTCTTCGTGGATTTAAAGGCCGCTTTTGATTAAATTTCAAGACAGTTGTTGTTATTTAATTTACGTGAAATGGGTGTCTCAACCAAATTTACCAACTTGATGGAATCCATATATTCTAGTACGCAGTCAGCAGTGTGGACGGGAAGGGAGTTATCAGATTACTTCGAGACCCTTTTTGGTGTAAAGCAAGAATGCTTATTATCACCCATACTTTTCGCATTATATATAAATGTTCTTCATACGTACATTTAAGGTGGTCTCAATATAGAATTTTTAAACATACGGTATGCTGACGATATGGTGATCTTAGCAGATGATGTAGAAGTTTTGCAACAAATCATAATACGTCTTCAAGAGTACTGTGAGAACATGAATTTGGAAGTAAACCTTACAAAATCAGAAATTATGGTTTTCCGAAGGCGGTCTAGCAAATCGAGAACGGTTGATTTTTCAAAGGGAAGAAATTCGTATAGTACCGCAGTATACTTATCTTGGTGTACAACTTACTTCAAAAATGAGCTTCTTAAAACATTTAGAGAATAGAAATACTGCAGCGACATGGCATTGCTTTTTGAGCAAGAAAAATATTACACTCAGTTCGAAGTGGAAACTATTTTTAGCGGTATGTAGAGCTATTCAAACTTATAGCGCTCAAGTCTGTTGCTTTGGGATGTTTGAAGTGGTGGATAAGCTACAACGCTATTTTTTTAAGAGAGTTTTGAAACTGCCGCCTTGCACTCCAAACTATGCCTTATTGATTGAATGCGGAGCTGAAGATGGACATTTGTATACGCTGGATTTACATCTCAGGTATGTCGAGAAAACAGTTTTCGATTACAGTAATACCAGGCTGCCTCATCAACTCACCAAAATACTATTGAAAAATCAACTTTTTTGGGTCAAAGAGGTAAACAACATCGGAAATAGGTTTGGCTTACACTGGGATGAGAGTATGGTAGATGAAAGTGACTGGAATGACAAAAACTTACAGATCCTGGCTCAACTGAAGGCAGAGGTATACCAAGAAGCAGAACAAAGAGCGAGGGCAAGTAGAGCGAGAATTTTTAAGTTCCTGGATTACTCGAGGGGCTCGCAATATATTACTGACTCTTTCGAAGCAAACAAAATTACCTGGATTTTTAAAGCTAGATGTGACCTTATTGTTCTAAATGGGTGTAGATTTGGAAATAACGTTTTAACATTTCTTATAGGAAACAAATCTTAACAGAATTTAGCTAATTCAAAAGTTTTTCTTGTTATGTTCCTTTTTTATAATAAACAAAATGTAGTTTTCTTTATACAAACGTATGTACATTAATTAAATTTAACTTTTAAAATAATTTACCCGACAGACGACTTTTTATGTCATTGTCGTTAATTTTACTTTTCAATTGAAACAGTTTTGTCAATTAAAATTAGTAACCATATGTAAATTTATAAAGTTGAAAATAAAATAACTAATACTACTACTATAGCCATTTTTCTTTTCATCGTATAAACGCTCTAATTACTGGCAATATTTTTGCCAAACAAATAATGACAGAGAGAATTTGGCATTAAAATGCTGCCAATAATATGGCTATGTGTAAACACTTTATTGACGCCGTTTTCCAAATTATGCCATTCTAGAATAATGCTGCATTTACACGAATGCCAAAATGCCATTATATCTGTCAAATTATAGCCATTTTACTTTTTATCTTGGCGGAGATAATTTGGCATAAAATGCTGCCATTAATATGACTATGTGTAAGCACTTTACTGATGCCATTTTCCGAAATTATGCCATTCTAGATAAGAATGAATTTGCTCATTCTTTTATGGCATGTTGCCAGCATTTTGAAATCTGCCATTATTTGTACTCGTGTAAATGCATGTCATAACAAAATTATTTCTGCCATTATTTTACCATTTTTGTTGGCAGAAATATTGGCAACTTTGCCAGTCGTGTAAATCTGGCATAAGAATGAACTTGCTCATTCTTATATAGCATGTTGCCAGTATCTTGAAATCTGCCATTATTTGAACTAGTGTAAATGCATGTCATAAAATAATTATTTCTGCCATTATTTTACCATTTTTTTGGCAGAAATATTGGCATCTTTGCCATTCGTGTAAATTCGGCATTAGATGTGTTCTGTGAACTTAAAGCACACCAACTGACAACATATACCCGTTAACATGAGGTATTCGAGCGAGCTTCAAGCTCGCTTAGCCCCTTTGTATACCTGCGTTGACTTGAAATGAGCTTCAACCGACTTGATTGGGTAGAAATTGTTGATAAAGAACCTGGGGACCGAAGAGTCGGTCTTGAGGATGTGAAATTATTTATTTGTTTTGATAGCAATGTGAAGTATGTACTAAAATTCATTAAATTTTAACTGTTTTTGTGTGAAAGATTTTGAAAAAGCATTCGACAGAACCCACGAGATATATGGGTTGCACTTAGCCAATGAGGAGTCTACGTGCGATGGTCATGGACATGTATGAGCAAGTTAAAACAAAGGTAAGATGCCCCGCAGGAATCACCGAAAAGTTCCCAATTAGAGTAGGTGTGCACCAGGGAAGCGTATTGAGTCCTTTGCTCTTTATTACTGTCCTTGACTTCCTGCTTGAGAATAAGGTGACGGATCCCAAAGTGAATCAGTTATTCTTACTGTCGATGGAGCCACCATAAGTGAAGATCCTGTGCCCTTGCAACGAGCACTTGATGTATGGGTGGATGTTCTGGAGGGAAATGGATAAGGCATTAGCGCGAAAAGGACCGAATACCTACGCTGTCCATTTTCTAATCCACACAGGCCTATTTCCAAGTGCGAAAAGTTTAAATATCTTGGATAAATGATCAATAGCGAAGAATCTTGTGATGACGACATCAAACATCGCGTAAGCGGGAAAACTCTGCCATCTTCTGTGATAGAAAAATGCCCCCTAAGCTGAAAGGAAAGCTCTACACGGCAGTTGTTCGTCCAGCGCTTACAAACGGTTCACAGTGTTGGACAATGTACAAGAAGTATGAGAGTAAATTGACGGCACCTGAAATGAAGATGCTTCGCATGACAGCGAGGAGTGACAAAGCGTGATCGAATAAGAAGCAATAGAATCCGAGGAAGCCTATACGTCAAAAATACCGTCTTGGACAAAATACAGCATGACCAACTTAGCTGGTACTGTCATGAACAAAGAAGATGCCATGAGAACCCAGTTCAAAAGGCAATAGCACCAGACGTTCCAACACTATCGCGGAAGAAATGCAGGCGCAAAAACTCCTGGATGAAACAAATGCAACGACACCTGCATTAAGTTGGCCTCAGACATGGAACAATCCATAACCGGGAGGCCTGTCGACATTTTCTGAGGTCAACCCGGCGAACCCCACAAGTGGAACCTTAGGCGAAGCAGTTGAGTGGGAGTGTGTGTCCCCCTCGAGATCATGACAATCGCCGGTAAAATGAAGAAGATCAACTTCAAATAGGGCTGTCAACTCACGTGACGAAACACCTGGGTCGAAAATCCGACGCTAATCGAACTCAAGCTCTCGATTGTGCTTGTAAACGGGATACCCAAAGCGGAGTCGCGTGAGCGGGACAGAGGTCCCGAAAAGGGAAAGTGGCCACCCAAAGCAATCTTGTTAAAGAAAACTATCTATCACAACAAAAACATAAATGTTAAAAAAGTAGCCAAGTTCTTCTAATACCAAAACCTTTGCGTAACAAGTCAGCCGTAAAAAGTAATGAGATCTAAAAGAACGCCAAGTTCTATGTTTATTAATGTATAATATCAAATATTTTAAGTAGAGTAATATTGAAGAACCTCAAAATTATTAGAGACATCTATTTTTAATGATTACTGACTTAAGACCACAGGGCCAGCGTTGTGCAAAATTACGAGATTCTACGATGTCGGGAGGTGCTCCATAATTTTGATGATCTGTCAGTGAGTCTGATAGTGAGTCAGTCAGTCAGTTACGGTTTTTGCGATTTTTGCAGTTTTATATCTCAGGAACCCCCAGTGCTAAAGAATTGAAATTTGGTGAGTTGCCTAAACCCGGTGAGCTTAGCAAATGCTGCGAGTTTGAAGTTTCTGACTTTATTGGTCCTGAAGTTAGAGGGGGGTCGAAAATCGCCTGAGTTTGATCCTGTAAAAAGGGTGTAATGCCAGATCTTGGCTGGGCACTATCGTGCCCTTTGATATAGTGGTCCACTGAAGTGGCTCAGAAATGCACAATCAATGGGCCAGAAGTCCACAAGATTTTTGTATGGACTTTTGGCCCATCGGAGTGGGCCAAAAGTTCACAATTGATTTATGGACTTTTGACCCACAGAAGTGGGACAAAAGTCTGAACAAATCAATGATTCTGAGGAAGATAGCAGTAGTGAAGAAAAACGAAGATTTTATTTTAAATTAATGAAAAATCAATTATGTTAACTTGCTTTATATTATTTTTGTATTAAAATTTGTTTTCCTGTTCTGTCACTGAACAAAATTATGTGTACTTATTTTTACATAGAACATGGGAATAAAAACATTTGGCCGAATTTCATAGCCGTAAATTTGAATAAACTAAAAACGATAAGTAAATTAATTCTTCATTTATTTTGTCAGTACAGAAAAGTGGGCGTTTTGGTAAGCGTGGTCATTATTGGGTTTAGAAATATCAAAAGATTGGATACTTTTCCTGACATTTTTGGGTTCCTAGGTCAGTTGGCTGATTTATTACCACCAATAGTGTCATTCTGCCCAGGCTGTCTAAGTAAAAATCCTTCATTTTCGGTTCCGGTTGTGCATTCATCGTCAAATAAGAAAAAAAAGTAAATTAATGTTGACTTGTATACCATTTTCCATTCATAACATGCTTGTTAAACTTGAAATGAGGAATAAAGACAAATTTTAAACTGCCTAAGAGTAAGGTATTAGTATTGTTTGATACCTACTACTTAAATTTGTTCTAACTAAACATCAGCTTTGCGCAAATTTGCTAATGCCTTAAACAGATGTGCAGCTTTTTCCATGCTGCGAAATTAAATTACACAGGTTCTTATGGGAGCAGATTCACTCAAAGTCTGCATGCACGCAGTGGTGCACGATGTCTCTATTTGTAAATTTGCTGCCTAGTTTCATTGCAGCCACAACTAAAAAACGAAAATTTCTAAATAATTGCTACTTGGCATAACTCATATTGACATCGCCTGCCATTCTTTCAAAAAATTTGTTTGTATTGGTGATTTTTGTTTAAGAATCCACGAAGCCGGCGCGGCGTTGCCACCCTACCATCGTCCAACGAAGAAAATCTCATTCCAACGCTATTGTGTGACATCGGCAACGATGTGCTTTCATATATTTGTTTGACAAAACTATGCATCATGAATGTCAGAAACTATGCACATGTGTTTCGTGTGCAGCTCTTCATGCAGAGATGCGAGCAGACTCGCTGCACATCTGTTTTAGCCATAATGCAGTTAAAAATAAGGTACAATAGTAAGAAGTTCGTGAAGTTGTTTTTCTTTATTCCTTTTGCAACTCTAGAGTATGTGTGTCGTATGCGTTAGTTTTTGTTGGCAGAATTTTGCAAACTAGGCATTCGCCAATACTTGTTGAAATAATTTTACCATCTTTTTTCTAGGGTCAAAAATAAAGGAGATGCGGGCGGTAGAAAAGTCAACAAATCTGAAAAACCTGTTATTGTCTTAGATATTGAATGTTTTCTGACCAATTTACTTGGAAAAAACAAAAAACGTTAATATACATTCATTCACTGTTATTTCATCATGTCGTGAAGCTAAGAAAGGAGTTATAATTTCCTTTTTTTTCTTACTAAATTAGGAAAAATTGAAAAAACAAGAGTTGTTTTCATATGGCGCCAAAAAATGATAAGGTTTTTTTTAAAGGAACATAATACAAAATTTATTTGGCACAGAGGGGGGTGCTTAAGAGAGGAGGGGCATTTTTCTAAAAATAATATTAAAAAATATTTGAAAGCCAGAATTCCCTTCTTTTATTTTATTTTCAATTCAAGTTATTGATGTCCATAGTTTTTGTAAAATTACTTTTAAACTCAAAATTAAAAAAAAAAGTTGAAAATTTCGTTTTTGATTTTTTCAAATAAATTGTAAAATAAAATGCAGAATTGGCTTTTATTGTTCATATTGTTCTATGTCTCCTAGTTTTTGAGAAAATTGAAAGTTACGACGACAATTTTTTTTGATTTTTTTTATAATTTTTGTTATTATAATTCGTAGTATGTGATAGTAGTGATTCTTTGAACTTGAGGCTAATGAATGAATAATTTCTAGATAGTGGTAGAGGGGACCTTAGGGTCCCCTCTACCACTATCACAGTACCTTTGGAGGCTTGCCTCGCAGGTTCAAAGAAATTATTCATTCATTAACCTCAAGTTTAAAGAAACATTTTACTATCACATACTACAAGGAATTATAATAACAAACATTATACAAAAAATCAAAAAAATTGTCGTCGTAACTGTAACATCTGTAACTGTAACATCTGTAACTTGGCATCTGTTGTACCTATAATACTACGTTTCCACCAACCACTAAACCGAGATTTAGGTAATGAGATTTGTTTGGTGTTTTCACTGCACAAAAAGAGGATTATAGCAAAACTTTTAAACGGTGTTTCATTTTTTTGATATGCAGTGGAAGTGAGATATATAGTTATTGTTTACATTTCCATATGTCAATAAACGAAAATGGGTCGGTTCCACAATAATTCTTCGAAAAAAAGTTTGTTTGATTTGACAAACTAATGTTTCCAAGTAGATTTGAATGAGTTTTATTTGAAATCTTCATTTGAGGAGATTAAAATTTGTATGGTAAATCTTGTAGATTTCAAGATTTGTGATAATCTTGCTAAATCTCCGTTTAGTGTCTGGTGGAAACGTAGTATAAAGCTGGCAGAGAAAAAGAAAGTCAATGCTTTCTTCGTGGATTTAAAGGCCGCTTTTGATTAAATTTCAAGACAGTTGTTGTTATTTAATTTACGTGAAATGGGTGTCTCAACCAAATTTACCAACTTGATGGAATCCATATATTCTAGTACGCAGTCAGCAGTGTGGACGGGAAGGGAGTTATCAGATTACTTCGAGACCCTTTTTGGTGTAAAGCAAGAATGCTTATTATCACCCATACTTTTCGCATTATATATAAATGTTCTTCATACGTACATTTAAGGTGGTCTCAATATAGAATTTTTAAACATACGGTATGCTGACGATATGGTGATCTTAGCAGATGATGTAGAAGTTTTGCAACAAATCATAATACGTCTTCAAGAGTACTGTGAGAACATGAATTTGGAAGTAAACCTTACAAAATCAGAAATTATGGTTTTCCGAAGGCGGTCTAGCAAATCGAGAACGGTTGATTTTTCAAAGGGAAGAAATTCGTATAGTACCGCAGTATACTTATCTTGGTGTACAACTTACTTCAAAAATGAGCTTCTTAAAACATTTAGAGAATAGAAATACTGCAGCGACATGGCATTGCTTTTTGAGCAAGAAAAATATTACACTCAGTTCGAAGTGGAAACTATTTTTAGCGGTATGTAGAGCTATTCAAACTTATAGCGCTCAAGTCTGTTGCTTTGGGATGTTTGAAGTGGTGGATAAGCTACAACGCTATTTTTTTAAGAGAGTTTTGAAACTGCCGCCTTGCACTCCAAACTATGCCTTATTGATTGAATGCGGAGCTGAAGATGGACATTTGTATACGCTGGATTTACATCTCAGGTATGTCGAGAAAACAGTTTTCGATTACAGTAATACCAGGCTGCCTCATCAACTCACCAAAATACTATTGAAAAATCAACTTTTTTGGGTCAAAGAGGTAAACAACATCGGAAATAGGTTTGGCTTACACTGGGATGAGAGTATGGTAGATGAAAGTGACTGGAATGACAAAAACTTACAGATCCTGGCTCAACTGAAGGCAGAGGTATACCAAGAAGCAGAACAAAGAGCGAGGGCAAGTAGAGCGAGAATTTTTAAGTTCCTGGATTACTCGAGGGGCTCGCAATATATTACTGACTCTTTCGAAGCAAACAAAATTACCTGGATTTTTAAAGCTAGATGTGACCTTATTGTTCTAAATGGGTGTAGATTTGGAAATAACGTTTTAACATTGTGCAGCTTGTGTAACATGAGTGAAGAAGAAAATATTCTTAGGCAGGTGTCCAGTATTAAGGGAATTCAGAATAAGATACTTTAAAAAGGCATTTTTGGTGGAAGAAGAACTCATCGGTATACTCAATGGAAGAAGTGAAGCGGATTGGAACAAACTGGCTAGTTATATTACCGTTTCGATATCTTATAGGAAACAAATCTTAACAGAATTTAGCTAATTCAAAAGTTTTTCTTGTTATGTTCCTTTTTTATAATAAACAAAATGTAGTTTTCTTTATACAAACGTATGTACATTAATTAAATTTAACTTTTAAAATAATTTACCTGACAGACGACTTTTCATGTCATTGTCGTTAATTTTACTTTTCAATTGAAACAGTATTGTCAATTAAAATTAGTAACCATATGTAAATTTATAAAGTTGAAAATAAAATAACTAATACTACTACTATAGCCATTTTTCTTTTCATCGTATAAACGCCCTAATTACTGGCAATATTTTTGCCAAACAAATAATGACAGAGAGAATTTGGCATTAAAATGCTGCCAATAATATGGCTATGTGTAAACACTTTATTGAGGCCGTTTTCCAAATTATGCCATTCTAGAATAATGCTGCATTTACACGAATGCCAAAATGCCATTATATCTGTCAAATTATAGCCATTTTTCTTTTTATCTTGGCAGAGATAATTTGGCATAAAATGCTGCCATTAATATGACTATGTGTAAGCACTTTACTGATGCCATTTTCCGAAATTATGCCATTCTAGATAAGAATGAATTTGCTCATTCTTTTATGGCATGTTGCCAGCATTTTAAAATCTGCCATTATTTGTACTCGTGTAAATGCATGTCATAACAAAATTATTTCTGCCATTATTTTACCATTTTTGTTGGCAGAAATATTGGCAACTTTGCCAGTCGTGTAAATCCGGCATAAGAATGAACTTGCTCATTCTTATATAGCATGTTGCCAGTATTTTGAAATCTGCCATTATTTGAACTAGTGTAAATGCATGTCATAAAATAATTATTTCTGCCATTATTTTACCATTTTTTTGGCAGAAATATTGGCATCTTTGCCATTCGTGTAAATCCGGCATTAGATATGTGTACTGTGAACTTAAAGCACACCAACTGACAACATATACCCGTTAACATGAGGTATTCGAGCGAGCTTCAAGCTCGCTTAGCCCCTTTGTATACCTGCGTTGACTTGAAATGAGCTTCAACCGACTCGATTTCACTTCAGGAGCGGAGTTGGGTAGAAATTGTTGATAAAGAACCTGGGGACCTAAGAGTCGGTCTTGAGGATGTGAAATTATTTATTTGTTTTGATAGCAATGTGAAGTAGGTACTAAAATTCATTAAATTTTAACTGTTTTTGTGTGAAAGATTTTGAAAAAGCATTCGACAGACAACCACGAGATATATGGGTTGCACTTAGCCAACGAGGAGTTCCGGAAGTCTACGTGCGGATGGTCATGGACATGTATGAGCAAGTTAAAACAGAGGTAGGATGCCCCGCAGGAATCACCGAAAAGTTCCCAATTAGAGTAGGTGTGCACCAGGGAAGCGTATTGAGTCCTTTGCTCTTTATTACTGTCCTTGACTTTCTGCTTGAGAATAAGGTGACGGACTCCAAAGTGAATCGGTTATTCTTTGCTGACGATGGAGCCACCATAAGTGAAGATCCTGTGCCCTAGCAACGAGCACTTGATGTATGGGTGGATGTTCTGGAGGGAAGTGGGTAAGGCATTAGCGCGAAAAAGACCGAATACCTATGCTGTCCATTTTCTGATCCACACAGGCCTATTTCCAAGTGCGAAAAGTTTAAATATCTTGGATAAATGATCAATAGCGAAGGATCTTGTGATGACGACATCAAACATCGCGTAAGCGTAGGGTGGATGAAGGGGCGGGAAAACTCTGCCATCTTCTGTGATAGAAAAATGCCCCCTAAGCTGAAAGGAAAGCTCTACACGGCAGTTGTTCGTCCAGCGCTTACATACGGTTCACAGTGTTGGACAATGTACAAGAAGTATGAGAGTAAATTGACGTCACCTGAAATGAAGATGCTTCGCATGACAGCAGGAGTGACAAAGCGTGATCGAATAAGAAGCAATAGAATCCGAGGAAGCCTATACGTCAAAAATACCGTCTTGGACAAAATACAGCATGACCAACTTAGCTGGTACTGTCATGAACAAAGAAGATGCCATGAGAACCCAGTTCAAAAGGCAATAGCACCAGACGTTCCAACACTATTGCGGAAGAAATGCAGGCGCAAAAACTCCTGGATGAAACAAATGCAACGACACCTGCATTAAGTTGGCCTCAGACATGGAACAATCCATAACCGGGAGGCCTGTCGACGTTTTCTGAGATCAACCCGGCGAACCCCACAAGTGGAACCTTAGGCGAAGCAGTTGAGTGGGAGTGTGTGTCCCCCTCGAGATCATGACAATCGCCGGTAAAATGAAGAAGATCAACTTCAAATAGGGCTGTCAACTCACGTGACGAAACACCTGAGTCGAAAATCCGACGCTAATCGAACTCAAGCTCTTGATTGTGCTTGTAAACGGGATACCCAAAGCGGAGTCGCGTGAGCGGGACAGAGGTCCCGAAAAGGGAAAGGGGCCACCCAAAGCAATCTTGTTAAAGAAAACTATCTATCACAACAAAAACATAAATGTTAAAAAAGTAGCCAAGTTCTTCTAATACCAAAACCTTTGCGTAACAAGTCAGCCGTAAAAAGTAATGAGATCTAAAAGAACGCCAAGTTCTATGTTTATTAATGTATAATATCAAATATTTTAAGTAGAGTAATATTGAAGAACCTCAAAATTATTAGAGACATCTATTTTTAATGATTACTGACTTAAGACCACAGGGCCAGCGTTGTGCAAAATTACGAGATTCTACGATGTCGGGAGGTGCTCCATAATTTTGATGATCTGTCAGTGAGTCTGATAGTGAGTCAGTCAGTCAGTTACGGTTTTTGCGATTTTTGCAGTTTTATATCTCAGGAACCCCCAGTGCTAAAGAATTGAAATTTGGTGAGTTGCCTAAACCCGGTGAGCTTAGCAAATGCTGCGAGTTTGAAGTTTCTGACTTTATTGGTCCTGAAGTTAGAGGGGGGTCGAAAATCGCCTGAGTTTGATCCTGTAAAAAGGGTGTAATGCCAGATCTTGGCTGGGCACTATCGTGCCCTTTGATATAGTGGTCCACTGAAGTGGCTCAGAAATGCACAATCAATGGGCCAGAAGTCCACAAGATTTTTGTATGGACTTTTGGCCCATCGGAGTGGGCCAAAAGTTCACAATTGATTTATGGACTTTTGACCCACAGAAGTGGGACAAAAGTCTGAACAAATCAATGATTCTGAGGAAGATAGCAGTAGTGAAGAAAAACGAAGATTTTATTTTAAATTAATGAAAAATCAATTATGTTAACTTGCTTTATATTATTTTTGTATTAAAATTTGTTTTCCTGTTCTGTCACTGAACAAAATTATGTGTACTTATTTTTACATAGAACATGGGAATAAAAACACTTGGCCGAATTTCATAGCCGTAAATTTGAATAAACTAAAAACGATAAGTAAATTAATTCTTCATTTAATTTGGCAGTACAAAAAAGTGGGCGTTTTGGTAAGCGTGGTCATTATTGGGTTTAGAAATATCAAAAGATTGGATACTTTTCCTGACATTTTTGGGTTCCTAGGTCATTCTGCCCAGGCTGTCTAAGTAAAAATCCTTCATTTTCGGTTCCGGTTGTGCATTCATCGTCAAATAAGAAAAAAAAGTAAATTAATGTTGACTTGTATACCATTTTCCATTCATAACATGCTTGTTAAACTTGAAATGAGGAATAAAGACAAATTTTAAACTGCCTAACAGTAAGGTATTAGTATTGTTTGATACCTACTACTTAAATTTGTTCTAATTAAACATCAGCTTTGCGCCAATTTGCTAATGTCTTAAACAGATGTGCAGCTTTTTCCATGCTGCGAAATTAAATTACACAGGTTCTTATGGGAGCAGATTCACTCAAAGTCTGCATGCACGCAGTGGTGCACGATGTCTCTATTTCTAAATTTGCTGCCTAGTTTCATTGCAGCCACAACTAAAAAACGAAAATTTCTAAATAATTGCTACTTGGCATAACTCATATTGACATCGCCTGCCATTCTTTCAAAAAATTTGTTTGTATTGGTGATTTTTGTTTAAGAATCCACGAAGCCGGCGCGGCGTTGCCACCCTACCATCGTCTAACGAAGAAAATCTCATTCCAACGCTATTGTGTGACATCGGCAACGATGTGCTTTCATATATTTGTTTGACAAAACTATGCATCATGAATGTCAGAAACTATGCACATGTGTTTCGTGTGCAGCTCTGCATGCAGAGATGCGAGCAGACTCGCTGCACATCTGTTTTAGCCATAATGCAGGTAAAAATAAGGTACAATAGTAAGAAGTTCGTGAAGTTGTTTTTCTTTATTCCTTTTGCAACTCTAGAGTATGTGTGTCGTATGCGTTAGTTTTTGTTGGCAGAATTTTGCAAACTAGGCATTCGCCAATACTAGTTGAAATAATATTACCATCTTTTTTCTAGGGTCAAAAATAAAGGAGATGCGGGCGGTAGAAAAGTCAACAAATCTGAAAAACCTGTTATTGTCTTAGATATTGAATGTTTTCTGACCAATTTACTTGGAAAAAACAAAAAACGTTAATATACATTCATTCACTGTTATTTCATCATGTCGTGAAGCTAAGAAAGGAGTTATAATTTCCTTTTTTTCTATATATCCGAAACTATACGAAAAATTTGAATTATACTAAATTAGGAACATAATACAAAATTTATTTGGCATAGAGGGGGGTGCTTAAGAGAGGAGCGGCATTTTTCTATAAATAATATTAAAAAATATTTGAAAGCCAGAATTCCGTTCTTTTATTTTATTTTCAATTCAAGTTATTGATGTCCATAGTTTTTGTAAAATTACTTTCAAACTCAAAATTAAAAAAAAAAGTTGAAAATTTCGTTTTTGATTTTTTCAAATAAATTGTAAAATAAAATGCAGAATTGGCTTTTATTGTTCATATTGTTCTATGTCTCCTAGTTTTTGAGAAAATTGAAAGTTACGACGACAATTTTTTTGATTTTTTTTATAATTTTTGTTATTATAATTCGTAGTATGTGATAGTAGTGATTCTTTGAACTTGAGGCTAATGAATGAATAATTTCTAGATAGTGGTAGAGGGGACCTTAGGGTCCCCTCTACCACTATCACAGTACCTTTGGAGGCTTGCCTCGCAGGTTCAAAGAAATTATTCATTCATTAACCTCAAGTTTAAAGAAACATTTTACTATCACATACTACAAGGAATTATAATAACAAACATTATACAAAAAATCAAAAAAATTGTCGTCGTAACTGTAACATCTGTAACTGTAACATCTGTAACTTGGCATCTATTGTACCTATAATACTACGTTTCCACCAACCACTAAACCGAGATTTAGGTAATGAGATAAAGCTGGCAGAGAAAAAGAAAGTCTATGCTTTCTTCGTGGATTTAAAGGCCGCTTTTGATTAAATTTCAAGACAGTTGTTGTTATTTAATTTACGTGAAATGGGTGTCTCAACCAAATTTACCAACTTGATGGAATCCATATATTCTAGTACGCAGTCAGCAGTGTGGACGGGAAGGGAGTTATCAGATTACTTCGAGACCCTTTTTGGTGTTAAGCAAGAATGCTTATTATCACCCATACTTTTCGCATTATATATAAATGTTCTTCATACGTACATTTAAGGTGGTCTCAATATAGAATTTTTAAACATACGGTATGCTGACGATATGGTGATCTTAGCAGATGATGTAGAAGTTTTGCAACAAATCATAATACGTCTTTAAGAGTACTGTGAGAGCATGAATTTGGAAGTAAACCTTACAAAATCAGAAATTATGGTTTTCCGAAGGCGGTCTAGCAAATCGAGAAAGGTTGATTTTTAAAAGGGAAGAAATTCGTATAGTACCGCAGTATACTTGTCTTGGTGTACAACTTACTTCAAAAATGAGCTTCTTAAAACATTTAGAGAATAGAAATACTGCAGCGACATGGCATTGCTTTTTGAGCAAGAAAAATATTACACTCAGTTCGAAGTGGAAACTATTTTTAGCGGTATGTAGAGCTATTCAAACTTATAGCGCTCAAGTCTGTTGCTTTGGGATGTTTGAAGTGGTGGATAAGCTACAACGCTATTTTTTTAAGAGAATTTTGAAACTGCCGCCTTGCACTCCAAACTATGCCTTATTGATTGAATGCGGAGCTGAAGATGGACATTTGTATACACTGGATTTACATCTCAGGTATGTCGAGAAAACAGTTTTCGATTACAGTAATACCAGGCTGCCTCATCAACTCACCAAAATACTATTGAAAAATCAACTTTTTTGGGTCAAAGAGGTAAACAACATCGGAAATAGGTTTGGCTTACACTGGGATGAGAGTATGGTAGATGAAAGTGACTGGAATGACAAAAACTTACAGATCCTGGCTCAACTGAAGGCAGAGGTATACCAAGAAGCAGAACAAAGAGCGAGGGCAAGTAGAGCGAGAATTTTTAAGTTCCTGGATTACTCGAGGGGCTCGCAATATATTACTGACTCTTTCGAAGCAAACAAAATTACCTGGATTTTTAAAGCTAGATGTGACCTTATTGTTCTAAATGGGTGTAGATTTGGAAATAACGTTTTAACATTTCTTATAGGAAACAAATCTTAACAGAATTTAGCTAATTCAAAAGTTTTTCTTGTTATGTTCCTTTTTTATAATAAACAAAATGTAGTTTTCTTTATACAAACGTATGTACATTAATTAAATTTAACTTTTAAAATAATTTACCCGACAGACGACTTTTTATGTCATTGTCGTTAATTTTACTTTTCAATTGAAACAGTTTTGTCAATTAAAATTAGTAACCATATGTAAATTTATAAAGTTGAAAATAAAATAACTAATACTACTACTATAGCCATTTTTCTTTTCATCGTATAAACGCTCTAATTACTGGCAATATTTTTGCCAAACAAATAATGACAGAGAGAATTTGGCATTAAAATGCTGCCAATAATATGGCTATGTGTAAACACTTTATTGACGCCGTTTTCCAAATTATGCCATTCTAGAATAATGCTGCATTTACACGAATGCCAAAATGCCATTATATCTGTCAAATTATAGCCATTTTACTTTTTATCTTGGCGGAGATAATTTGGCATAAAATGCTGCCATTAATATGACTATGTGTAAGCACTTTACTGATGCCATTTTCCGAAATTATGCCATTCTAGATAAGAATGAATTTGCTCATTCTTTTATGGCATGTTGCCAGCATTTTGAAATCTGCCATTATTTGTACTCGTGTAAATGCATGTCATAACAAAATTATTTCTGCCATTATTTTACCATTTTTGTTGGCAGAAATATTGGCAACTTTGCCAGTCGTGTAAATCTGGCATAAGAATGAACTTGCTCATTCTTATATAGCATGTTGCCAGTATTTTGAAATCTGCCATTATTTGAACTAGTGTAAATGCATGTCATAAAATAATTATTTCTGCCATTATTTTACCATTTTTTTGGCAGAAATATTGGCATCTTTGCCATTCGTGTAAATCCGGCATTAGATGTGTTCTGTGAACTTAAAGCACACCAACTGACAACATATACCCGTTAACATGAGGTATTCGAGCGAGCTTCAAGCTCGCTTAGCCCCTTTGTATACCTGCGTTGACTTGAAATGAGCTTCAACCGACTTGATTGGGTAGAAATTGTTGATAAAGAACCTGGGGACCGAAGAGTCGGTCTTGAGGATGTGAAATTATTTATTTGTTTTGATAGCAATGTGAAGTATGTACTAAAATTCATTAAATTTTAACTGTTTTTGTGTGAAAGATTTTGAAAAAGCATTCGACAGACAACCACGAGATATATGGGTTGCACTTACCCAACGAGGAGTTCCGGAAGTCTACGTGCGATGGTCATGGACATGTATGAGCAAGTTAAAACAAAGGTAAGATGCCCCGCAGGAATCACCGAAAAGTTCCCAATTAGAGTAGGTGTGCACCAGGGAAGCGTATTGAGTCCTTGGCTCTTTATTTCTGTCCTTGACTTCCTGCTTGAGAATAAGGTGACGGACCCCAAAGTGAATCAGTTATTCTTTGCTGACGATGGAGCCACCATAAGTGAAGATCCTGTGCCCTTGCAACGAGCACTTGATGTATGGGTGGATGTTCTGGAGGGAAATAGATAAGGCATTAGCGCGAAAAGGACCGAATACCTACGCTGTCCATTTTCTAATCCACACAGGCCTATTTCCAAGTGCGAAAAGTTTAAATATCTTGGATAAATGATCAATAGCGAAGAATCTTGTGATGACGACATCAAACATCGCGTAAGCGGGAAAACTCTGCCATCTTCTGTGATAGAAAAATGCCCCCTAAGCTGAAAGGAAAGCTCTACACGGCAGTTGTTCGTCCAGCACTTACATACGGTTCACAGTGTTGGACAATGTACAAGAAGTATGAGAGTAAATTGACGGCACATGAAATGAAGATGCTTCGCATGACAGCAGGAGTGACAAAGCGTGATCGAATAAGAAGCAATAGAATCCGAGGAAGCCTATACGTCAAAAATACCGTCTTGGACAAAATACAGCATGACCAACTTAGCTGGTACTGTCATGAACAAAGAAGATGCCATGAGAACCCAGTTCAAAAGGCAATAGCACCAGAATTTCCAACACTATCGCGGAAGAAATGCAGGCGCAAAAACTCCTGGATGAAACAAATGCAACGACACCTGCATTAAGTTGGCCTCAGACATGGAACAATCCATAACCGGGAGGCCTGTCGACGTTTTCTGAGGTCAACCCGGCGAACCCCACAAGTGGAACCTTAGGCGAAGCAGTTGAGTGGGAGAGTTGTGGTCCCCCTGGAGATCATGACAATCGCCGGTAAAATGAAGAAGATCAACTTCAAATAGGGCTGTCAACTCACGTGACGAAACACCTGGGTCGAAAATCCGACGCTAATCGAACTCGAGCTCTCGATTGTGCTTGTAAACGGGATACCCAAAGCGGAGTCGCGTGAGCGGGACAGAGGTCCCGAAAAGGGAGCTAAAATCCTTAAGCCCACGAAGCGGGCCACCCAAAGCAATCTTGTTAAAGAAAACTATCTATCACAACAAAAACATAAATGTTAAAAAAGTAGCCAAGTTCTTCTAATACCAAAACCTTTGCGTAACAGGTCAGCCATAAAAAGTAATGAGATCTAAAAGTACGCCAAGTTCTATGTTTACTAATGTATAATATCAAATATTTTAAGTAGAGTAATATTGAAGAACCTCAAAATTATTAGAGACATCTATTTTTAATGATTACTGACTTAAAACCACAGGGCCTACCGTTGTGCAAAATTACGAGATTCTACGATGTCGGGAGGTGCTCCATAATTCTGATGATCTGTCAGTGAGTCTGATAGTTAGTCAGTCAGTCAGTTACGGTTTTTGCGATGTTTGCAGTTTTATATCTCAGGAACCCCTAGTGCTAAAGAATTGAAATTTGTTGAGTTACCTGGTGAGCTTAGCAAATGCTGCGAGTTTGAAGTTTCTGACTTTATTGGTACTGAAGTTAGAGGGGGGTCGAAAATCGCATGAGTTTGATCCTGTAAAAAGGGTGTAATGCCAGATCTTGGCTGGGCACTACCGTGCCCTTTGATATAGTGGTCCACTGAAGTGGCTCAGAAATGCACAATCAATGGGCCAGAAGTCCACAAGATTTTTGTATGGACTTTTGGCCCATCGGAGTGGGTCAAAAGTTCACAATTGATTTATGGACTTTTGACCCACAGAAGTGGGACAAAAGTCTGAACAAATCAATGATTCTGAGGAAGATAGCAGTAGTGAAGAAAAACGAAGATTTTATTTTAAATTAATGAAAAATCAATTATGTTAACTTGCTTTATATTATTTTTGTATTAAAATTTGTTTTCCTGTTCTGTCACTGAACAAAATTATGTGTACTTATTTTTACATAGAACATGGGAATAAAAACACTTGGCCGAATTTCATAGCCGTAAATTTGAATAAACTAAGAACGATAAGTAAATTAATTCTTCATTTATTTTGTCAGTACAAAAAAGTGGGCGTTTTGGTAAGCGTGGTCATTATTGGGTTTAGAAATATCAAAAGATTGGATACTTTTCCTGACATTTTTGGGTTCCTAGGTCAGTTGGCTGATTTATTACCACCAATAGTGTCATTCTGCCCAGGCTGTCTAAGTAAAAATCCTTCATTTTCGGTTCCGGTTGTGCATTCATCGTCAAATAAGAAAAAAAAGTAAATTAATGTTGACTTGTATACCATTTTCCATTCATAACATGCTTGTTAAACTTGAAATGAGGAATAAAGACAAATTTTAAACTGCCTAACAGTAAGGTATTAGTATTGTTTGATACCTACTACTTAAATTTGTTCTAATTAAACATCAGCTTTGCGCAAATTTGCTAATGCCTTAAACAGATGTGCAGCTTTTTCCATGCTGCGAAATTAAATTACACAGGTTCTTATGGGAGCAGATTCACTCAAAGTCTGCATGCACGCAGTGGTGCACGATGTCTCTATTTCTAAATTTGCTGCCTAGTTTCATTGCAGCCACAACTAAAAAACGAAAATTTCTAAATAATTGCTACTTGGCATAACTCATATTGACATCGCCTGCCATTCTTTCAAAAAATTTGTTTGTATTGGTGATTTTTGTTTAAGAATCCACGAAGCCGGCGCGGCGTTGCCACCCTACCATCGTCCAACGAAGAAAATCTCATTCCAACGCTATTGTGTGACATCGGCAACGATGTGCTTTCATATATTTGTTTGACAAAACTATGCATCATGAATGTCAGAAACTATGCACATGTGTTTCGTGTGCAGCTCTGCATACAGGTACAATAGTAAGAAGTTCGTGAAGTTGTTTTTCTTTATTCCTTTTGCAACTCTAGAGTATTTGTGTCGTATGCGTTAGTTTTTGTTGGCAGAATTTTGCAAACTAGGCAATCGCTAATACTAGTTGAAATAATATTACCATCTTTTTTCTAGGGTCAAAAATAAAGGAGATGCGGGCGGTAGAAAAGTCAACAAATCTGAAAAACCTGTTATTGTCTTAGATATTGAATGTTTTCTGACCAATTTACTTGGAAAAAACAAACAACGTTAATATACATTCATTCACTGTTATTTCATCATGTCGTGAAGCTAAGAAAGGAGTTATAATTTCCTTTTTTTTCTATATATCCGAAACTATACGAAAAATTTGAATTATACTATATTAGGAACATAATACAAAAATTATTTGGCATAGAGGGGGGTGCTTAAGAAAGGAGCGGCATGTTTCTAAAAATAATATTAAAAAATATTTGAAAGCCAGAATTCCGTTCTTTTATTTTATTTTCAAATCAAGTTATTGATGTCCATAGTTTTTGTAAAATTACATTCAAACTCAAAATTAAAAAAAAAAAGTTAAAAATTTCGTTTTTGATTTTTTCAAATAAATTGTAAAATAAAATGCATAATTGGCTTTTATTGTTCTATGTCTCCTAGTTTTTGAGAAAATTGAAAGTTACGACGACAATTTTTTTGATTTTTTTTTATAATTTTTGTTATTATAATTCGTAGTATGTGATAGTAGTGTTTCTTTGAACTTGAGGCTAATGAATGAATAATTTCTTTGAACCTGCGAAGCAAGCCACCCAAGGAACTGTGATAGTGGTAGAGGGGACTCTAAGGTATAACATAATCAAAGTCCCCAGCCCAGGACCGCAAGCCTTAGACAGGAGAGGGGCGTAAAGGTCCCCTTTTGTAGTTTTTCTTCCGTACTTCGGAAACTAAGGATAATAGAGGCAAAGTCAATATGACAAAGTGAAAGAAATTTAAATTCCCTTCTAATAAAATTTCCGAAATATGGAAGAAAAATATACTACGTTTCCACCAACCACTAAACCGAGATTTAGGTAATGAGATTTGTTTGGTGTTTTCACTGCACAAAAAGAGGATTATAGCAAAACTTTTAAACGGTGTTTCATTTTTTAGATATGCAGTGGAAGTGAGATAGATAGTTATTGTTTACATTTCCATATGTCAATAAACGAAAATGGGTCGGTTCCACAATAATTCTTCGAAAAAAAGTTTGTTTGATTTGACAAACTAATGTTTCCAAGTAGATTTGAATGAGTTTTATTTGAAATCTTCATTTGAGGAGATTAAAATTTGTATGGTAAATCTTGTAGATTTCAAGGAGATTTGTGATAATCTTGCTAAATCTCAGTTTAGTGTCTGGTGGAAACGTAGTATAAAGCTGGCAGAGAAAAAGAAAGTCTATGCTTTCTTCGTGGATTTAAGGGCCGCTTTTGATTAAATTTCAAGACAGTTGTTGTTATTTAATTTACGTTAAATGGGTGTCTCAACTAAATTTACCAACTTGATGGAATCCATATATTCTAGTACGCAGTCAGCAGTGTGGACGGGAAGGGAGTTATCAGATTACTTCGAGACCCTTTTTGGTGTTAAGCAAGAATGCTTATTATCACCCATACTTTTCGCATTATATATAAATGTTCTTCATGCGTACATTTAAGGTGGTCTCAATATAGAATTTTTAAACATACGGTATGCTGACGATATGGTGATCTTAGCAGATGATGTAGAAGTTTTGCAACAAATGATAATACGTCTTCAAGAGTACTGAGAGAGCATGAATTTGGAAGTAAACCTTTTAAAATCAGAAATTATGGTTTTCCGAAGGCGGTCTAGCAAATCGAGAAAGGTTGATTTTGAAAAGGGAAGAAATTCGTATAGTACCGCGGTATACTTATCTTGGTGAACAACTTACTTCAAAAATGAGCTTCTTAAAATATTTAGAGAATAGAAATACTGCAGCGACATGGCATTGCTTTTTGAGCAAGAAAAATATTACACTCAGTTCGAAGTGGAAACTATTTTTAGCGGTATGTAGAGCTATTCAAACTTATAGCGCTCAAGTCTGTTGCTTTGGGATGTTTGAAGTGGTGAATAAGCTACAACGCTATTTTTTTAAGTGAGTTTTGAAACTGCCGCCTTGCACTACAAACTATGCCTTATTGATTGAATGCGGAGCTGAAGATGGACATTTTTATACGCTGGATTTACATCTCAGGTATGTCAAGAAAACAGTTTTCGATTACAGTAATACCAGGCTGCCTCATCAACTCACCAAAATACTATTGAAAAATCAACTTTTTTGGGTCAAAGAGGTAAACAACATCGGAAATAGGTTTGGCTTACACTGGGATGAGAGTATGGTAGATGAAAGTGACTGGAATGACAAAAACTTACAGATCCTGACTCAACTGAAGGCAGAGGTATACCAAGAAGCAGAACAAAGAGCGAGGGCAAGTAGAGCGAGAATTTTTAAGTTCCTGGATTACTCGAGGGGCTCGCAATATATTACTGACTCTTTCGAAGCAAACAAAATTACCTGGATTTTTAAAGCTTGATGTGACCTTATTGTTCTAAATGGATGTAGATTTGGAAATAACGTTTTAACATTGTGCAGCTTGTGTAACATGAGTGAAGAAGAAAATATTCAACATTTCTTAGGCAGGTGTCCAGTATTAAGGGAATTCAGAATAAGATACTTTAAAAAGGCATTTTTGGTGGAAGAAGAACTCATCGGTATACTCAATGGAAGAAGTGAAGCGGATTGGAACAAACTGGCTAGTTATATTACCGTTGCGATATCTTATAGGAAACGAATCTTAACAGAATTTAGCTAATTCAAAAGTTTTTCTTGTTATGTTCCTTTTTTATAATAAACAAAATGTAGTTTTCTTTATACAAACGTATGTACCTTAATTAAATTTAACTTTTAAAATAATTTACCCGACAGACGACTTTTTATGTCATTGTCGTAAATTTTACTTTTCAATTGAAACAGTTTTGTCATTCAAAATTAATAACCATATGTAAATTTATAAAGTTGAAAATAAAATAATTAATACTACTACTATAACCATTTTCCTTTTCATCGTGTAAACGCTCTAAATACTGGCAATATTTTTGCGAAACAAAAAATGACGGAGAGAATTTGGCATTAAAATGCTGCCAGTAATATGGCTATGTGTAAACACTATTGACGCCATTTTCCAAATTATGCCATTCTAGAATAATGCTGCATTTACACTAATGCCAAAATGCCATTATATCTGTCAAATTATAGCCATTTTTCTTTTCATCGCGTAAACGCTCTTAATACTGGCAATATTTTTGCCAAAATAAAATGGTAGAGATAATTTGGCATAAAATGCTGCCATTAATATGACTATGTGTAAACACTTTACTGACGCCATTTTCCGAAATTATGCCATTCTAGATAAGAATGAACTTGCTCATTCTTTTATGGCATGTTGCCAGCATTTTGAAATCTGCCATTATTTGTACTCGTGTAAAATGCATGTCATAACAAAATTATTTCTGCCATTATTTTACCATTTTTGTTGGCAAAAATATTGGAAACTTTGCCAGTCGTGTAAATCCGGCATAAGAATGAATTTGCTCATTCTTATATGGCATGTTGCCAGTATTTTGAAATCTGCCATTATTTGAACTAGTCTAAATGCATGTCATAAAAAAATTATTTCTGCAACTATTTTACCATTTTTTTGGCAGAAATATTGGCATCTTTGCCATTCGTGTAAATCCGGAATTAGATATGTGTACTGTGAACTTAAACCACACCAACTGACAACATATACCCGTTTACATGAGGTATTCGAGCGAGCTTCAAGCTCGCTTAGCCCCTTTTGTATACCTGCGTTGACTTGAAATGAGCTTCAACCGACTCGATTCCACTTCAGGAGCGGAATTGAGTAAAAATTGTTGATAAAAATCCTAGGTCGAAGAGTCGGTCTTGAGGATGTGAAATTATTTATTTGTTTTGATAGCAATGTGAAGTATGTACTAAAATTTATTAAATTTTAACTGTTTTGTGTGAAAGATTTGAAAAAGCATTCGACAGACAACCACGAGATATATGGGTTGCACTTAGCCAACGAGGAGTTCCGGAAGTCTACGTGCGGATGGTCATGGACATGTATGAGCAAGTTAAAACAAAGGTAAGATGCCCCACAGGAATCACCGAAGAGTTCCCAATTATAGTAGGTGTGCACCAGGGAAGCGTATTGAGTCCTTTGCTCTTTATTACTGTCCTTAACTTTCTGCTTGAGAATAAGGTGACGGACCCCAAAGTGAATCAGTTATTCTTTGCTGACGATGGAGCTACCATAAGTGAAGATCCTGTGCCCTTGCAACAAGCACTTGATGTATGGGTGGATTTTCTGGAGGGAAATGGATGAGGCATTAGCGCGAAAAAGACCGAATACCTATGCTGTCCATTTTCTGATCCACACAGGCCTATTTCCAAGTGCGAAAAGTTTAAATATCTTGGATAAATGATCAATAGCGAAGGATCTTGTGATGACGACATCAAACATCGAGTAAGCGTAGGGTAGATGAAGTGGCGCGAAAACTCTGCCATCTTCTGTGATAGAAAAATGCCCCCTAAGCTGAAAGGAAAGCTCTACACGGCAGTTGTCGTCCAGCGCTTACATACGGTTCAGTGTTTGACAATGTACAAGAAGTATTAGAGTAAATTGACGGCACCTGAAATGAAGATGCTTCGCATGACAGCACGAGTGACAAAGCGTGATCGAATAAGAAGCAATAGAATCCGAGGAAGCCTACACGTCAAAAATACCATCTTGGACAAAATACAGCATGAACAACTTAGCTGGTACTGTCATGAACAAAGAAGATGCCATGAGAACCCAGTTCAAAAGGCAATAGCACTAGACGTTCCAACACTATCGCGGAAGAAATGCAGGCACAAAAACTCCTGGGTGAAACAAATGCAACGACACCTGCATTAAGTTGGCCTCAGACATGGAACAATCCAAAACCGCGAGGCCTGTCGACGTTTTCTGAGGTCAACCCGGCGAACCCCACAAGTGGAACCTTAGGCGAAGCAGTTGAGTGGGAGAGTTGTGGTCCCCCTGGAGATCATGACAATCGCCGGTAGAATGAAGAAGATCAACTTCAAATAGGGCTGTCAACTCACGTGACGAAACACCTGGGTCGAAAATCCGACGCTAATCGAACTCGAGCTCTCGATTGTGCTTGTAAACGGGATACCCAAAGCGGAGTCGCGTGAGCGGGATAGAGGTCCCGAAAAGGGAGCTAAAATCCTTAAGCCCACGAAGCGGGCCACCCAAAGCAATCTTTTTAAAGAAAACTATCTATCACAACAAAAAAAAATGTTAAAAAAGTAGCCAAGTTCTTCTAATACAAAAACCTTTGCGTAACAAGTCAGCCGTAAAAAGTAATGAGTTCTAAAAGAACGCAAAGTTCTATGTTTATTAATGTATAATATCAAATATTTTAAGTCGGGTTATATCGAAGAACCTCAAAATTATTAGAGACATCTATTTTTAATGATTACTGACTTAAAACCACAGGGCCTACCGTTGTGCAAAATTACGAGATTCTACGATGTCGGGAGGTGCTCCATAATTTTGATGATCTGTCAGTGAGTCTGATAGTGAGTCAGTCAGTCAGTTACGGTTTTTGCGAATTTTGCAGTCTTATATCTCAGGAACCCCTAGTGCTAAAGAATTGAAATTTGGTGAGTTGCCTAAACCCGGTGAGCTTAGCAAATGCTGCGAGTTTGAAGTTTCTGACTTTATTGGTACTGAAGTTAGAGGGAGGTCGAAAATCGCCTGAGTTTGATCCTGTAAAAAGGGTGTAATGCCAGATCTTGGCTGGGCACTACCGTGCCCTTTGATATAGTGGTCCACTGAAGTGGCTCAGAAATGCACAATCAATGGGCCAGAAGTCCACAATATTTTTGTATGGACTTTTGGCCCATGGGAGTGGGTCAAAAGTTCACAATTGATTTATAGACTTTTGACCCACAGAAGTGGGACAAAAGTCTGAACAAATCAATGATTCTGAGGAAGATAGCAGTAGTGAAGAAAGCGAAGATTTTATTTTAAATTAATGAAAAATCAATTATGTTAACTTGCTTTATATTATTTTTGTATTAAAATTTGTTTTGCTGTTCTGTCACTGAACAAAATTATGTGTACTTATTTTTACATAGGACATGGGAATAAAAACACTTGGCCGAATTTCATAGCCGTAAATTTGAATAAACTAAAAACGATAAGTTAAATAATTCTTCATTTATTTTGTCAAAACAAAAAAGTGGGCGTTTTGGTAAGCGTGGTCATTATTGGGTTTAGAAATATCAAAAGATTGGTTACTTTTCCTGACATTTTTGGGTTCCTAGGTCAGTTGGCTGATTTATTTCCACCAATAGTGTCATTCTGCCCAGGCTGTCTAAGTAAAAATCCTTCATTTTCGGTTCCGGTTGTGCATTCATCGTCAAATGAGAAAAAAAGTAAATTAATGTTGACTTGTATACCATTTTCCATTCATAACATGCTTGTTAAACTTGAAATGAGGAATAAAGACAAATTTTAAACTGCCTAACAGTAAGGTATTAGTATTGTTTGATACCTACTACTTAAATTTGTTCTAATTAAAAATCAGCTTTCTAATCAGCTTTGCGCCAATTTGCTTATGCCTTAAACAGATGTGCAGCTTTTTCCATGCAGCGAAATTAAATTACACAGGTTCTTATGGGAGCAAATTCACTCAAAGTCTGCATGCAGCGCAGTGCTGCACGATGTCTATTTCTAAATTTCCTGCCTAGTTTCATTGCAGCCACAACTGAAAAACGAAAATTTCTAAATAATTGCTATTTGGCATTACTCATATTGACATCACCTGCCATTCTTTCAAAAAATTTGTTTGTGTTGGTGATTTTTGTTTAAGAATCCATGAAGCCGGCGTTGCCACCCTACCATCGTCCAGCGAAGAAAATCTCATTCCAACACTATTGTGTGACATCGGCAACGCTGTGCTTTCATGTATTTGTTTGACATAACTATGCATCATGAATGTCAGAAACTGTGCACATGTGTTTCGTGTGTAGCTCTGCATGCAGAGACGCGTGCAGACTCACTGCACATCTGTTTTAGCCATAATTTTGCTGCCAAGTTTCGTTGCAGCCACAACTAAAAAACGAAAATTTCTAAATAATTGCTATTTGGCATTACTCATATTGACATCGCCTGCCATTCTTTCAAAAAATTTGTTTGTATTGGTGATTTTTGTTTAAGAATCCACGAAGCCGGCGCGGCGTTGCCACCCTACCATCGTCCAACGAAGAAAATCTCATTCCAACGCTATTGTGTGACATCGGCAACGATGTGCTTTCATATATTTGTTTGACAAAACTATGCATCATGAATGTCAGAAACTATGCACATGTGTTTCGTGTGCAGCTCTGCATGCAGAGATGCGAGCAGACTCGCTGCACATCTGTTTTAGCCATAATGCAGGTAAAAATAAGGTACAATAGTAAGAAGTTCGTGAAGTTGTTTTTCTTTATTCCTTTTGCAACTCTAGAGTATGTGTGTCGTATGCGTTAGTTTTTGTTGGCAGAATTTTGCAAACTAGGCATTCGCCAATACTAGTTGAAATAATATTACCATCTTTTTTCTAGGGTCAAAAATAAAGGAGATGCGGGCGGTAGAAAAGTCAACAAATCTGAAAAACCTGTTATTGTCTTAGATATTGAATGTTTTCTGACCAATTTACTTGGAAAAAACAAAAAACGTTAATATACATTCATTCACTGTTATTTCATCATGTCGTGAAGCTAAGAAAGGAGTTATAAATTCCTTTTTTTTCTTACTAAATTAGGAAAAATTGAAAAAACAAGAGTTGTTTTCATATGGCGCCAAAAAATGATAAGGTTTTTTTTAAAGGAACATAATACAAAATTTATTTGGCACAGAGGGGGGTGCTTAAGAGAGGAGGGGCATTTTTCTAAAAATAATATTAAAAAATATTTGAAAGCCAGAATTCCGTTCTTTTATTTTATTTTCAATTCAAGTTATTGATGTCCATAGTTTTTGTAAAATTACTTTCAAACTCAAAATTAAAAAAAAAAGTTGAAAATTTCGTTTTTGATTTTTTCAAATAAATTGTAAAATAAAATGCAGAATTGGCTTTTATTGTTCATATTGTTCTATGTCTCCTAGTTTTTGAGAAAATTGAAAGTTACGACGACAATTTTTTTGATTTTTTTTATAATTTTTGTTATTATAATTCGTAGTATGTGATAGTAGTGTTTCTTTGAACTTGAGGCTAATGAATGAATAATTTCTTTGAACCTGCGAAGCAAGCCACCCAAGGAACTGTGATAGTGGTAGAGGGGACTCTAAGGTATAACATAATCAAAGTCCCCAGCCCAGGGCCGCAAGCCTTAGACAGGAGAGGGGGGTAAAGGTCCCCTTTTGTAGTTTTTCTTCCATATTTCGGAAACTAAGGATAATAGAGGCAAAGTCAATATGACAAAGTAAAAGAAATTTAAATTCCCTTCTCATAAAATTTCCGAAATATAGAAGAAAAATATACTACGTTTCCACCAACCACTAAACCGAGATTTAGGTAATGAGATTTGTTTGGTGTTTTCACTGCACAAAAAGAGGATTATAGCAAAACTTTTAAACGGTGTTTCATTTTTTTGATATGCAGTGGAAGTGAGATATATAGTTATTGTTTACATTTCCATATGTCAACAAACGAAAATGGGTCGGTTCCACAATAATTCTTCGAAAAAAAGTTTGTTTGATTTGACAAACTAATGTTTCCAAGTAGATTTGAATGAGTTTTATTTGAAATCTTCATTTGAGGAGATTAAAATTTGTATGGTAAATCTTGTAGATTTCAAGGAGATTTGTGATAATCTTGCTAAATCTCCGTTTAGTGTCTGGTGGAAACGTAGTATAAAGCTGGCAGAGAAAAAGGCCGCTTTTGATTAAATTTCAAGACAGTTGTTGTTATTTAATTTACGTGAAATGGGTGTCTCAACTAAATTTACCAACTTGATGGAATCCATATATTCTAGTACGCAGTCAGCAGTGTGGACGGGAAGGGAGTTATCAGATTACTTCGAGACCCTTTTTGGTGTTAAGCAAGAATGCTTATTATCACCCATACTTTTCGCATTATATATAAATGTTCTTCATACGTACATTTAAGGTGGTCTCAATATAGAATTTTTAAACATACGGTATGCTGACGATATGGTGATCTTAACAGATGATGTAGAAGTTTTGCAACAAATGATAATACGTCTTCAAGAGTACTGTGAGAGCATGAATTTGGAAGTAAACCTTACAAAATCAGAAATTATGGTTTTCCGAAGGCGGTCTAGAAAATCGAGAAAGGTTGATTTTTAAAAGGGAAGAAATTCGTATAGTACCGCAGTATACTTATCTTGGTGTACAACTTACTTCAAAAATGAGCTTCTTAAAACATTTAGAGAATAGAAATACTGCAGCGACATGTCATTGCTTTTTGAGCAAGAAAAATATTACACTCTGTTCGAAGTGGAAACTATTTTTAGCGGTGTGTAGAGATTTGCACTCCAAACTATGCCTTATTGATTGAATGCGGAGCTGAAGATGGACATTTGTATACGCTGGATTTACGTCTCAGGTATGTCAAGAAAACAGTTTTCGATTACAGTAATACCAGGCTGCCTCATCAACTCACCAAAATACTATTGAAAAATCAACTTTTTTGGGTCAAAGAGGTAAACAACATCGGAAATAGGTTTGACTTACACTGGGATGAGAGTATGGTAGATGAAAGTGACTGGAATGACAAAAACTTACAGATCCTGGCTCAACTGAAGGCAGAGGTATACCAAGAAGCAGAACAAAGAGCGAGGGCAAGTAGAGCGAGAATTTTTAAGTTCCTGGATTACTCGAGGGGCTCGCAATATATTACTGACTCTTTCGAAGCAAACAAAATTACCTGGATTTCTAAAGCTATATGTGACCTTATTGTTCTAAATGGATGTAGATTTGGAAATAACGTTTTAACATTGTGCAGCTTGTGTAACATGAGTGAAGAAGAAAATATTCAACATTTCTTATGCAGGTGTCCAGTATTAAGGGAATTCAGAATAAGATACTTTAAAAAGGCATTTTTGGTGGAAGAAGAACTCATCGGTATACTAAATGGAAGAAGTGAAGCGGATTGGAACAAACTGGCTAGTTATATTACCGTTGCGATATCTTATAGGAAACAAATCTTAACAGAATTTAGCTAATTCAAAAGTTTTTCTTGTTATGTTCCTTTTTTATAATAAACAAAACGTAGTTTTCTTTATACAAACGTATGTACCTTAATTAAATTTAACTTTTAAAATAATTTACCCAACAGACGACTTTTTATGTCATTGTCGTAAATTTTACTTTTCAATTGAAACAGTTTTGTCATTCAAAATTAATAACCATATGTAAATTTATAAAGTTGAAAATAAAATAATTAATACTACTACTATAGCCATTTTCCTTTTCATCGTGTAAACGCTCTAAATACTGGCAATATTTTTGCCAAACAAAAAATGACGGAGAGAATTTGGCATTAAAATGCTGCCAGTAATATGGCTATGTGTAAACACTATTGACGCCATTTTCCGAAATTATGCCAATTTAGATAAGAATGAACTTGCTCATTCTTTTATGGCATGTTGCCAGCATTTTGAAATCTGCCATTATTTGTACTCGTGTAAAATGCATGTCATAACAAAATTATTTCTGCCATTATTTTACCATTTTTGTTGGCAAAAATATTGGAAACTTTGCCACTCGTGTAAATCCGGCATAAGAATGAATTTGCTCATTCTTATATGGCATGTTTCCAGTATTTTGAAATCTGCTATTATTTGAACTAGTGTAAATGCATGTTATAAAAAAATTATTTCTGCCATTATTTTGCTTGCATGTAGTTGGCCGACCAACTATTGAGTTGAGCAAAACTGTTAATTGCAATCGTTTGTACATCGTTTGTCTACGTTTGTACAAGTTTTAGATTCGTTTGTACACTCACCGTTTTTTTTATATAGCCACTTCAAAAAAATTTACGGAGTTTGGCCCACCAACTTTAACGCTCGAAAAATCTGGAAATGCAGTTCGATAGATAATCGTTTGTCTATGTTTGTCTTTTTTTTTTTCGTTTGTATACGTCCCAAATTTTTTTGACAAAAAAATTTTTTTTAACCAAATTTTATTAAAATTTTAAAACATATGCATTCGTTTGTCTCTTTTTTATAATGATTTTTCATCGTGTTATTTTTTTTTAATTTGTATTTATTTCTATTTTTAATTAATTATTACTTTTTTGGGACATGTAGTTGGCCCACCAACTATAACGCTCGAAAAATCTAAAAACGCAGTTCGATAGAAAATCGTTTTTCTATGTTTGTCTTTTTTTTTTTTCGTTTGTATACGTCCCAAATTTTGTTGACAAAAAATTTTTTTTTAACCAAATTTTATTAAAATTTTAAAACATATGCATTCGTTTGTCTCTTTTTTATAATGATTTTTCATCGTGTTATTTTTTTAATTTGTATTTATTTCTATTTTTAATTAATTATATATTAATTATATGGAGCATGTAGTTGGCCCACCAACTATAACGCTCGAAAAATCTAAAAACGCAGTTCGATAGAAAATCGTTTGTCTATGTTTGTCTTTTTTTTTTTCGTTTGTATACGTCCCAAATTTTTTTGATAAAAAAATATTTTATAACCAAATTTTATTAAAATTTTTAAACATATGCATTCGTTTGTCTCTTTTTTATAATGATTTTCCATCGTGTTAGTTTTTTTAATTTGTATTTATTTCTATTTTTAATTAATTATTACTTTTTTTGGGACATGTAGTTGGCCCACCAACTATAACGCTCGAAAAATCTAAAAACGCAGTTCGATAGAAAATCGTTTGTCTATGATTGTCTTCTTTTTTTTCGTTTGTATACGTCCTAAATTTTTTTGATAAAAAATTTTTTTATAACCAAATTTTAACGGAACGGAACGGCGGAACAAGACAGCATACTTAAAGGCGCTTATAAAAATGCTGATGCTACAAATGCATTTGATAAACAAATAACTCATCTCGACCTGTGACGTCAGTGGTCTAAAGCGGTGGAGTGCGTAGTGCACACGACTGCTAAGACTGAGCATATCTGATATGCGTGGGTTCGAATCCTATGGTGTGCATAAAAAGTTTTTCAAATAAAATTGGATTAAAGCTCAGCACCACAAAAAGGAGACTGATGAGTGCAAAAGTGGCAAAGCACGAACAATTGGTGGTAGCGCCTTTAAGTTGTTGTTGTTATTCAAAAATTCAATGAAATTGAAGGAATAAAGAATGGTCAAGCCTAATAAGCTGACATTCTAGTACGAATAGTACAATAATAACAATAATGGTATTTTTATTATTCAGGACTGCTGAATTTTTATTAAAAATGGGTTTTTGGAACTACAGGAAATACACATTTCATGATTATGTTCGAGTTAAAATAATTTTGATTTATTTAAAGTAAACACCCCCTTATCAATTCGCTGAAAAAACAGCCAAAACTCGTAGGTAGTTAGGTAGGTACTCAAAAATTTGGTTACTACCTATCAATATCTATAATAGGCATGCATAGGTATTTGTACCCATAATGACTTTCTATTTCATAAAGAAAAGAAACTCATTAAAAGCCTTAAGCCGACGGCAAAGTTCAAGTTAATGAACAAGTACCTATAGAATTAGAATTATTTTTGTTTGGGTTTTTTTAATTATTTTAACTGAATAAATAATATACTCAAGGTGTAACTTAAGTCTTTTTAAATGCAGCCTAAATGTAGGGCACTCCTTAAAAAGAATAGAAAAAAAGGATAAAGTCTTAATTATCGCAATTTCGAATACAAGTTGAAACTGTGGATACCCAAATAAAAGAGAATGCAGTTGGTGGGCCAACTACATGTCCCAAAAAAAGTAATAATTAATTAAAAATAGAAATAAATACAAATTAAAAAAACTAACACGATGGAAAATCATTATAAAAAAGAGACAAACGAATGCATATGTTTAAAAATTTTAATAAAATTTGGTTATAAAAAATTTTTTTATCAAGAAAATTTGGGACGTATACAAACGAAAAAAAAAGACAAACATAGAAAAACGATTTTCTATCGAACTGCGTTTTTAGATTTTTCGAGCGTTATAGTTGGTGGGCCAACTACATGCTCCATATAATTAATATATAATTAATTAAAAATAGAAATAAATACAAATTAAAAAAATTATTACGATAAAAAATCATTATAAAAAATAGACAAACGAATGCATATGTTTTAAAATTTTAATAAAATTTGGTTAAAAAAAATTTTGTTGTCAAACAAATTTGGGACGTATACAAACGAAAAAAAAAAAGACAAACATAGACAAACGATTTTCTATCGAACTGTGTTTTTAGATTTTTCGAGCGTTATAGTTGGTGGGCCAACTACATGTCCCAAAAAAGTAATAATTAATTAAAAATAGAAATAAATACAAATTAAAAAAATAACACGATGAAAAATCATTATAAAAAAAGAGACAAACGAATGCATATGTTTTAAAATTTTAATAAAATTTGGTTAAAAAAAATTTTTTTGTCAAAAAAATTTGGGACGTATACAAACGAAAAAAAAAGACAAACATAGACAAACGATTATCTATCGAACTGCATTTCCAGATTTTTCGAGCGTTAAAGTTGGTGGGCCAAACTCCGTAAATTTTTTTGAAGTGGCTATATAAAAAAAACGGTGAGTGTACAAACGAATCTAAAACTTGTACAAACGTAGACAAACGATGTACAAACGATTGCAATTAACAGTTTTGCTCAACTCAATAGTTGGTGGGCCAACTACATGCAAGCCATTATTTTACCATTTTTTTGGCAGAAATATTGTCATCTTTGCCATTCGTGTAAATCCGGCATTAGATATGTGTACTGTGAACTTAAACCACACCAACTGACAACATATACCCGTTTACATGAGGTATTCGAGCGAGCTTCAAGCTCGCTTAGCCCCTTTTGTATACCTGCGTTGACTTGAAATGCCCCCTAAGCTGAAAGGAAAGCTCTACTCTAGTGACAAAGCGTGATCGAATATGAAGCAATAGAATCCGAGGAAGCCTACACGTCAAAAATACCATCTTGGACAAAATACAGCATGAACAACTAAGCTGGTACTGTCATGAACAAAGAAGATGGCATGAGAACCCAGTTCAAAAGGCAATAGCACTAGACGTTCCAACACTATCGCGGAAAAAATACAGGCGCAAAAACTCCTGGATGAAACAAATGCAACGACACCTGCATTAAGTTGGCCTCAGACATGGAACAATCCATAACCGGGAGGCCTGTCGACGTTTTCTGAGGTCAACCCGGCGAACCCCACAAGTGGAACCTTAGGCGAAGCAGTTGAGTGGGAGAGCTGTGGTCCCCCTCGAAATCATGACAATCGCCGGTTAAATGAAGAAGATCAACTTCAAATAGGGCTGTCAACTCACGTGACGAAACACCTGGGGTGGAATCGGCTAAGGTGATAGTTGATTGTCGCTGTCTTGACTGTCGTTTTTGATTATCAACTATTATTTGCTCTGTGTAAACCGATTGCAAAAAATGTATGAGCTCTTGGCAGCACTTACAATTTTCAACACAAGGAAGTGTCAAGAAGTGTAATTTCGGTCAGCTGTTGATTTTGTTTATTTAAATTGTTTTAAATTATTTGTGTGTCAAGTTTTGTTTTTCCTGTAAAAAATGTAAGTTTATCAAGAATAAATAAAATATTTATATAAATATATATTAAGAAAAGCATTTATGTATCCTTAAGGTCGCATCCAACCAAAGAACAGATTGCAAAGCTAACCTCCTATATGGAAAAGAATCCCGAGCTTGCCAAATCATACAACAACCTCACCAGCTGTGGACGGACCACCCAAAAACAGCAATGGGAGCTGCAAATACAAACGTTTGTAGTGTAATTCATTAAATAAAATTTTTAATTAGACTTGGACGCTACGGAAATATAGCACGAAGAAAAAGCTAACCCACAATAAGACCTCAATAAAGAAAACGGGTGGTGGTCCGTTTGATCTTAAGCCGTTGGATGAAACGGAGGAAGCCATAATTGCAGCCTGCGGAATGGAAGCATCGGTTACGGGCGTTATTGGAGGTGTATCGTTTGGAAGTGGAAGAGAAGGTATATACAACAGTAATATATGTATGTAGGTACATACTTATAATTTCATTATTTTAATTTTTCTTAGAAACAGAAAATAATACACCGCAAGATATTGACCGGCTTCTCGAGGACTTGACAAAGTCGCCGGATCGGGAAATAGAAGAAGTTTTGCGTGACACCTCAAATATTAATTCTTCAACGGCAAAGAAGCCAACGCCGAAGGATAAAGTGGATGATATATTACAAAGGCAATTGGATCTACAGCAGAGTTTTTTCACTAATCAATCAGAAGCTCAAAATAGATCCAACGAAGTTCTTGTCCAAATTCGGGATGCCATTCTGCAACTTGTCGATGTCCAAAAAAAGAAATTCAACTCAAAACATCCTTGAAAAAAGAAGAACCAGAAATAAGAAAAATGGAATTGGAAGTTGCAAAAATGGCAAATGAGTTAAAACGAATGGAACTGAAAGATAAGTAGCTACGAGACTGAGATAAAAAGTACAAAAATGGAATTTATTTTTAAGTTTTAGTTTTATAACATTGTACCTAATACGTTTTAAAGCTTTAGGAAAGCCATATTAGTTTTTATCGTTCGCTTTTGAAAGGCATTTTAATTTTTGTTTATTTATTGTTCCTCAGTTTAATAAAAAGATTTAAAAAAAATTCTTTGAAGTTCGTGTTTTATTTTACATCAATTGTACCGAAATAAATCATCTCTAATACTATCACGAATACTTTTAGCTTCTCTACTAGAAAAGTTATCTCGAGAATCTCCAGTTGGGTGTACTTGACTTCCATGGTTTTGAATTTCTGGTTCAGGATGGGGCACATTACGGTTGCAGCATATGTTGTGCAATGCACTGCAGACGTTGATTACCTCAACAACTCTTATCGGCTCGTATCTACACTTCCTTTCTTCCAGAATTATACGCCATCGACCTAAACAAATTAGATTAGGTATGATATGTTAGGTTATACAAAAAATAAAAGTTGCACAAACTTTTCAAACGACCGATGCATCTTTCTACGATGCTTCTGGCCTGCGAGTGAATAGAGTTGAAGTGCAGTTCACGAGAATTTTCATTTGCATTTCTATAAGGTGTCAGTAAGAAAGGCTCCAGCGGATAGCCACTGTCACCTTTTTAAATTAAGCTACAAAGATGCCCAATCTTAAATTTAAATATTTTGTTACCTAGCAGACATGATGATCTCCTGTCTGATAGATAATTCAGTTCCAATGTCGCTCTTTCTTCACTTTGGCGCCAGACGAAACTATCATGAGCACTTCCACCATATTTCGCATTTATAGCCATAATTCTTGTTTTTTCATCGCATATCTAAAGTAGGTAAATTTAATGTTTAGGGATATAAAGGTAAATACAATTTATTCTTATTACTCACAATCATAGCATTCAAGCTATGTCTTCCTTTTCGATTGAAGAACATGTGTTCATTTTCTGTTGGCCTAAGAATCATAATATGACTGCCGTCAATGCACCCTATAACTGAAAATTAGAAGAATAAGTATTTAAGTTATCCATTTAGTTGATTCAATTCTCTTAGTTAATTTTTACCTCCTGGGATTCTATACTTTTCAAAAAAAAATTCTTTTGTTGAATCCATGGGCACAAACTTAATCATAAGGGGGCATAGGACAGACTGCATTCTTTTAATAACTGCAGCACTTATTTCAGCTATAGTACTTTGACCCATCGGTGCAGCCCAATCAGACCCAACTTGTCGCTGGTACCCCCACCTCCAAGAAGATTCAAAGTCGCAGCCAGTTGAAGGATAGGTGGAATATGTGTTGACCTTATCCCTGATGGTAAATCCAGCAACCCCAACACATGAATGAAAGTTTCTTTGTTAAGTCGGAGGTTTTTCAAAAATCTAAAATGCACATATGTATAACTTAATTATTACTTATCAATGAATATTTATATTTGTAAAAAAACATACATTGGATTAGGAAGCTCTAGAATATTCGCTTTATTCCGCAAGTGAATTCTGAGCAATCGAACTTTCTTGTAGTCATTTCTCGCTCTCCTCGCACCGTAAAAAATTTCCATTGAAGTAAACATTTTCAGTTAAATTTATTTATATTTGTTTAGTTTTATAACTTTCTTTAAACTTTATCACTAAATTTTTGATTTTTGTTGTATTTTAACCCGAGCCTACTAATATTTCTCACGTAAATGAAACAAAATGTATGAAAACGACACCTAAATAGCTGTCACACGTAAATGGTCGCAAAAAAGCGATAGTCAATTTGATAATCACCTTACGTGAAGCAAAAGTATTAATTTTGATTATCAACTATCGACTATCACCTTAGCCGATTCCACCCCTGGGTCGAAAATCCGACGCTAATCGAACTCGAGCTCTCGATTCTGCTTGTAAACGGGATACCCAAAGCGGAGTCGCGTGAGCGGGATAGAGGTCCTCCCGAAAAGGGAGCTAAAATTCTTAAGCCCACGAAGCGGGCCACCCAAAGCAATCTTTTTAAAGAAAACTATCTATCACAACAAAAACAAATGTTAAAAAAGTAGCCAAGTTCTTCTAATACAAAAACCTTTGCGTAACAAGTCAGCCGTGAGATTTAAAAGAACGCCAAGTTCTATGTTTATTAATGTATAATATCAAATATTTTAAGTCGGGTTATATCGAAGAACCTCAAAATTATTAGAGACATCTATTTTTAATGATTACTGACTTAAAACCACAGGGCCTACCGTTGTGCAAAATTACGAGATTCTACGATGTCGGGAGGTGCTCCATAATTTTGATGATCTGTCAGTGAGTCTGATAGTGAGTCAGTCAGTCAGTTACGGTTTTTGCGAATTTTGCAGTCTTATATCTCAGGAACCCCTAGTGCTAAAGAATTGAAATTTGGTGAGTTGCCTAAACCCGGTGAGCTTAGCAAATGCTGCGAGTTTGAAGTTTCTGACTTTATTGGTACTGAAGTTAGAGGGAGGTCGAAAATCGCCTGAGTTTGATCCTGTAAAAAGGGTGTAATGCCAGATCTTGGCTGGGCACTACCGTGCCCTTTGATATAGTGGTCCACTGAAGTGGCTCAGAAATGCACAATCAATGGGCCAGAAGTCCACAATATTTTTGTATGGACTTTTGGCCCATGGGAGTGGGTCAAAAGTTCACAATTGATTTATAGACTTTTGACCCACAGAAGTGGGACAAAAGTCTGAACAAATCAATGATTCTGAGGAAGATAGCAGTAGTGAAGAAAGCGAAGATTTTATTTTAAATTAATGAAAAATCAATTATGTTAACTTGCTTTATATTATTTTTGTATTAAAATTTGTTTTGCTGTTCTGTCACTGAACAAAATTATGTGTACTTATTTTCACATAGGACATGGGAATAAAAACACTTGGTCGAATTTCATAGCCGTAAATTTGAATAAACTAAAAACGATAAGTTAAATAATTCTTCATTTATTTTGTCAGTACAAAAAAGTGGGCGTTTTGGTAAGCGTGGTCATTATTGGGCTTAGAAATATCAAAAGATTGGTTACTTTTCCTGACATTTTTGGGTTCCTAGGTCAGTTGGCTGATTTATTTCCACCAATAGTGTCATTCTGCCCAGGCTGTCTAAGTAAAAATCCTTCATTTTCGGTTCCGGTTGTGCATTCATCGTCAAATGAGAAAAAAAGTAAATTAATGTTGACTTGTATACAATTTTCCATTCATAACATGCTTGTTAAACTTGAAATGAGGAATAAAGACAAATTTTAAACTGCCTAGCAGTAAGGTATTAGTATTGTTTGATACCTACTACTTAAATTTGTTCTAATTAAAAATCAGCTTTCTAATCAGCTTTGCGCCAATTTGCTAATGCCTTAAACAGATGTGCAGCTTTTTCCATGCAGCGAAATTAAATTACACAGGTACTTATGGGAGCAGATTCACTCAAAGTCTGCATGCAGCGCAGTGCTGCACGATGTCTCTATTTCTAAATTTGCTGCCTAGTTTCATTGCAGCCACAACTGAAAAACGAAAATTTCTAAATAATTGCTATTTGGCATTACTCATATTGACATCACCTGCCATTCTTTCAAAAAATTTGTTTGTGTTGGTGATTATTGTTTAAGAATCCATGAAGCCGGCGTTGCCATCCTACCATCGTCCAACGAAGAAAATCTCATTCCAACACTATTGTGTGACATCGGCAACGATGTTATTTCATATATTTGTTTGACATAACTATGCATCATGAATGTCAGAAACTATGCATATGTGTTTCGTGTGCAGCTCTGCATGCAGAGATGCGTGCAGACTCGCTGCACATCTGTTTTAGCCATAATGCAGGTTAAATAAGGTACAATAATAAGAAGTTCGTGAAGTTGTTTTTCTTTATTCCTTTTGCAACTCTAGAGTATGTGTGTCGTATGCGTTAGTTTTTGTTGGCAGAATTTTGCAAACTAGGCATTCGCCAATACTAGTTGAAATAATATTACCATCTTTTTTCTAGGGTCAAAAATAAAGGAGATGCGGGCGGTAGAAAAGTCAACAAATCTGAAAAACCTGTTATTGTCTTAGATATTGAATGTTTTCTGACCAATTCACTTGGAAAAAAAACAAAAAACGTTAATATACATACATTCACTGTTATTTCATCATGTCGTGAAGCTAAGAAAGGAGTTATAATTTCCTTTTTTTTCTATATATCCGAAACTATACGAAAAATTTGAATTATACTAAATTAGGAAAAATTTAAATAGCAAGAGTTGTTTTCATATGGCGCCAAAAAATGATAAGGTTTTTTTTTAAAGGAACACAATACAAAATTTATTTGGCATAGAGGGGGGTGCTTAAGAGAGGAGGGGCATTTTTCTAAAAATAATATTAAAAAATATTTGAAAGCCAGAATTCCGTTCTTTTATTTTATTTTCAAATCAAGTTATTGATGTCCATAGTTTTTGTAAAATTACTTTCAAACTCAAAATTAAAAAAAAAAAGTTGAAAATTTCGTTTTTGATTTTTTCAAATAAATTGTAAAATAAAATGCAGAATTGGCTTTTATTGTTCATATTGTTCTATGTCTCCTAGTTTTTGAGAAAATTGAAAGTTACGACGACAATTTTTTTGATTTTTTTTTATAATTTTTGTTATTATAATTCGTAGTATGTGATAGTAGTGTTTCTTTGAACTTGAGGCTAATGAATGAATAATTTCTTTGAACCTGCGAAGTAAGCCACCCAAGGAACTGTGATAGTGGTAGAGGGGACTCTAAGGTATAACATAATCAAAGTCCCCAGCCCAGGGCCGCAAGCCTTAGACAGGAGAGGGGGGTAAAGGTCCCCTTTTGTAGTTTTTCTTCCATATTTCGGAAACTAAGGATAATAGAGGCAAAGTCAATATGACAAAGTGAAAGAAATTTAAATTCCCTTCTAATAAAATTTCCTAAATATAGAAGAAAAATCTACTACGTTTCCACCAACCACTAAACCGAGATTTAGGTAATGAGATTTGTTTGGTGTTTTCACTGCACAAAAAGAGGATTATAGCAAAACTTTTAAACGGTGTTTCATTTTTTTGATATGCAGTGGAAGTGAGATATATAGTTATTGTTTACATTTCCATATGTCAACAAACGAAAATGGGTCGGTTCCACAATAATTCTTCGAAAAAAAGTTTGTTTGATTTGACAAACTAATGTTTCCAAGTAGATTTGAATGAGTTTTATTTGAAATCTTCATTTGAGGAGATTAAAATTTGTATGGTAAATCTTGTAGATTTCAAGGAGATTTGTGATAATCTTGCTAAATCTCCGTTTAGTGTCTGGTGGAAACGTAGTATAAAGCTGGCAGAGAAAAAGAAAGTCTATGCTTTCTTCGTAGATTTAAAGGCCGCTTTTGATTAAATTTCAAGACAGTTGTTGTTATTTAATTAACGTGAAATGGGTGTCTCAACTAAATTTACCAACTTGATGGAATCCATATATTCTAGTACGCAGTCAGCAGTGTGGACGGGAAGGGAGTTATCAGATTACTTCGAGACCCTTTTTGGTGTTAAGCAAGAATGCTTATTATCACCCATACTTTTCGCATTATATATAAATGTTCTTCATACGTACATTTAAGGTGGTCTCAATATAGAATTTTTAAACATACGGTATGCTGACGATATGGTGATCTTAGCAGATGATGTAGAAGTTTTGCAACAAATCATAATACGTCTTCAAGAGTACTGTGAGAGCATGAATTTGGAAGTAAACCTTACAAAATCAGAAATTATGGTTTTCCGAAGGCGGTCTAGCAAATCGAGAAAGGTTGATTTTTAAAAGGGAAGAAATTCGTATAGTACCGCAGTATACTTATCTTGGTGTACAACTTACTTCAAAAATGAGCTTCTTAAAACATTTAGAGAATAGAAATACTGCAGCGACATGGCATTGCTTTTTGAGCAAGAAAAATATTACACTCAGTTCGAAGTGGAAACTATTTTTAGCGGTATGTAGAGCTATTCAAACTTATAGCGCTCAAGTCTGTTGCTTTGGGATGTTTGAAGTGGTGGATAAGCTACAACGCTATTTTTTTAAGAGAGTTTTGAAACTGCCGCCTTGCACTCCAAACTATGCCTTATTGATTGAATGCGGAGCTGAAGATGGACATTTGTATACGCTGGATTTACATCTCAGGTATGTCGAGAAAACAGTTTTCGATTATAGTAATACCAGGCTGCCTCATCAACTCACCAAAATACTATTGAAAAATCAACTTTTTTGGGTCAAAGAGGTAAACAACATCGGAAATAGGTTTGGCTTACACTGGGATGAGAGTATGGTAGATGAAAGTGACTGGAATGACAAAAACTTACAGATCCTGGCTCAACTGAAGGCAGAGGTATACCAAGAAGCAGAACAAAGAGCGAGGGCAAGTAGAGCGAGAATTTTTAAGTTCCTGGATTACTCAAGGGGCTCGCAATATATTACTGACTCTTTCGAAGCAAACAAAATTACCTGGATTTTTAAAGCTAGATGTGACCTTATTGTTCTAAATGGGTGTAGATTTGGAAATAACGTTTTAACATTGTGCAGCTTGTGTAACATGAGTGAAGAAGAAAATATTCTTAGGCAGGTGTCCAGTATTAAGGGAATTCAGAATAAGATACTTTAAAAAGGCATTTTTGGTGGAAGAAAAACTCATCGGTATACTAAATGGAAGAAGTGAAGCGGATTGGAACAAACTGGCTAGTTATATTACCGTTGCGATATCTTATAAGAAACAAATCTTAACAGAATTTAGCTAATTCAAAAGTTTTTCTTGTTATGTTCCTTTTTTATAATAAACAAAATGTAGTTTTCTTTATACAAACGTATGTACCTTAATTAAATTTAACTTTTAAAATAATTTACCCGACAGACGACTTTTTATGTCACTGTCGTAAATTTTACTTTTCAATTGAAACAGTTTTGTCATTCAAAATTAATAACCATATATAAATTTATAAAGTTGAAAATAAAATAATTAATACTACTACTATAGCCATTTTCCTTTTCATCGTGTAAACGCTCTAAATACTGGCAATATTTTTGCCAAACAAAAAATGACGGAGAGAATTTGGCATTAAAATGCTGCCAGTAATATGGCTATGTGTAAACACTATTGACGCCATTTTCCAAATTATGCCATTCTAGAATAATGCTGCATTTACACGAATGCCAAAATGCCATTATATCTGTCAAATTATAGCCATTTTTCTTTTCATCGCGTAAACGCTCTTAATACTGGCAATATTTTTGCCAAAATAAAATGGTAGAGATAATTTGGCATAAAATGCTGCCATTAATATGACTATGTGTAAACACTTTACTGACGCCATTTTCCGAAATTATGCCATTCTAGATAAGAATAAACTTGCTCATTCTTTTATGGCATGTTGCCAGCATTTTGAAATCTGCCATTATTTGTACTCGTGTAAAATGCATGTCATAACAAAATTATTTCTGCCATTATTTTACCATTTTTGTTGGCAAAAATATTGGAAACTTTGCCAGTCGTGTAAATCCGGCATAAGAATGAACTTGCTCATTCTTATATGGCATGTTGCCAGTATTTTGAAAACTGCTATTATTTGAACTAGTGTAAATGCATGTCATAAAAAAATTATTTCTGCCATTATTTTACCATTTTTTTGGCAGAAATATTGGCATCTTTGCCATTCGTGTAAATCCGGCATTAGATATGTGTACTGTGAACTTAAACCACACCAACTGACAACATATACCCGTTTACATGAGGTATTCGAGCGAGCTTCAAGCTCGCTTAGCCCCTTTTGTATACCTGCGTTGACTTGAAATGAGCTTCAACCGACTCGATTCCACTTCAGGAGCGGAATTGAGTAAAAATTGTTGATAAAAATCCTAGGTCGAAGAGTCGGTCTTGAGGATGTGAAATTATTTATTTGTTTTGATAGCAATGTGAAGTATGTACTAAAATTTATTAAATTTTAACTGTTTTGTGTGAAAGATTTGAAAAAGCATTCGACAGACAACCACGAAATATATGGGTTGCACTTAGCCAACGAGGAGTTCCGGAAGTCTACGTGCGGATGGTCATGGACATGTATGAGCAAGTTAAAACAAAGGTAAGACGCCCCGCAGGAATCACCGAATAGTTCAAATTAGAGTAGGTGTGCACCAGGGAAGCGTATTGAGTCCTTTGTTCTTTATTACTGTCCTTAACTTTCTGCTTGAGAATAAGGTGACGGACCCCAAAGTGAATCAGTTATTCTTTGCTGACGATGGAGCTACCATAAGTGAAGATCCTGTGCCCTTGCAACGAGCACTTGATGTATGGGTGGATGTTCTGGAGGGAAATGGATAAGGCATTAGCGCGAAAAAGACCGAATACCTATGCTGTCCATTTTCTGATCCACACAGGCCTATTTCCAAGTGCGAAAAGTTTAAATATCTTGGATAAATGATCAATAGCGAAGGATCTTGTGATGACGACATCAAACATCGAGTAAGCGTAGGGTAGATGAAGTGGCGCGAAAACTCTGCCACCTTCTGTGATAGAAAAATGCCCCCTAAGCTGAAAGGAAAGCTCTACACGGCAGTTGTCGTCCAGCGCTTACATACGGTTCAGTGTTTGACAATGTACAAGAAGTATTAGAGTAAATTGACGGCACCTTCGCATAACAGCAGGAGTGACAAAGCGTGATCGAATAAGAAGCAATAGAATCCGAGGAAGCCTACACGTCAAAAATACCATCTTGGAAAAAATACAGCATGAACAACTTAGCTGGTACTGTCATGAACAAAGAAGATGCCATGAGAACCCAGTTCAAAAGGCAAAAGCACTAGACGTTCCAACACTATCGCGGAAGAAATGCAGGCACAAAAACTCCTGGATGAAACAAATGCAACGACACCTGCATTAAGTTGGCCTCAGGCATGGAACAATCCAAAACCGCGAGGCCTGTCGACGTTTTCTGAGGTCAACCCGGCGAACCCCACAAGTGGAACCTTAGGCGAAGCAGTTGAGTGGGAGAGTTGTGGTCCCCCTCGAGATCATGACAATCGCCGGTAAAATGAAGAAGATCAACTTCAAATAGGGCTGTCAACTCACGTGACGAAACACCTGGGTCGAAAATCCGACGCTAATCGAACTCGAGCTCTCGATTCTGCTTGTAAACGGGATACCCAAAGCGGAGTCGCGTGAGCGGGATAGAGGTCCCGAAAAGGGAGCTAAAATCCTTAAGCCCACGAAGCGGGCCACCCAAAGCAATCTTTTTAAAGAAAACTATCTATCACAACAAAAACAAATGTTAAAAAAGTAGCCAAGTTCTTCTAATACCAAAACCTTTGCGTAACAAGTCAGCTGTAAAAGGTAATGAGATCTAAAAGAACGCCAAGTTCTATGTTTATTAATGTATAATATCAAATATTTTAAGTCGGGTTATATCGAAGAACCTCAAAATTATTAGAGACATCTATTTTTAATGATTACTGACTTAAAACCACAGGGCCTACCGTTGTGCAAAATTACGAGATTCTACGATGTCGGGAGGTGCTCCATAATTTTGATGATCTGTCAGTGAGTCTGATAGTGAGTGAGTCAGTCAGTTACGGTTTTTGCGAATTTTGCAGTTTTATATCTCAGGAACCCCTAGTGCTAAAGAATTGAAATTTGGTGAGTTGCCTAAACCCGGTGAGCTTAGCTAATGCTGCGAGTTTGAAGTTTCTGACTTTATTGGTACTGAAGTTAGAGGGGGGTCTGAAATCGCCTGAGTTTGATCCTGTAAAAAGGGTGTAATGCCAGATCTTGGCTGGGCACTACCGTGCCCTTTGATATAGTGGTCCACTGAAGTGGCTCAGAAATGCACAATCAATGGGCCAGAAGTCCACAAGATTTTTGTATGGACTTTTGGCCTATGGGAGTGGGTCAAAAGTTCACAATTGATTTCTAGACTTTTGACCCACAGAAGTGGGACAAAAGTCTGAACAAATCAATGATTCTGAGGAAGATAGCAGTAGTGAAGAAAGCGAAGATTTTATTTTAAATTAATGAAAAATCAATTATGTTAACTTGCTTTATATTATTTTTGTATTAAAATTTGTTTTGCTGTTCTGTCACTGAACAAAATTATGTGTACTTATTTTTACATAGGACATGGGAATAAAAACACTTGGCCGAATTTCATAGCCGTAAATTTGAATAAACTAAAAACGATAAGTTAAATAATTCTTCATTTATTTTGTCAGTACAAAAAAGTGGGCGTTTTGGTAAGCGTGGTCATTATTGGGTTTAGAAATATCAAAAGATTGGTTACTTTTCCTGACATTTTTGGGTTCCTAGGTCAGTTGGCTGATTTATTTCCACCAATAGTGTCATTCTGCCCAGGCTGTCTAAGTAAAAATCCTTCATTTTCGGTTCCGGTTGTGCATTCATCGTCAAATGAGAAAAAAAGTAAATTAATGTTGACTTGTATACCATTTTCCATTCATAACATGCTTGTTAAACTTGAAATGAGGAATAAAGACAAATTTTAAACTGCCTAACAGTAAGGTATTAGTATTGTTTGATACCTACTACTTAAATTTGTTCTAATTAAAAATCAGCTTTCTAATCAGCTTTGCGCCAATTTGCTTATGCCTTAAACAGATGTGCAGCTTTTTCCATGCAGCGAAATTAAATTACACAGGTTCTTATGGGAGCAAATTCACTCAAAGTCTGCATGCAGCGCACTGCTGCACGATGTCTCTATTTCTAAATTTCCTGCCTAGTTTCATTGCAGCCACAACTGAAAAACGAAAATTTCTAAATAATTGCTATTTGGCATTACTCATATTGACATCACCTGCCATTCTTTCAAAAAATTTGTTTGTGTTGGTGATTTTTGTTTAAGAATCCATGAAGCCGGCGTTGCCACCCTACCATCGTCCAGCGAAGAAAATCTCATTCCAACACTATTGTGTGACATCGGCAACGCTGTGCTTTCATGTATTTGTTTGACATAACTATGCATCATGAATGTCAGAAACTGTGCACATGTGTTTCGTGTGTAGCTCTGCATGCAGAGACGCGTGCAGACTCACTGCACATCTGTTTTAGCCATAATTTTGCTGCCAAGTTTCGTTGCAGCCACAACTAAAAAACGAAAATTTCTAAATAATTGCTATTTGGCATTACTCATATTGACATCGCCTGCCATTCTTTCAAAAAATTTGTTTGTATTGGTGATTTTTGTTTAAGAATCCACGAAGCCGGCGCGGCGTTGCCACCCTACCATCGTCCAACGAAGAAAATCTCATTCCAACGCTATTGTGTGACATCGGCAACGATGTGCTTTCATATATTTGTTTGACATAACTATGCATCATGAATGTCAGAAACTATGCAAATGTGTTTCGTGTGCAGCTCTGCATGCAGAGATGCGTGCAGACTCGCTGCACATCTGTTTTAGCCATAATGCAGGTAAAAATAAGATACAATAGTAAAAAGTTCGTGAAGTTGTTTTTCTTTATTCCTTTTGCAACTCTAGAGTATGTGTGTCGTATGCGTTAGTTTTTGTTGGCACAATTTTGCAAACTAGGCATTCGCCAATACTAGTTGAAATAATATTACCATCTTTTTTCTAGGGTCAAAAATAAAGGAGATGCGGGCGGTAGAAAAGTCAACAAATCTGAAAAACCTGTTATTGTCTTAGATATTGAATGTTTTCTGCCCAATTCACTTGGAAAAAAAACAAAAAACGTTAATATACATACATTCACTGTTATTTCATTATGTCGCGACATGTCGTGAAGCTAAGAAAGGAGTTATAATTTCCTTTTTTTTCTATATATCCGAAACTATACGAAAAATTTGAATTATACTAAATTAGGAAAAATTTAAATAGCAAGAGTTGTTTTCATATGGCGCAAAAAAATGATAAGGTTTTTTTTTAAAGGAACACAATACAAAATTTATTTGGCATAGAGGGGGGTGCTTAAGAGAGGAGCGGCATTTTTCTAAAAATAATATTAAAAAATATTTGAAAGCCAGAATTCCGTTCTTTTATTTTCAAATCAAGTTATTGATGTCCATAGTTTTTGTAAAATTACTTTCAAACTCAAAATTAAAAAAAAAAGTTGAAAATTTCGTTTTTGATTTTTTCAAATAAATTGTAAAATAAAATGCAGAATTGGCTTTTATTGTTCATATTGTTCTATGTCTCCTAGTTTTTGAGAAAATTGAAAGTTACGACGACAATTTTTTTAATTTTTTTTTATAATTTTTGTTATTATAATTCGTAGTATGTGATAGTAGTGTTTCTTTGAACTTGAGGCTAATGAATGAATAATTTCTTTGAACCTGCGAAGCAAGCCACCCAAGGAACTGTGATAGTGGTAGAGGGGACTCTAAGGTATAACATAATCAAAGTCCCCAGCCCAGGGCCGCAAGCCTTAGACAGGAGAGGGGGGTAAAGGTCCCGTTTTGTAGTTTTTCTTCCATATTTCGGAAACTAAGGATAATAGAGGCAAAGTCAATATGACAAAGTGAAAGAAATTTAAATTCCCTTCTAATAAAATTTCCGAAATACAGAAGAAAAATATACTACGTTTCCACCAACCACTAAACCGAGATTTAGGCAATGAGATTTGTTTGGTGTTTTCACTGCACAAAAAGAGGATTATAGCAAAACTTTTAAACGGTGTTTCATTTTTTTGATATGCAGTGGAAATGAGATATATAGTTATTGTTTATATTTCCATATGTCAACAAACGAAAATGGGTCGGTTCCACAATAATTCTTCGAAAAAAAGTTTGTTTGATTTGACAAACTAATGTTTCCAAGTAGATTTGAATGAGTTTTATTTGAAATCTTCATTTGAGGAGATTAAAATTTGTATGGTAAATCTTGTAGATTTCAAGGAGATTTATGATAATCTTGCTAAATCTCCGTTTAGTGTCTGGTGGAAACGTAGTATAAAGCTGGCAGAGAAAAAGAAAGTCTATGCTTTCTTCGTGGATTTAAAGGCCGCTTTTGATTAAATTTCAAGACAGTTGTTGTTATTTAATTAACGTGAAATGGGTGTCTCAACTAAATTTACCAACTTGATGGAATCCATATATTCTAGTACGCAGTCAGCAGTGTGGACGGGAAGGGAGTTATCAGATTACTTCGAGACCCTTTTTGGTGTTAAGCAAGAATGCTTATTATCACCCATACTTTTCGCATTATATATAAATGTTCTTCATACGTACATTTAAGGTGGTCTCAATATAGAATTTTTAAACATACGGTATGCTGACGATATGGTGATCTTAGCAGATGATGTAGAAGTTTTGCAACAAATGATAATACGTCTTCAAGAGTACTGTGAGAGCATGAATTTGGAAGTAAACCTTACAAAATCAGAAATTATGATTTTCCGAAGGCGATCTAGCAAATCGAGAAAGGTTGATTTTTAAAAGGGAAGAAATTCGTATAGTACCGCAGTATACTTATCTTGGTGTACAACTTACTTCAAAAATGAGCTTCTTAAAACATTTAGGGAATAGAAATACTGCAGCGACATGTCATTGTTTTTTGAGCAAGAAAAATATTACACTCAGTTCGAAGTGGAAACTATTTTTAGCGGTGTGTAGAGCTTTGCACTCCAAACTATGCCTTATTGATTGAATGCGGAGCTGAAGATGGACATTTGTATACGCTGGATTTACGTCTCAGGTATGTCAAGAAAACAGTTTTCGATTACAGTAATACCAGGCTGCCTCATCACTCACCAAAATACTATTGAAAAATCAACTTTTTTGGGTCAAAGAGGTAAACAACATCGGAAATAGGTTTGACTTACACTGGGATGAGAGTATGGTAGATGACAAAAACTTACAGATCCTGGCTCAACTGAAGGCAGAGGTATACCAAGAAGCAGAACAAAGAGCGAGGGCAAGTAGAGCGAGAATTTTTAAGTTCCTGGATTACTCGAGGGGCTCGCAATATATTACTGACTCTTTCTAAGCAAACAAAATTACCTGGATTTTTAAAGCTATATGTGACCTTATTGTTCTAAATGGATGTAGATTTGGAAATAACGTTTTAACATTGTGCAGCTTGTGTAACATGAGTGAAGAAGAAAATATTCAACATTTCTTATGCAGGTGTCCAGTATTAAGGGAATTCAGAATAAGATACTTTAAAAAGGCATTTTTGGTGGAAGAAGAACTCATCGGTATACTAAATGGAAGAAGTGAAGCGGATTGGAACAAACTGGCTAGTTATATTACCGTTGCGATATCTTATAGGAAACAAATCTTAACAGAATTTAGCTAATTCAAAAGTTTTTCTTGTTATGTTCCTTTTTTATAATAAACAAAATGTAGTTTTCTTTATACAAACGTATGTACCTTAATTAAATTTAACTTTTAAAATAATTTACCCGACAGACGACTTTTTATGTCATTGTCGTAAATTTTACTTTTCAATTGAAACAGTTTTGTCATTCAAAATTAATAACCATATGTAAATTTATAAAGTTGAAAATAAAATAATTAATACTACTACTATAGCCATTTTCCTTTTCATCGTGTAAACGCTCTAAATACTGGCAATATTTTTGCCAAACAAAAAATGACGGAGAGAATTTGGCATTAAAATGCTGCCAGTAATATGGCTATGTGTAAACACTATTGACGCCATTTTCCAAATAATGCCATTCTAGAATAATGCTGCATTTACACGAATGCCAAAATGCCATTATATCTGTCAAATTATAGCCATTTTTCTTTTCATCGAATAAACGCTCTTAATACTGGCAATATTTGTGCCAAAATAAAATGGCAGAGATAATTTGGCATAAAATGCTGCCATTAATATGACTATGTGTAAACACTTTACTGACGCCATTTTCCGAAATTATGCCATTCTAGATAAGAATGAACTTGCTCATTCTTTTATGGCATGTTGCCAGCATTTTGAAATCTGCCATTATTTGTACTCGTGTAAAATGCATGTCATAACAAAATTATTTCTGCCATTATTTTACCATTTTTGTTGGCAAAAATATTGGAAACTTTGCCAGTCGTGTAAATCCGGCATAAGAATGAATTTGCTCATTCTTATATGGCATGTTTCCAGTATTTTGAAATCTGCTATTATTTGAACTTGAGTAAATGCATGTCATAAAAAAATTATTTCTGCCATTATTTTACCATTTTTTTGGCAGAAATATTGGCATCTTTGCCATTCGTGTAAATCCGGCATTAGATATGTGTACTGTGAACTTAAACCACACTAACTGACAACATATACCCGTTTACATGAGGTATTCGAGCGAGCTTCAAGCTCGCTTAGCCCCTTTTGTATACCTGCGTTGACTTGAAATGCCCCCTAAGCTGAAAGGAAACCTCTACACGGCAGTTGTCTTCCAGCGCTTACATACGGTTCAGTGTTGGACAATGTACAAGAAGTATTAGGATAAATTGACGGCACCTGAAATGAAGATGCTTCGCATGACAGCAGGAGTGACAAAGCGTGATCGAATAAGAAGCAATAGAATCCGAGGAAGCCTACACGTCAAAAATACCATCTTTGACAAAATACAGCATGAACAACTTAGCTGGTACTGTCATGAACAAAGAAGATGGCATGAGAACCCAGTTCAAAAGGCAATGGCACTAGACGTTCCAACACTATCGCGGAAAAAATGCAGGCGCAAAAACTACTGGATGAAACAAATGCAACGACACCTGCATTAAGTTGGCCTCAGACATGGAACAATCCATAACCGGGAGGCCTGTCGACGTTTTCTGAGGTCAACCCGGCGAACCCCACAAGTGGAACCTTAGGCGAAGCAGTTGAGTGGGAGAGCTGTGGTCCCCCTCGAAATCATGACAATCGCCGGTTAAATGAAGAAGATCAACTTCAAATAGGGCTGTCAACTCACGTGACGAAACACCTGGGTCGAAAATCCGACGTTAATCGAACTCGAGCTCTCGATTCTGCTTGTAAACGGGATACCCAAAGCGGAGTCGCGTGAGCGGGACAGAGGTCCCGAAAAGGGAGCTAAAATCCTTAAGCCCACGAAGCGGGCCACCCAAAGCAATCTTTTTAAAGAAAACTATCTATCACAACAAAAACAAATGTTAAAAAAGTAGCCAAGTTCTTCTAATACAAAAACCTGTGCGTAACAAGTCAGCCGTAAAAAGTAATGAGATCTAAAAGAACGCCAAGTTCTATGTTTATTAATGTATAATATCAAATATTTTAAGTCGGGTTATATCGAAGAACCTCAAAATTATTAGAGACATCTATTTTTAATGATTACTGACTTAAAACCACAGACCCTACCGTTGTGCGAAATTACGAGATTCTACGATGTCGGGAGGTGCTCCACAATTTTGATGATCTGTCAGTGAGTCTGATAGTGAGTCAGTCAGTCAGTTACGGTTTTTGCGAATTTTGCAGTTTTATATCTCAGGAACCCCTAGTGCTAAAGAATTGAAATTTGGTGAGCTTAGCAAATGCTGCGAATTTGAAGTTTCTGACTTTATTGGTACTGAAGTTAGAGGGGGGTCAAAAATCGCCTGAGTTTGATCCTGTAAAAAGGGTGTAGGGCCAGAACTTGGCTGGGCACTACCGTGCCCTTTGATAAAGTGGTGCACTGAAGTGGCTTAGAAATGCACAATCAATGGGCCAGAAGTCCACAAGATTTTTGTATGGACTTTTGGCACATCGGAGTGGGTCAAAAGTTCACAATTGATTTATGAACTTTTGACCCATAGAAGTGGGACAAAAGTCTGAACAAATCAATGATTCTGAGGAAGATAGCAGTAGTGAAGAAAGCGAAGATTTTATTTTAAATTAATGAAAAATCAATTATGTTAACTTGCTTTATATTATTTTTGTATTAAAATTTGTTTTGCTGTTCTGTCACTGAACAAAATTATGTGTACTTATTTTTACATAGGACATGGGAATAAAAACACTTGGCCGAATTTCATAGCCGTAAATTTGAATAAACTAAAAACGATAAGTTAAATAATTCTTCATTTATTTTGTCAGTACAAAAAAGTGGGCGTTTTGGTAAGCGTGGTCATTATTGGGTTTAGAAATATCAAAAGATTGGTTACTTTTCCTGACATTTTTGGGTTCCTAGGTCAGTTGGCTGATTTATTTCCACCAATAGTGTCATTCTGCCCAGGCTGTCTAAGTAAAAATCCTTCATTTTCGGTTCCGGTTGTGCATTCATCGTCAAATGAGAAAAAAAATAAATTTATGTTGACTTGTATATCATTTTCCATTCATAACATGCTTGTTAAACTTGAACTGAGGAATAAAGACAAATTTTAAACTGCCTAACAGTAAGGTATTAGTATTGTTTGATACCTACTAAAACTTGTTCTAATTAAAAATCAGCTTTCTAATCAGCTTTGCGCCAATTTGCTAATGCCTTAAACAGATGTGCAGCTTTTTCCATGCAGCGAAATTAAATTACACAGGTTCTTATGGGAGCAGATTCACTCAAAGTCTGCATGCACGCAGTGGTGCACGATGTCTCTATTTCTAAATTTGCTGCCTAGTTTCATTGCAGCCACAACTAAAAAACGAAAATTTCTAAATAATTGCTACTTGGCATAACTCATATTGACATCGCCTGCCATTCTTTCAAAAAATTTGTTTGTGTTGGTGATTTTTGTTTAACAATCCATGAAGCCGGCGTTACCACCCTACCATCGTCCATCGAAGAAAATCTCATTCCAACACTATTGTGTGACATCGGCAACGCTGTGCTTTCATGTATTTGTTTGACATAACTATGCATCATGAATGTCAGAAACTGTGCACATGTGTTTCGTGTGCAGCTCTGCATGCAGAGATGCGTGCAGACTCACTGCACATCTGTTTTAGACATAAATTTGCTGCCAAGTTTCGTTGCAGCCACAACTGAAAAACGAAAATTTCTAAATAATTGCTATTTGGCATTACTCATATTGACATCACCTGCCATTCTTTCAAAAAAATCGTTTGTTTTGGTGATTTTTGTTTAACAATCCATGAAGCCGGCGTTACCACCCTACCATCGTCCATCGAAGAAAATCTCATTCCAACGCTATTGTGTGACATCGGCAACGCTGAGCTTTCATGTATTTGTTTGACATAACTATGCATCATGAATGTCAGAAACTATGCACATGTGTTTCGTGTGCAGCTCTGCATGCAGAGATGCGTGCAGACTCGCTGCACATCTGTTTTAGCCATAATGCAATTAAAAATAAGGTACAATAATAAGAAGTTCGTGAAGTTGTTTTTCTTTATTCCTTTTGCAACTCTAGAGTATGTGTGTCGTATGCGTTAGTTTTTGTTGGCACAATTTTGCAAACTAGGCATCCGCCAATACTAGTTGAAATAATATTACCATCTTTTCATTGTTTTTTTTTTTTTTAATTTTCGTTTTGTTCAAACATTAATTTTTATCTTTATTTTACAGAAACAATTTGATCAATCTCAGTATGAAGCATCTATGTCTCAATCCGTGTTTTCGCAATCACTTATGTCACAATCATCATTGGGTGACACAAGTTTCAATTCATCTGGATCAGCACCAAGCAACCGCGCAATTCATTTAAAATTTTCATCCTCTGCAAGAAAACTGCTAAAAAAAAAGATGCCTTTATCTCATTTAAAGAAACACGAAAAAGATTTCAATAGCTCACTTAAATGCCATATTATGAGCGTTAAATCAAGTGAACTTAAATACTGGGATCGTACTAAAGAACTTAATATAAAATTAGTGTATGCTATTCTGGTAGTGGCGCTCAACTTGATCGAGGATGAAATACAACTCACTGATTTATTGAGGTTTATTTCTGAGGGTCACATTTCAACATCCAATTTAGAGCGATTTTTTCCACCAGACATAAGCGAAGCTTGTAAAGGTTCTCTAAAGTCGTTTCGTTTGAATTATAAAAGCACAGAATTTGCCGCTACTCAATTACGTGAACATTGTGCTCAAGTATGTAAGGCAATTCATATGAACTACCTTAAAACACCCGATATTTTGAAACTTGTTCTGCGGTATACTACCGAGATGTGTCTACCAGAAGAAATTAATACATTTATTGAAAGATTGATAAACGTACATCAACCCAAAATGAACTGGGATAGCCGATCGTCTACACCATGCTATGAAAGTCGTGCTATGGCATATATTATCTTTACTTTGAAGCTCTTATTTGGAATCGATGGACGCAAAGAAAAGCAAATATCGCGTTCAGCTCGGAGAATCAATATAGAACTGGCTATTATGAATTTAACTAGCTATGATGAACTATTTGTTTGGGATGACTGGGTGGAATATATAGAATTAAGAAAAGTTATTCTTTGTAAAAATAATTTATCTGTTTGTAAACAGTTCAAACAAATTCCACCGCGGGATTTATATCTGCAGCATTTAGAAAAGAGTTCTCAAACTATTATGAACGATTTATCCAAAGATATGGTCAAAAGACAGGCAAATATGAGCGCTGTTTTTCAACATTTTCTCAACGCTAATGACAAAGAAGATAAAGAAATAGAAACATTAAACTTTTCACCTTCTTTTACACCATGCCATAATTATTTAAAGCGTCTTAAACTAGATCCTAAAATCAACGAAACTATCCCGAAACTTTTATATGTAGACCACTCAAAGCGTTCGCTCATTCCATTTTTAAATCCTGCAAAATTAAGAGAAACTTTCGCCAGATGCGATAAAAAACTGAGTGTTGTGCGAATTGCGTGCACATCAAAACAAAATTTTGTAGGAATATTTCGAAATCCGTTTCTGCAATACCAGCAGAAAAATCCTTTGAAAGTTAATTTGACCAATGATAGGAAACCCTGGGACATTAAAGTAGAAGCTGACAAACCAGCCGACAGTATTTTTAAGCCATGTCTAGAGCGTTATGCTAAGAAATCTTTGCCAAGAATCCGCAAGCAACAATTTCACTGCACTGAAAAAGACCTAAGCCTCAATATCAAGGACGAATTCTCAACAGGCTATAATAACTTACATTTGTTAGATGAAGACAACATGGAACCAGGAGATATTCCTATTACAAAACCGCGGCGTAACATGGAGAGAGTAAATCTTTTTGCAGACTTAAGTGAGGATGAAGACTATGAAGAAATGGAGCAGAATAAGCCCGAAAGTTTTTGTAACGCTTCGGAAACTTATGCTACGGAAGCGAAAACGAGAACTAAACTTAAAATTTCCAACTTCGATTGTTGGCTTCTTATGGGCAAGGCTTCTGAACTCAACGAAACACAGGCTAACGAGCTTAAGCGTAATCTACAGTTGACATTCTTTTGGCTATTGGAAACATGTGCACTTACGATAAGAGTTGACTGGAGAGAACTGTATGATCAGCTTATGGTGCTGGAAACGTTTTTTGCTCATGCAATTGAACCTCTAGAAAATTTCGAAGACAGAATCGTTTTTAAAACGGGATGTGAAATTAAGGATACGAATAAAATTATTCGCCATTTTCAATATCACTGGTAATCCGCTGCATAATTAAACGACACAATTTTCTGTTTAAAAGATATTAAATGTAAGCCAGTTTTTATGTTTTTAAATAAATTAATAAAATACTACTCAAATATTATTTTAGAGAAAAAGTACGATTGAAATATTGTTTTCATGTAGTTGGCCCACCAACTATAGTTCAGCAAAACTGTTAAGGAGCTTTCCACGAAAAATGGAAAACTGATGTGAAATTTAAAACATTACTTTTTTGGTCAAATTTATTTGGAAGTTTTAAGCCCCTAATATTACCCTTATTATGAAATTTGATTTTTTGAAAAATAACTTACGGTTACTTAATAAGATCCATTTGAATCCGTGTACATTTTCTTAGATGATTTTTTATGATGTAGTTTTAATGATTTATGATTTTGACACATTTTTATCAAAACATGAAATGTGCTAACGTTCATTTAAAAATTTTAATTTTTTTAATAATGCAATTTTAATTTATTTCAGTGAGGTTGAAAAACGTGTATTTTGCTGTCCTGCACGAACCGTTTAAAGTACATTTATAAAATTTACTCGAATTTTATAAAGGTTTCAGAAGTATGAGATATATTCGTAAACAGAGTTTTTCCATCTCATTATAAATCAGAAGAAATATTAAATTTACATACCTTATATTTTGTGCATTGCAGCTTTAAAAATTGTGCCTTACGTAACGTTTTAAAATAAAAAAAATAAGTCTTTTTTTTTTTTTTTTTTTTTTTTTTTTGACGATAGAGACTTTCTTTTAAGAGGCCTCCACCCAAAATTTTGAGAAAAACGTGAAATTGAGCAAATGGCCTTAACGTTTGAGAAGTCAATACAACACGTATTGTAAAAAACTAAATTGTTTATGAAAGAATGATATTTTATCTTGAAAAGCGTCGAGTAACTTTTTTATTTTTTTATTTTATCATATTTAATTTTAATATTTTAGTTGGCTCTCTCTCCAGATTTCACAAAACTTCTCAGAGAACTACGCAGTTTGTGAGAAATTGAAATGGGAAATACATATTATTTTAACGTCAACGGCGGATTTTTAATTTTGAACCCTATTTTTGAGTATGTAATTATATAAAAGGAGCAACATAACTTTCTCTAAATACCATATTTGTTTTTTAAAACCGTTTCAATGAAAAAAAATTGCAAAATATAACTTATTATTGCAAAATAACACATTTTCTAAAGGTCCTTATTTTCAAATATTTTGAATTTTTAGTACATCTCTGTCACAAGATGACTTTTCTTCGAAAATCAACAAAAAAAGTGGTGGAAGTTGGAATGCGAATGGTTGTTTGTGTGAATGAAGTATGAATGGTTCATATGAGAGGCGGTGGAGAAGAGAGAAGAACCACGGTGACGGTGGTTGATTGATATTTCGATTTTTTGCATCAGTTTTTTTTAGTTTCCAGTGCATATGCGAGAATAGAAGTTAAAAAAATATAGACCGTGTATAGTGAGAAAGTGTACATAAGCTCAGCTGCTTGCGTCGTTGTCGTCGTCCAAGATACATATATTACAGGTAATATCATTAGCATGTTCATTTTTGTTCAGTTCTACGCATGTTGTCAAAATCAATAGTAAAAAAATTGAATTTCAAACAATCACAAAAAATTTGTTTTTGTTTACTGTGTACTTATACAAAGTGCAGCCATCTTGAAATTTGGAAAGGTGCGCCTGATAATATGACGGTTTTTCACTAAAATAAAACCGCTTTTATTTACCGAACAAACACAGCGTTGTTGTTGAAGAAGCTGATGCATACTCGCCTTTAACTCTGTACTACTACTACCAACTTGTGTTGCAATCTCTCAAGTGTAGGAGGCGTTACTGTAGATGTCAAACACACCAGCTGCGCCATTGCGATATTCTTATCATAGTGTCTTCACCACCAAGGTACTTGCTACGACGCTGTGTGTTTGTTCAGTAAATAATAGCCGTTTTATTTTTGTGTAAAACCGTCATATTGTTCACCTACCGAAACACACAGCGTCGTTGTTGAAGACCTGTCTGTTATCTGCTGGTGTTTATTCACAACGCTATGTTGATTTTTTATTTTTTTTTTTTTTGTATTATTATTATATAAAGAAAATTCATTTAAACTTATGTATGTACATCATATTGTGTCAAATAAAAAGCCTCCGCGACTAAACTTACATAATATTATATCAAATGAAATGTCTCCGTGACTATTGACAAAATAATTATACAGGTTTGAAGTTTTTAAATAGAAAAGGTGAACTGCGTTTGTTATTTGAAGCTACCTCTCTGCAATAATGCTTTCGGAATGTATTCTCAGTCCTCCAGTTTCCTCTTGCTAAAATATCATCTATTGGCTGCCTTTCAAGCCAACCTAATGATGTAACCGCTGCTCTAAAACTTCCTGTTGTAGCACCTATACCTGCATCTCTTAACGTGGTGCGAATCCAGCCCCCAATTACTGTTGTTGATGCTGGCTTAAATGTTCCATTGATTGTTAAGAACAAGTTATCCAAGTTGTTTCCAAGAGATCTGCTCTCTTAAAAGAGTGCAATTAACTGTTTTATCCAGAAAACAGGACAGACTCTCTTATTTTCATGGCAAATTAATTGCCAACTAGACTGCCTGTGTTTGGCTGAATCAGTCTTGGACCCGAATGAAGGATGGAAAATAATGTTCCCGTCCTCCTCCTTATACCTATCGGATGATATTTTCAAAAGTGTGAGATCATGAACTCTTCTGCCCGATGACAAAAGGAGAATAGAAGCTGTTCGCCTCGAGGCCTCAAACAAGGAATCGTTTCTAGTCTCATTCTCTGCCAACCCATTCAAAACACACCTTGGATCCCATCTTGGTGGTTTATCAGAAGATGGTTGAGAAGAGCTGATAGCTCTTAGAATACGCCGCACAAAGAATTTTGTAGATAGGCTCTCAGCTAAAGTTGGAACACAGACCATTGATATCGCAGACTTTGAACAAGGATTGTACTAGAAGCAAATTTCTCTCTCAAGTAAAGATTAGCCAAATATCTTGCTAATCCAGAACCGGTAGGAGATCTAGGATTGACCTTATTATTTTCACACCAACAAAGCCATCTGTTGATCGCAGGGGAATATGTTTTTAATGTAGAATCTCTCCATCCTTTCTTTAATAATTTCTTTTCTTCTGCAGACCAATCTTTTATCTGGCTGGCCCAGCCCCAACTATCCATACTTTCAGCGTTAAATGTTCTACCTGTGGAGGGTGTTGGCCCGTTGTCACATCTATCAACACCTTCCGCAGGTTCTGAATCTCTAAGGGTGGCTCCAGAGCCCGAGCCTTGAGGTCGGACATCCAGAAGACCTGGTCCCATTCCGGTGACACAATTAGATACTTTCCCCGAAATTTGTTCAAGTGTGCTAGAACTCTTGGCATTAAGTTCGGCCGGGAAAGATCCACCCTAGGCAATAATCCCAAACCTGGCTGAAAGCATTTATGTATGCTGCTGCTTGATCTTTGCAATCTATCGATACATAGTTGTCGAGAACCGCTATTTCTTTTGAAGCAAAAAGATCTATCTCCGACCTTCCCCACTTTTCGAAAACTTCCGCAGTTGCTTGGGGCAAAAGATGCCATTCCGGTATGTGACGACCTACATTCACGTATGTATTTAAGGCCCTCAAGTCGAATATAGGACGAAGGCCTCCGTCGGACTTCTTTATTAAAAACTTGAGGCCAACTTTCGAAGGGGATTCTAGAATATTTAAATTTTTTCATTTCCATTATTTTTAAAATAAGAGTTTGCGCCCAGACTCCGCCAGCTTGCTTTGTAAGTTTGCAACTGACCCCCCTTGAAAGATGTTATTGGATCATTTATTGTGTCTGTTATGTTCTTTAGAACGAAAGGAAGAATTTAACTTTTTACCTTGACCTTTATTTGCGTTATTCGCCCTCTGGTCTTTCTGATTATATTTTTGATGCCTTCGAGAGGAAATCTAACATCAACCGCATTCCTTCTACCCCGGCTGTGAATTAGCCTTGGTGTAAAAGTCTTGTGTTCTCTATTCGTAGACGGAACACTAAGCCAGGAATGCAATCCACCCAGCGACTGTATTAAAGCGGACAATTATTACCTATCGAATAGGTTGTCAGGACTAGGACTTACACTTCTAAGAGCAGACTGAACGCTTTCGTTAGAAATCTCACCTATCAGCCTCTCCCTGCGCACCTCAATACATTCTGCCCTCTTGCCACAGACCACCTGAAGTGCCGAGTCAGAGATCTTATAAGAAGCAGACGAAGCTCCATTTGGACTTAGCTCATTCGGTGATTAGAGTGCCCAATCGATAATTGACTGTAAGCCTGATTTAAGTAATGCCTTCTGCTCTAACAATGCATATGTCAATGCGGCCATTACTTGTTCCGTGGAAGCAAGAAAATCTTTGCCTTTATTCAGAGTGCATAATTCGTCATTTATTTTTAATTCTACGAATCCAGGTGTAGCAGCCAAAGATTTAACGGCCTTCGAATACCTTACACTCTTCCATGAAGGTAATCCAAAGTGCTGCAATTGAATTAACTCCCTTAAATGTTCCTGATTTGCAGGTTGTATTGGGCTCGAAAGGGTAGTTATGTGCATTCAAGAGGACACAAGCGTCCACAGGTTTTTCTCAAAACCCACCTCTGTCTACCAACTCCTACTCTCACCTCCACGTGGTGAATATCGGGTGTCTAGTATCTCAGCTGGAGACGGGGTTTAAATCCCCGTGGAAAGCTGTTGGGGACAGCCAACGAGAGAGGGGGGGGGGAGGAGTGTTCCCACTAAGGCACTTCTCCTTTCATCGAGGCGGCAGCGGACGAATTCTCTAGATGGAATCAACGGTGGCGTCTACAGTTCCAGTTAGGTTGAACTACTTAGTGAACACCTTATATGGGCTACTACGACATATTTGTAGCTGAGGCCTATAAGGAGCGGTTTATCCGGCTCCCTACCCTTGGAGTAGTTTTTCACCTAAAAACTAAAAAGTTTTTTTTCAGGGCTACTGCCTTTTGCGAGGAATTGACAAATCCTCGAAGAGTATCACTTGTCACGAATAAGCTTCTCGTCTAGCCGTTCGGATTCGGCATAAAATTGTAGGTCACTTTCATTCCTGTCGAAAGGCGCACACAGGAATGGTTGCGAGTTGTTAGTCACTAGGCCCTGGTTCTTCATGAGCCGTTGTGCCACCCCATTTATTTTTATTTTTTTACCCTTGGAGGTCTGGTCCTCCGGGTCGGGGGTTGTGCGTCGGGGTAACTTCCCTACCACGTAAAAAAAAGTTGTTCCGAAACAACAACAAGCCTCGGATATGGATGATTTTAAAGTTGACGACCCCAGCAAACGAAACAAGGACAATGAATTTCGGATCTGCACGTGGAACGTCCTGTCCTTATACAGAACACGTGCAGCCGAACAATAAGTGGAGAACCTGGACAGGCTAAAGGCTGACGTAACAGCCATCCAGGAAGTGCGATGGGATGGAGAGGGCGTACGGAGACTGAAAACGTGTGACATCTACTACGGCGGGTGCTTGAAGGAACAGGGTCAGCGGCTCTTTGGTTTTGTATTGTGATAAGGGGAAGACTTAGGCAAGAAGTCTTGGGCTTCCGAAGTGTTAGCGAGCGCCTGGTCACAATCCGCATCAAAGGTAAATTTAAGAACATTTCGCTGATTTGTGTTCACGCCCCCCATGAAAGGAGAGAAGACTCAACCAAAGAAGCATTCTACGATCTCTTGGAGACAACGTATGATATGTGCCCGAAGTACGACGTGAAGATCATTCTTGGTGACTTCAACGCAATATTGGGAAAGGAGGGCATCTTTGGTTCGATAGTCGGAGGACACAGCCTACACGACGAAACTTCCGGCAACGGACACAGGCTGGCAGACTTTGCGGCGGGGCGAAATGTCATCATCTCAAGCACCTACTTCCCACACCTCAATATACACAAGGGGACTTGGCGGTCGCGTGATCAAGTAACCGTCAACCAAATCGACCACGTTGCGATAGACGCGAGACATGCTTCCAGTATCTTGGACGTCCGAACGTTCCGAGGGGCCAACATTGACTCGGATCACTACCTGGTGGTAGCTAGACTACGTATGCGGATATCCATGACGCGACAACGCAGAGCAGATGCTGTGAAAAGATTCGATGTCGAGAAGCTTAAATCGCAAGAGACTGCCAGAACTTTTGCAGACCACGTAACTCTTAATCTCTCAGGAGATTCCCCACCAGCATCAAGTGCAGAGGACCAGTGGGAACACTGTCAACAAGCCATCAGAAGTGCCGCCTCTGATGTGCTGGGTTTCACTAGGCGAATACAACGAAACCCCTGGTTCGATGAAGAGTGCCGGCTAGCGCATGCAGCTAAGGACGAGGCCTACCAGGCAATGCTGCAGACTCGAACAAGAGCTGCTGAGAGAGTGGCCCGGGAGCTCTACGGGCTGAAACGAAAAGAGGAACGCCGACTTCTCAGGAGGAAAAAGAGAGAGCACGAGAAGCGGGCGGTAGAGTCTATTGAGGGTTGTAGCGGTAGGGGAGATGTTCGAAAATTTTATCAGAGGGTGAAGCGATCCACCCAAGGATTCAAGGCTAGAACGGAAGCCTGCCGAGATGAGAGTGGGAATATGGTAGTAGACACACAGTCAGTGCTGAGGATCTGGAAAGAACACTTCTCTAGACTGCTTAATGGCGAAGACAGCCAAGATGCCGCTAATAGGCAGAACGCTCCATTCAACTTGGACGATGATGGCCAAGAGTTCCGTCCACCCGACCTAACTGAAGTGCGGCTGGCGTAATCCAAACTTAAGTCGTACAAGGCTGCAGGTGCAGATGGCTTACAAGCCGAACTATTTAAATCAGCGGGAGATGAATTGGCTAGGAGCATACACCAGCTCATCTGCAAAATTTGGTCGGAGGAAAGTATGCCCGATGAATGGAACCTCGGTATATTGTGCCCAATCCATAAAAAGGGAGATGTTCTGAAATGTACCAACTACAGAGGAATTAGTCTCCTAAACGTCGCTTATAAAATCTTGTCGGCCATCCTGTGTGACCGCTTAAAACCTTTTGTCAACGATCTGATCGGCCCTTATCAGTGCGGTTTTAGGCAAGTCAACCGTCGATCAAATGTTCACACTCCGACAGATTTTAGAAAAATCCCGGGAATTCCAGATCGATACACACCACCTTTTTATCGATTTTAAAGTCGCGTATGATAGCGTGAAAAGGGACAAATTATACAGAGCCATGTCGAGTCTCGGCATCCCTGCCAAACTCATCCGCTTGTGCAGGATGACGATGGAGAAATCTCGCTGCTCCGTCAAAATTGGTAGGAACACCACCGATTCCTTTGATGTTGAGAAAGGATTGAGGCAAGGCGACGCGTTATCATGCAACTTATTCAACATCGTTCTTGAAGCCATTGTACGCAACGCACATGTCAACACCAGCGGTACAATCTATCAAAAGTCCGTTCAATTGCTTGCATATGCGGATGACATAGACATTGTCGGCAGAACAAAGCGAGCTGTGGCAGGGGCATTTGCGAGCATTGAATCGGAGGCGGCTAGAATGGGATTGGCGGTTAATGAGGACAAGACGAAGTATATGCTGTCATCGAGAGAGGAATCTCAACATCGTCGACTCGGGCAAAATATCACGATGGACAGATATAACTTCGAAGTTGTCAAGGACTTTGTCTACCTGGGCTCCACTATTACATCGCAGAATGACTTCAGTGCAGAGATCAAGCGAAGAATTACTCTTGCCAACCGCTGTTTCTTCGGTCTAAGAAGGCATTTAAGTAGTAAGGCCCTCTCTCAGAGAACCAAGGAGACTTTATACAAAACCCTAATTTTATATCAGTGCGGTTTTAGGCCAGGCAAGTCAACCGTCGATCAAATGTTCACACTCCGACAGATTTTAGAAAAATCCCGGGAATTCCAGATCGATACACACCACCTTTTTATCGATTTTAAAGTCGCGTATGATAGCGTGAAAAGGGACAAATTATACAGAGCCATGTCGAGTCTCCGCATCCCTGCCAAACTCGTCCGCTTGTGCAGGATGACGATGGAGAAATCTCGCTGCTCCGTCAAAATTGGTAGGAACACCACCGATTCCTTTGATGTTGAGAAAGGATTGAGGCAAGGCGACGCGTTATCATGCAACTTATTCAACATCGTTCTTGAAGCCATTGTACGCAACGCACATGTCAACACCAGCGGTACAATCTATCAAAAGTCCGTTCAATTGCTTGCATATGCGGATGACATAGACATTGTCGGCAGAACAAAGCGAGCTGTGGCAGGGGCATTTGCGAGCATTAAATCGGAGGCGGCTAGAATGGGATTGGCGGTTAATGAGGACAAGACGAAGTATATGCTGTCATCGAGAGAGGAATCTCAACATCGTCGACTCGGGCAAAATATCACGATGGACAGATATAACTTCGAAGTTGTCAAGGACTTTGTCTACCTGGGCTCCACTATTACATCGCAGAATGACATCAGTGCAGAGATCAAGCGAAGAATTACTCTTGCCAACCGCTGTTTCTTCGGTCTAAGAAGGCATTTAAGTAGTAAGGCCCTCTCTCAGAGAACCAAGGAGACTTTATACAAAACCCTAATCATCCCGGTTCTGCTTTATGGGTCAGAAGCATGGACACTGAAAGATTCTGATAAAAATCTGCTAGGGTGCTTTGAGAGGAAGATTCTTCGTGTGATTTTCGGTCCGGTGTGTATCGAAGGAGTATGGAGGAGAAGATTCAACGATGAGCTATACGGGCTATACAGCGACGTTGACCTGGTCAAAAAGCTGAAAATACAGCGGCTGAGATGGCTGGGGCACGTGGAGCGTATGGACAGCAACGCACCTGCCCGACGAGTCTTCGAATCCAACCCCGATGGGGTACGCAGCAGAGGAAGAACCCGTAACAGGTGGCGCAATCAAGTGAATGACGACATCAAAGCACTCGGTGTGCGCAACTGGAAGCGGCTAGCTAGGGACAGAGCTGGCTGGAGGGGCTTGTTAGTTGAGGCCGAAGCCCATCCTGGGCTGTGAGCGCCATCAAAAGTAAAGTAAGTAAGTATTGGGCTCGAATCACATTCCGGATGTAATTCACCCAGATCTAAAGCCCTTCGCGAACTTTCGGGGTTATGCAGGAAGGAGGTAAAATCATACTTACATACTGTGAAAGTTAGGAAACCTTGTCCGTTAGATCATTTATTCGTTGATCCATAGATGAAACGTGTCCGGACATGTTCCTCATCCTCTTATTTGGAGGAGGAGAAACTATGGCCTCAGAGGAATACGATGATCGTGATGAATTGTAGCTCCTCTTTTTCGAGTGCCTTTCATTGCTGTGGCTTTCTTGCCGATCACTATTTATTTTACTCATAATAAATTTTATTTAAAACAAATAAATACTTTAATAAATTGAGCACAACGAAAATTTATATTTTCAACACAACCGTACAGTTATCGAGTACACAACGCTATGATTAGAATATCGCAATGGCGCAGCTGGTGTGTTTGACATCTACAGCAACGCCTCCTACACTTGAGAGATTGCAACACAAGTTGGTAGTATTAGTACATAGTTAAAGGCGAGTAAGCATCAGCTCTTTCAACAACGACGCTGTGTGTTTCGGTAGGTGAATAATACCTAAGATATGTGTAGTGTGGTCGACGTCAACGTTGTAGCAAGGGATGTTTGTAACTTTTTTTTGTAGGTAGATTTTTTTGCGGGAAAGAATTATTTGTATAGGTTGCATTTGTGGGTATGCATTTTTGTTTATAATCAATGGTTGGTAGGTTGATTTTTGTGTGGGGAAGAAAAGCATGGTCATGTGTAGGTTATACATTGTGTGTGTAGGTAGGCAATGGAGGGTAGTTTTTTGTATGGAAATCATTTAATTATAAATAAGTGAGAATTTTTATGCAATTTTGGGATAGGTAAATGTTTGATTCAGAAAATAAAAACAGAAGAGAACACGATTTGCTGTCCTTACTTTTTTGGTAGTTCAACTTAGAACAGATTTGTAGCAATTGTCAAAATCAGCTGCTATCACTTGCAATTTTATATTTTTTAACAAACATCGTAGCTCTTTGTGCTTTTACTTTGGAAACAAACACATAAATATTAAAAAAAAAAACAATCCAATTTAAATTAAATTCTGTAAAGTAAATTTTTTTTTTTTTTTTTAATAATAATTCCAACTCCATTTCTATTTGTTTTTAATAAAAAGGAGGGGAGAGTACGATAACTTAGGCGCCAAGAATTGATAATGGTTTTGTGTAAAACAGTTCAATACAAGCATTTTTTAATTTGGGAAGAGGGTCCTACTCTCCACGTTTGGGTGTGAGGGGCAATTTTATAAAAAAGGTACTAAAAATAAAAAAAAAAAATTTAAAAAACAACGGTAATACTAACAATTCAGTTGTACACCTCGTTTTAAAGCCAACACTTTTTACTATTAGCAAGTTTTTAAATCAAGTGAAATCTATGCACAGTTTCGAAAAAACCGGGGTTTAAACTAAAAATTTTGGTAAAAAAAAGGTTTAAGTGTAATGTTTCAAAACAGTAAAATTATATTTTATTTTTTTTTTCTACAATTCGTTGCTCTAATTAATTCTTCATTAAAAAATGAAAACTAAGTGATCTTATATCTTCTAGTTTTTGAGAAAATTGAAAATTACCAAACCTACTTTTTATTTGATTTATTTTTTTTTAATTATTTTTCTTTGTGGATTATGAGTTCGGCACGAGTACGATAACAACTTGGGCGCCGACAATTGATAACGGATTTTTGTAGAGGGGTCGAATAAAAACATTTTTTACTGTGGGTGGGGGGGGGGGGTGGATGTGTGGGGTCTATATCCCCCCGTTTGGGCGGGAGGGGCAATTTAATGAAAAAAGTACTAAAAATGGAAAATAAAATCATTAAAAAATAACTGTAACACCTACAATTAAGTATTATATCTTTTTTGAAAGCCAATACTCTGTTTTATTAGCCAGTTTTTAAATAAAGTGAAATCTGTCCATAGTTTTTGAAAAAACTACTTTCAAACTCAAAATTTAGGGAACAAAACATAAAAAAATTTTTAAAGTGTAATTTTTTCAAAACTGAGATTTTATTTTACATTTTTTTTTTCTTAGCAATCTTTGCTCATATTTATTCCTTATCAGAATGATTTTATGTCTTCTAGTTTTCGTGAAAATTTAAAATTACCAAAGCTACTATTTTAATTCAATTCATTTTTGTTTTGGCTTGAATATTATACGTGGTCTTATTTTGATAGTAAAAATAGAATATGGATTTATTCTTACACAAATTGACTCTAAATTATCATACTTTCCCAACACCCAGCTTTACGGCGTATAAACAGTGAGATATGTTTGGGGGGGCATGCTGCCCCCCTGCAACCACCTGCTTGACCTCACTATAGGATTTGGGGTATGTGCGAGGTTCGGTGTATGCAAAATTTGATGTTAAAATAAAGTGCTAGTACCCATCATTAGGCGGGTATTTTAAAAGCGAGGTATGTATGGGGGGGTATGTGCGAGGTTCGGTGAATGCCAAATTTTGTTTGCATTTAAGGATCTTTGAATGTATTCTCTGTTTCCAATGTCAACAGCTACATATGATAAATGTAAATGTATGCAAAAATAAAAAAAGTACTTTTAGTAATTTTCAATTTTCTCAAAAACTAGAGGACATAAAAGCTTTTGGTTTTTTGCTTTCGATTTAGAATTTATATGAGCGTTGACCACAAAAAGAAAAATTAATTTTTCATTTCACAATTTTGAGCAAAATTGATCCAATCATTTCTTTCTGCGTTTTTTTTTATCAAAATTTTAAGTTTGAATGCAAATTTTTTGAAATCTATTGACACAAATAACGGAGATAGACCCCTTTAACGGAGATAGACCCCCGCTCCCATAATAAAAAATGCTTGTATTTGGCCCTTCTACAAAAATCAGTTATCAATTTTCGGCGCCCAAGTTATCGTACTCTCCCCAATAGTTCTTTTTATAATAGGTATAGAACAGTAAGTAATGTTATGTTTTTTCATTGGTCGAAACTAAATCCTCAAATGATCAAAAAATGGAAAAAAATACCTAAGTTAAGGATAAAGCAGTGGACGTTTAGCCGCCATTGCTTAAAAAAAAAAACACTTTATTCTCACAAAGGTTTATTAAAGAATAACCTTTGCTTATATTAACTTGTTACACATCATGTGCATGAAAAAAAAAAATAACGGGACAAATTTTAAAGCTTGTGCGTTTTTTTTTTTCTATGATCGATTATGTACAGTTTTTTAAATAAATTAAAATTTGCTTTTTTCTTTTCTATTCAAACTACTACACAACATCCAGACTTCACCACAAAGAAATGTCAAAGCTTTTGTTATCTTCACTGATATATCTTCAAGAAAAAATTTTTGAAACCACACGAAAAATAAAAAAACACCCTAAAATTAAAGTTATCATTTCCTAACTACCTATCTGAAATTATAAAAAAAAAATATGCGTACCTACATACTTACCCATCTTATCCCTTACCTACCATAACAATACCTGTCCTAAAATCTAAAATCATTCAAGTTCAAGATCAAGCCGCGTAAAGTTAGCATGACAACAAAATGTGCAATAAATTTTTAGGTAGCTAGATACCAACCACAAACTACCTATCCTCTACCTACTACAACAATAACTGTGCTCTAATTTTCTATGGAACTTGGTGCTTCTAGGTAGAGTAAATACCTACTTTTTTCATTGGTCAAATATTCCATTGATCTCGCAATGAATGACAGAAAAATACAACCCAATTCTTTACACACAACGTAAACGTTGAATTTACAATTATGTATATCCCAACAAGTAAATATATACCTTAACATTTAGATAAAACTCTTTTCTTACAATCTGTGTATGCATTGCAGAGATTAGGCAGATCTGACGCCGACTGACGATACAACAAAAAAAAAAAAACAAAATGAAAGCAGGTTGAGTGTGTACCTTTTATTAATTATGTTGTGTTCTTTTTTTCTCCGCTACAACACAAACGCAACTCTTTCGAAGTTCAAACATGTTGAATGAACACATAAGGAGTGACCTTTTTTTGTTTTTATTTTAATTCGAAGTTCTGAATCTTCGAATCTGAGTTCGACATTTTGGGTGGAGGCCTCTCAATTTATTAACATAGGAGGACATAAAGATTTCGGTGTTTTGCTTTCGATTAAGAATTAATATGAGCATTGACCACAAAAAGAAAAATTAATTTTCCATTTCACAATTTTGGGCAAATTGATCCAATCATTTCTTTTTGTGTTTTTTTATCAAAATTTTAAGTTTGAATGCAAATTTTTTGAAATCTATTGACACAAATAATTTAATTTAAATGTTAGATTAAAGATCAGACTTCTAGCTTTTAAAACCTTTATGTTTCTGCATTTAAGGATCTTTGAATGTATTCTCTGTTTCCAATGTCAACAGCTACATATGATAAATGTAAATGTATGCAAAATTAAAAAAAGTACTTCTAGTAATTTTCAATTTTCTCAAAAACTTATGTCCTCATAAAAGATTTCGGTTTTTTGCTTTCGATTTGGAATTTATATGAGCATTGACCACAAAAAGAAAAATTAACTTTTCATTTCACAATTTTGAGCAAAATTGATCCAATCATTTCTTTTTGGGTTTTTTTTTTATCAAAATTTTAAGTTTGAATGCAAATTTTTTGAAATCTGTTGACACAAATAATTTAATTTAAATTTAAGATTAAAGGTCAGACTTCTAGCTTTTTAAACCTTTATTGTTTTGCACTTTAAGTATTGTCGTTGCTTTTTAATATTTGATTTTCCATTTAAGTCGGTTTTCAATCTCCCCTACCTCCTTAACGGAGATAGACCCCCCCTCCCATAATACAAAATGCTTCTATTTGGCCCTTCTACAAAAATCAGTTATCAATTTTCGGCGCCCAAGTTATCGTACTCTCCCCAATAGTTCTTTTTATAATAGGTATGGAACAGTAAGTAATGTTATGTTTTTTCGTTGGTCGAAACTATATCCTCAAATGATCAAAAAATGGAAAAAATTCCTAAGTTAAGGATAAAGCAGTGGATGTTTAGCCGCCATTGTTTAAAAAAAAAACACTTTATTCTCACAAAGGTTTATTAAAGAATAACCTTTGCTTATATTAACTTGTTACACATCATGTGCATGAAAAAAAAAATAACGGGGCAAATTTTAAAGCTTGTGCTTTTCTTACAATCTGTGTATGCATTGCAGAGATTAGGCAGATCTGACGCCGACTGACGATACAACAAAAAAAAAAAAACAAAATGAAAGCAGGTTGAGTGTGTACCTTTTATTAATTATGTTGTGTTCTTTTTTTCTCCGCTACAACACAAACGCAACTCTTTCGAAGTTCAAACATGTTGAATGAACACATAAGAAGTGACCTTTTTTTGTTTTTATTTTAATTCGAAGTTCTGAATCTTCGAATCTGAGTTCGACATTTTGGGTGGAGGCCTCTTAATTTATTAACATAGGAGGACATAAAGATTTCGGTGTTTTGCTTTCGATTAAGAATTAATATGAGCATTGACCACAAAAAGAAAAATTAATATTCCATTTCACAATTTTGGGCAAATTGATCCAATCATTTCTTTTTGTGTTATTTTTATCAAAATTTTAAGTTTGAATGCAAATTTTTTGAAATCTATTGACACAAATAATTTAATTTAAATGTTAGATTAAAGATCAGACTTCTAGCTTTTAAAACCTTTATGTTTCTGCATTTAAGGATCTTTGAATGTATTCTCTGTTTCCAATGTCAACAGCTACATATGATAAATGTAAATGTATGCAAAATTAAAAAAAGTACTTCTAGTAATTTTCAATTTTCTCAAAAACTAGAGGACATAAAAGATTTCGGTTTTTTGCTTTCGATTTGGAATTTATATGAGCATTGACCACAAAAAGAAAAATTAACTTTTCATTTCACAATTTTGAGCAAAATTGATCCAATCATTTCTTTTTGGTTTTTTTTTTATCAAAATTTTAAGTTTGAATGCAAATTTTTTGAAATCTGTTGACACAAATAATTTAATTTAAATTTAAGATTAAAGGTCAGACTTCTAGCTTTTTAAACCTTTATTGTTTTGCACTTTAAGTATTGTCGTTGCTTTTTAATATTTGATTTTCCATTTAAGTCGTTTTTCAATCTCCCCTACCTCCTTAACGGAGATAGACCCCCCCTCCCATAATACAAAATGCTTCTATTTGGCCCTTCTACAAAAATCAGTTATCAATTTTCGGCGCCCAAGTTATCGTACTCTCCCCAATAGTTCTTTTTATAATAGGTATGGAACAGTAAGTAATGTTATGTTTTTTCGTTGGTCGAAACTATATCCTCAAATGATCAAAAAATGGAAAAAATTCCTAAGTTAAGGATAAAGCAGTGGATGTTTAGCCGCCATTGTTTAAAAAAAAAAACACTTTATTCTCACAAAGGTTTATTAAAGAATAACCTTTGCTTATATTAACTTGTTACACATCATGTGCATGAAAAAAAAAATAACGGGGCAAATTTTAAAGCTTGTGCTTTTCTTACAATCTGTGTATGCATTGCAGAGATTAGGCAGATCTGACGCCGACTGACGATACAACAAAAAAAAAAAACAAAATGAAAGCAGGTTGAGTGTGTACCTTTTATTAATTATGTTGTGTTCTTTTTTTCTCCGCTACAACACAAACGCAACTCTTTCGAAGTTCAAACATGTTGAATGAACACATAAGGAGTGACCTTTTTTTGTTTTTATTTTAATTCGAAGTTCTGAATCTTCGAATCTAAGTCCGACATTTTGGGTGGAGGCCTCTTAATTTATTAACATAGGAGGACATAAAGATTTCGGTGTTTTGCTTTCGATTAAGAATTAATATGAGCATTGACCACAAAAAGAAAAATTAATTTTCCATTTCACAATTTTGGGCAAATTGATCCAATCATTTCTTTTTGTGTTATTTTTATCAAAATTTTAAGTTTGAATGCAAATTTTTTGAAATCTATTGACACAAATAATTTAATTTAAATGTTAGATTAAAGATCAGACTTCTAGCTTTTAAAACCTTTATGTTTCTGCATTTAAGGATCTTTGAATGTATTCTCTGTTTCCAATGTCAACAGCTACATATGATAAATGTAAATGTATGCAAAATTAAAAAAAGTACTTCTAGTAATTTTCAATTTTCTCAAAAACTAGAGGACATAAAAGATTTCGGTTTTTTGCTTTCAATTTGGAATTTATATGAGCATTGACCACAAAAAGAAAAATTAACTTTTCATTTCACAATTTTGAGCAAAATTGATCCAATCATTTCTTTTTGGGTTTTTTTTTATCAAAATTTTAAGTTTGAATGCAAATTTTTTGAAATCTGTTGACACAAATAATTTAATTTAAATTTAAGATTAAAGGTCAGACTTCTAGCTTTTTAAACCTTTATTGTTTTGCACTTTAAGTATTGTCGTTGCTTTTTAATATTTGATTTTCCATTTAAGTCGTTTTTCAATCTCCCCTACCTCCTTAACGGAGATAGACCCCCCCTCCCATAATACAAAATGCTTCTATTTGGCCCTTCTACAAAAATCAGTTATCAATTTTCGGCGCCCAAGTTATCGTACTCTCCCCAATAGTTCTTTTTATAATAGGTATGGAACAGTAAGTAATGTTATGTTTTTTCGTTGGTCGAAACTATATCCTCAAATGATCAAAAAATGGAAAAAATTCCTTAGTTAAGGATAAAGCAGTGGATGTTTAGCCGCCATTGTTTAAAAAAAAAACACTTTATTCTCACAAAGGTTTATTAAAGAATAACCTTTGCTTATATTAACTTGTTACACATCATGTGCATGAAAAAAAAAATAACGGGGCAAATTTTAAAGCTTGTGCTTTTCTTACAATCTGTGTATGCATTGCAGAGATTAGGCAGATCTGACGCCGACTGACGATACAACAAAAAAAAAAAACAAAATGAAAGCAGGTTGAGTGTGTACCTTTTATTAATTATGTTGTGTTCTTTTTTTCTCCGCTACAACACAAACGCAACTCTTTCGAAGTTCAAACATGTTGAATGAACACATAAGGAGTGACCTTTTTTTGTTTTTATTTTAATTCGAAGTTCTGAATCTTCGAATCTAAGTCCGACATTTTGGGTGGAGGCCTCTTAATTTATTAACATAGGAGGACATAAAGATTTCGGTGTTTTGCTTTCGATTAAGAATTAATATGAGCATTGACCACAAAAAGAAAAATTAATTTTCCATTTCACAATTTTGGGCAAATTGATCCAATCATTTCTTTTTGTGTTATTTTTATCAAAATTTTAAGTTTGAATGCAAATTTTTTGAAATCTATTGACACAAATAATTTAATTTAAATGTTAGATTAAAGATCAGACTTCTAGCTTTTAAAACCTTTATGTTTCTGCATTTAAGGATCTTTGAATGTATTCTCTGTTTCCAATGTCAACAGCTACATATGATAAATGTAAATGTATGCAAAATTAAAAAAAGTACTTCTAGTAATTTTCAATTTTCTCAAAAACTAGAGGACATAAAAGATTCCGGTTTTTTGCTTTCGATTTGGAATTTATATGAGCATTGACCACAAAAAGAAAAATTAACTTTTCATTTCACAATTTTGAGCAAAATTGATCCAATCATTTCTTTTTGGGTTTTTTTTTATCAAAATTTTAAGTTTGAATGCAAATTTTTTGAAATCTGTTGACACAAATAATTTAATTTAAATTTAAGATTAAAGGTCAGACTTCTAGCTTTTTAAACCTTTATTGTTTTGCACTTTAAGTATTGTCGTTGCTTTTTAATATTTGATTTTCCATTTAAGTCGTTTTTCAATCTCCCCTACCTCCTTAACGGAGATAGACCCCCCCTCCCATAATACAAAATGCTTCTATTTGGCCCTTCTACAAAAATCAGTTATCAATTTTCGGCGCCCAAGTTATCGTACTCTCCCCAATAGTTCTTTTTATAATAGGTATGGAACAGTAAGTAATGTTATGTTTTTTCGTTGGTCGAAACTATATCCTCAAATGATCAAAAAATGGAAAAAATTCCTAAGTAAAGGATAAAGCAGTGGATGTTTAGCCGCCATTGTTTAAAAAAAAACACTTTATTCTCACAAAGGTTTATTAAAGAATAACCTTTGCTTATATTAACTTGTTACACATCATGTGCATGAAAAAAAAAAATAACGGGGCAAATTTTAAAGCTTGTGCGTTTTTTTTTTCTATGATCTATTATGTATAGTTTTTTAAATAAATTAAAATTTGCTTTTTTCTTTTCTTTTCAAACTACTACACAACATTCAGACTTCACCACAAAGAAATGTCAAAGCAACACAAAAAAAAAACAAAATGGAAGCAGGTTGAGTGTGTACCTTTCATTAATTATGTTGTGTTCTTTTTTCCTCCTGTACAACAAAACGCAACTCTTTCGAAGTTCAAACATGTTGAATAAACACATAAGGAGTGACCTTTTTTTGTTATTATTTTAATTCGAAGTTCTGAATCTTCGAATCTGAGTTCGACATTTTGGGTGGAGGCCTCTTAATTTATTAACATAGGAGGACATAAAGATTTCGGTTTTTTGCTTTCGATTAAGAATTAATATGAGCATTGACCACAAAAAGAAAAATTAATTTTCCATTTCACAATTTTGGGCAAATTGATCCAATCATTTCTTTTTGCGTTTTTTTTATCAAAATTTTAAGTTTGAATGCAAATTTTTTGAAATCTATTGACACAAATAATTTAATTTAATTGTAAGATTAAAGATCAGACTTCTAGCTTTTAAAACCTTTATTGTTCTGCATTAAAGGATCTTTGAATGTATTCTCTGTTTCCAATGTCAACAGCTACATATGATAAATGTAAATGTATGCAAAAATAAAAAAAGTACTTCTAGTAATTTTCAATTTTCTCAAAAACTAGAGGACATAAAAGCTTTCGGTTTTTTGCTTTCGATTTGGAATTTATATGAGCATTGACCACAAAAAGAAAAATTAATTTTTCATTTCACAATTTTGAGCAAAATTGATCCAAACATTTCTTTTTGGTTTTTTTTTATCAAAATTTTAAGTTTGAATGCAAATTTTTTGAAACCTATTGACACAAATAATTTAATTTAAATTTAAGATTAAAGGTCAGACTTCTAGCTTTTTAAACCTTTATTGTTTTGCACTTTAAGTATTGTCGTTGCTTTTTAATATTTGATTTTCCATTTAAGTCGTTTTTAATCTCCCCTACCTCCTTAACGGAGATAGACCCCCCTCCCATAATAAAAAATGCTTGTATTTGGCCCTTCTACAAAAATCAGTTATCAATTTTCGGCGCCCAAGTTATCGTACTCTCCCCAATAGTTCTTTTTATAATAGGTATAACAGTAAGTAATGTTATGTTTTTTCGTTGGTCGAAACTAAATCCTCAAATGATCAAAGTATGGTAAATAATTCCTAAGTTAAGGATAAAGCAGTTGATGTTTAGTCGCCATTGTTTAAAAAAAAAAACACTTTATTCTCACAAAGGTTTATTAAAGAATAACCTTTGCTTATATTAACTTGTTACACATCATGTGCATGAAAAAAAAAAAAATAACGGGGCGAATTTTAAAGCCTGTGCGTTTTTTTTTTCTATGATCGATTATGTACAGTTTTTTAAATAAATTAAAATTTGCTTTTTTCTTTTCTATTCAAACTACTACACAACATGCAGACTTCACCACAAAGAAATGTCAAAGCTTTTGTTATCTTCACTGATATACCTTCATGAAAAAATTCTTGAAACCACACGAAAAATAAAAAAACACCCTAAAATTTAAGTTATCATTTCCTAACTACCTATCTGAAATTATAAAAAAAAAAATATACGTACCTATCTACCTACCCATCTTATCCCTTACCTACCATAACAATACCTATCCTAAAATCTAAAATCATTCAAGTTCAAGATAAAGTCGCGTTAAGTTAGCATGACAACAAAATGTGCAATAAATTTTATGGTAGCTAGATACCAACCACAAACTACCTATCCTCTACCTACTACAACACTAACTCTGCTCTAATTTTCTATGCAACTTGGTGCTTCTAGGTAGAGTAAATACCTACTTTTTTCATTGCTCAAATGTTCCATTGATCTCGCAATGAATGACAGAAAAATACAACCCAATTCTTCACACACAACGTAAACGTGGAATTTACAATTATGTATATCTCAACAAGTAAATATATACCTAAACATTTAGATAAAACTCTTTTCTTCCACTCTGTGTTTGCATTGCAGAGATCAGGCAGATCTGGCGCCGACTGACGATACAACAGAAAAAAACAAAATGAAAGCAGGTTGAGTGTGTACCTTTTATTAATTATTTTTTGTTCTTTTTCCCTCCTCTACAACACAAACGCAACTCTTTCGAAGTTCAAACATGTTGAATGAACACATAAGGAGTGACCTTTTTTTGTTTTTATTTTAATTCGAAGTGCTGAATCTTCGAATCTGAGTTCGACATTTTGGGTGGAGGCCTCTTAATTTATTAACTTTAAATATCATGACAAGTGATTGTCAGAAATTTTTTTGTCCATACCTTTTTTAGGACAAATTTATTTTTTAGCCTTATCTTACGATTTTTCTATTCTATGTATTTAATGACAAATTCAATGTAAACAAAAAATCAAGCTAAGATTATAGTTTAGAACCTTACATCACCTTACGTATGTTATTCTGTCTTGCACATTACGGTAAAAGGCAATTTGATATTCTTTAAGCTCATCGGAAGCCTAAAGTCAAAAGATTCTCTAACAGTCGTATTTATTAGATTTCACTAATACTCGGTTCAATCTCGGAATAGTTAAACCGAGTCGAAGCACTTACTCCGGGCTTACGCCACGTCAAACCAATCCATATTTATAAAATATTTTCTCATCCGTTTTAGTTACGCCTGCCTTATGTCAAATATTCTATCAAAAAAATCACCAATCTAAAACTCTAGTTATAATAAACGTAAACAAACCTCCGCTGATTTCCATTATTATTCGTTTAAGTTGTTTTGTTATTGGTAGAGTTATTATTGTAGGAATATTTTGGTAAAAAAAATATTACAACAGACAAAAATAATTATTTTTGTTTATGTTCATAGATATTTCTCCGACAACTTATCATCCCTCAGTGTCATGGGATCTAAACGAGTTTTGTACTGCTTTGGCCTTCTCCTTCTTCCAGTAATGTTAAACCGTTTAAAGAATTTAAATGATGTATTAATATAAAATATATATCCACTCTTTCGTAGTAACCAAAATGAAAAAAATTGTTTGCACTCCTCTTTGTAAATTTCAGACGATGGCATGTCAAAATGACATTTAGATACTAAAACGGCTTTACTCCGGCTTTAAACCCCTTATGAACCAGTTTTAGCTTACTCCGCCTCTATTCCTGGTATATTTTTTTTTAAATAAGCTTTCCAGGTTTAGAGGCGTTGTAAAGTCGGAGTAACTTAACGCTGCCGCTAAACCGAGTTAATAAATAAGGCTGTAATTGTTTTGTGGAAAAATATTTCCGTATTTCAGACGTTCTATAAAAAAAAGTTTCAAGCTTTATTGTGCGTTAAATATTTAAAATAAGCTAGGTGCTAAAGTTCCTATTGTTAATCTTTATAAGAAAAAAAATATCATTGTATTGTATTTGTATTTTGTATTGTAATTATTAATAATTCGTTTTTTGGTAGGTACATTAAATAAATTATCATATTAGAATTAAGAAAGCTAGATAAAAATTATTTACAAAAAAAAAATATTATAAATGCAAAATATAAAACAATTTTCAAAAATAATTATAAAATAGTGATCTTCTGAATAACAACTTTGTATGTACCGGTAAAACAAATTAAGAGACACTCTTAAGCGAAGCTTAAAGCTAGAGCTAGTGGCGAATGCCCATTAAAATAAAATAAATCGACATAGTTGTGTGCAAGTTGTATTAAGTAATTAAGGACAATAAATTTTCAATTTGAACATGATCGTTTCCAAAAAGCCATGATTTATCATTTTGTAAAAAGAAGACAAAACTCTAAGACTTCTAACGGAGAAAGGCAATTTGTTAAAAACTGAGGGAGCAACTATTGTAAAAAATCTTCGAAAATGTGTTCTATTATAAGAAGGAATGTTAACTAAATTCATCGCATTCACTCGTAAATTATGCCGTGGATTATTTCTCGTTAAAAGATATCCATTTCTCATAAAAAATACCTTTAAAACTTTAAAGTAGTACAGATGTCGTAGAGGAAGAACTTTTAAATCCTGAAACAAAATGAAACTATTATGAAAGCGATTTTTTTACAAATAATTCGTACAACATGTTTTTGAAGAATAAGAAGAGGATTAATCTTGTTTTGATAAGAACCCCTCAACAAGTTATTCCATACTGAATTTTAGAATGAACAAAACCATAGTAAATCATAACTAGTATTTCTTGTGAGCAATACAAACCAAGAGTATAAAACAATATATAAAACATAACAAGTAATTTTTTAGAGAGTGAGTATGATCAGATCAATTCATTTTACTACCAAGTCAGACCCCAAGGTATTTGAAGGTCTGAAAGCAGTGAGGTGAACATGACTCATTAGAAAAAAAAACTATTAGAATTGTTTACACTAAATTTTTTGCAATCAGAAGAATGATAAAAGATATCGCAATCAACTAAAACAGGTGACCCTGATAAGCTAAAATAAATTATTTTTGTTTTATTGCTCAATACCATTTTATTAGCTGCAAACCAGCGTCTTAATATGTCCAAATCATAGTTAAATCAGAAATTAAGCTAAGCAGGGACCTACAACCATATGAAAAGGCCTTATCATCAGCAAATGCAGTAATTCTTCCTTTGAAATTCTGGCTGAAAATAGAATTGATGAAAATCAGGAAAAGCAAGGGACCCAAAACTGAACCTTGTGGAACGCCTATACTTATATCAGATAAATTGCTCAAGCTTCAAACTAGTTGCTTTCTATTAGATAGATAGGAATCTAACCAATTATAGATGAATCCACGCATTCCTGCGTTATGTAATTTTTTCAAAAGAATAATATGGTCTACTTAGTCAAAAGCCTTTGTTAAATCAATGAAGAGTCCAGCTGTAAATAAATTATTACTCAAATTTTCATAAATTCCACTACAAAATTTTAGCAACGCATCTTCAGTTGATCTATGAGCTCGAAATCCAAATTGGGCATCACTAAAGAAATTATTTTTATTTATTTATTTCAAAATTCTTCTTTTCATCGCCTTTTCAAAAATGTTTGAAAAAACAGTTAACAAAGAAATCGGTCTATAATTATTCATAATGCAAGTGTTAGACTTTTTGTGAAGAGGAATTACCTCAGCAGTTTTTAGCAAACTTGGAAAAACACCACCGTACACACTTTTATTAAAAATATGTGCAAGAACATCCACAATGTTATAAGCAATTTGTTTAAATATTATACTGGAATAATTATCATTGGTTACAGAACTAGATTTTTTAAATTTTTTTATCATGAAAAGCAGTTCACCGGGACATATAGGATCATAAAAAAAACTCTATTAAAATGTTATCATTAACTAAACCTTCAGTAAGAAAATCGACATTTCTATTGCTAAAAACCTCTGTCGAAATATTTTCAGCTATAGAAATGAAAAAATTATTGAAACGATTAGCTATTTCAGTACTATCTGTAATTCTTATATTATCATCTTCTATTATTAAAAGTTTTTCAGATTTTGAACCACGATTTAAAATTCTGTTTACAACATTCCATTCACCTTTAATATTACCTTTGTTTTTTTCGAGTTGAGATAAATAATAATTTTCCTTACAATTTTTTACTTCTTTTAATAATTTTTTGCATGCTATTTTATAATCTGTTTTTAGTTCAGTATTATTTGGATACATTTTACATTATTTACGAAGTTTGTTTTAATTTTGTTTATTTTATCTAAAATATACCCTGTCATCCATTCTTTCAAATGTTTAGAACTATTCTTTTTGATCGATCGTTTTTTACAACTATCAAGATAAAAACCTATTTTTTAATAAATTTATCATACGCAAGAGAAGGATTATTTTTATTGTAGACAACATCCCAGAATTCAAAACGTAAAAGCAAATTAAGTCTGTCAAAATCAATTTTCTTAACTTCAGCATCTTCTACAAGTGTTGCTTTGTCAGCGACAAGACTTAAATAATGTAAGCTAATCATGCAGTGATCAGTGATACCTAAATCAGCTTAAGAGCTGACTCGTTTAACACTATCAGATAAACTATTCCTACAAAAGATAAGGTCAATACATGTCTTTGAGTTTTCAACGATTCTTGTAGGTACGTTTATATAAGAATCCAAACCATAACAAGCTAATAGCATTAAATAATTATCCACGTAAGCATTACAACTTCTAACCACTTACTTTTTGCGTCGACAACGATTAGGACATTATTTTCCATGAAAGGTCCTGCAAAGTCAATATGTATTCTTTGCCATGGCATGAATGGAGTTTCCCATGGATGTATAGAGACTTTAACAGGTTCGTTTGCTATCTTCACACAGTTTTTGCAGCTTTTTACAAGTTGTTCTATATCAGTGTCTATGCCATCTTACTACTATTACAATAAATTTATTCCTGACCTAGCCGCAAAATTACATAGCTTACACCAGCTCCTACAAAAAGATACACCCTTTCACTGGAATCGACAATGCGAAGAAGTATTCCAAAATATTAAAGAGGAGATCATGAGCGAAAACGTTTTGGCACCATTTGACGAGAAACTACCTCTTGTCATAGTTACGGACGCTTCACCGTTGTCAGCAATACCTTCCCATGTTACGTCCCATGGCGAGAAACCGATCGCATCCCGAAGTCTCACAAATAGTGAATCAAACTACAGCCAAATCGATAAAGAAGCCACAGCGATTTACTGGGGCTTTCACAAATTCTACAATTATTGCTATGGTCGTGATTTTACGCTAATAACCGACAACAAACCATTAACATCTATTTTCAGTCCTAACAAATACTTACCAGTACTTACCGCTCAGAGAATCTTACATTACGCTCAATTCTTATCGGGTTTCAAGTACAACATTATCTACCGGAATACCAAAGATCACACCAACGTTGATTATCTATCACGAATTCCGCAAAGACTTGATCCTACCGAAAAGATACAAGAAGTTTGCATATTCCAGCTTACAGACTTTGTACTGCCAATTACAAGTAAAGTCATCGCAAATGAAACCAGAAAAGACCACGAACTATGCGAAGTGTATAATGCCCTTCAAGTTGGCCGAAATCTTCAAAACACTATGTACAAAGGCAAAGAAGACGAACTTATATTGCAGGACGGCTGCATTTATCGTGGCATACGCGTCTAATTCCCAAACAATTACGAAAACAAGTACTAGAGGAACTACATACAGCCCATGTTGGAATGGTTAAAATGAAAATACTCGCGAGAAGCTACTGTTACTGGATCGGCATAGACACTGACATAGAACAACTTGTAAAAAGCTGCAAAAACTGTGCGAAGATAGCAAACGAACCTGTTAAAGTCTCTATACATCCATGGGAAACTCCATTCATGCCATGGCAAAGAATACATATTGACTTTGCAGGACCTTTCATGGAACATAATTTCTTAATCGTTGTCGACGCAAAAAGTAAGTTGTTAGAAGTTGTATTGATGGAAAGCATTACAAGTACCACCACCATCAAAGCACTACGCGAAATATCTGTCAGATTCGGTTTACCAACTACAGTGGTATCTGACAATAGAACGAACTTCACATCACGCGAATTCCAAGAATTTTTAAAATAAAATGGAATTTTACACAAATTGACAGCACCAGCGCATCCTGCTACAAATGGACAAGCGGAAAGATACGTCCAAACCTTGAAGAATGGACTCCAATCAGCTGCAAATGATCCAGGTGATGTAAAATAATCCAGGTGATGTAAAACTACAGCGATTACTCATGCAATATCGAAAAATTCCAAACGCGACTACAGGCAGAAGTCCAGCAGAAATGATGCTGCGATACAACCTTAGAACTCGACTGGATCTAATGAAATCTTCAAACGGAAACGTAAGTAACATTGAAAATTATACTAATTCTTAAGCTATGTGATAAATTTTATTTGTCATACCTATATCCAGAAAATGTATTGGTTGACTAAGTACACTTAGAGAAAAAACTAAGTCAAGAACACCAAGTAGATACCTACCCTTAAATTCTTTTTCTCACCACACTCATTCGAAAATCACTGAGCCCAATTCGATAATTCGAACTATACAAATGGCCATTAGTGAGAAGACCATTTCCGACAGTAAAATCTTTCTTTTGAAACTAAACCTTCTGTTGAGACGGACATAAACGTGGTTCTTTTTGGCGATAAAATATTGAGCTTACCACGAGTTGTCGTCTTGTGCCACTTCATCATTTCTCTGAGGAGAAGAAAAGTAAAATTTACTAAACGCAAGCCCATGTAAGTCCTATCTTGTATAAAACATCGCGATTTGTCTACAATAAAACCATAATTTACCTATAGCGTTGACGTTGTTGGAGTTGATAAGCGAAAACCCACAATCGAAAACTTACAACTCCACGTGCACGAGAGCGACTTGTCTAGTTTTCTTGAACCAGGATTAACTCAAGTGCCTCACTTTATCCTCATAGATCCAGCCATTTGTGTCCATTTCAAGAACCACACTACAAACGTGATCTATTCAGATCGGATACCTTTCGCTCAAGAACTCTGAGACCCAGGTTCCGATAGAGAATCTGATTCGTAGGATAGAGGACTGAGCCAACAGACCTTTTGTCAAGAACTCTGCTGGTCAAGCCATATACACCACAACATTTTGAGACAATTAGTGCGTCCTCAAAAGTCATAGGAACAACACGAGATCCAGTCCCGCTAATTAACTTTTCATTGCCGCTTAAAATTAAAAGCGATTTGTGTCTTTTTTTTTATTTTTCGTTTGAAACATTAAAACCAAAGAAAAGTTCATAGTGATTTATCTTAAGAAAACAAAAAAAAAACAAAAAAAAACCAAGCAACTAAAGTGTATTAATTTTCTATTTTATTTCTTATTTACAAAAGTTACAAGTTTAAAACAAAATAAAAAAAAAAAAAAAAGGGAATTGAATTCTACAAAATTTCAACAAAAGAAAAGAGAAAAACAAAAGAAGTGATTAATAAAATATAAATAAAACAAAAACAAATTATAATCGGAGACAACAAGATCAACATCACCAATGTGCGCACATCGTGGATGGACCATCAAAGTTGTTTATGTGAGTAAATCAATGAAAAATTATATTAACTAAATTTATATAACTACATATATTATAACAAAAAAACAAAATACTCTTTTTTTTTAAATTTGCTTATTCAATTCTGCATTATTGTTCTACATTATTCTAATTTCATTATATAAATTATCAACTTTATTTGCTTGAATCAGATAGGAATAACTTTTTTTTTTGCAATACGACAATATCAATGAATGATCATTATTGAGTTCAGATTTATACCTATTTTTGCCGAGATTAGCTGATGATCAGTATTAATAGCATTGAGTTAACATTCTCTGTTAATTACAGTTAAGAATCACTCAACAACTTAGAGAGCACAATAAATATAATAGTTTTGTATCATTGACTTTGCAGAAATCTGCACACCACTTGTTTAAGGTTAATGTACTCCAACGTAGGATAGGTCAGTTACATGGTAGTAATTTTTATAACGTTTTGAAAAGAAAAATAAATGAATTTAAAATTGAATTTAATTATTAATATGAACTATGTTTTGAATTAAATATGAAGATGGATTAAGGAAATAATTAAAGGGAAAGGTGGAAGCTGAAAGATGAAATAGGGGAAATGGTATAGAAATATTTTTATAGAAATTCTTTAAGGGACTGCATATTATTACGGGCTTATGCAGTATGGAGGTAGCTAAAGCTACTAATGGATAAGGGTCGCTCATAGCCTGATGGCTAGCACACATGGACATCTGTGTGTTATGGATAAGTGAGATGTTGAACGACATTCGGTATATTATGTATGTTTGTGTTTTGTTTGGATATTGGCACGAAATTTTATTATTGTTTGGTTTAAAAAGCAGCAAGATCCCCCTCATCCGGCGAGCATTAGCCGTGCATCGACCAGCGTGCCACCCGCTGCTTAGAAGGGATTGCCCACCATTACTCCCAACCATTACAAATAATATGGCGCCCAACGACTAGGCCTGATTTATATTTGCGCTTAGTATAAATGTTCGTTATGTAAATATAAGCCGATAAGAGATTATAACTCAATTAGTTAAAATACAATCAGCGCGGAGTTTACTATGTGTTAAGGTGTATTCGAGAGGTTCTTTAAAACGTGTGATGTGTATCTACCTATAGAGCAATAATATGAATTATACATTTATTTCCATAGGACTCATTTATTTATCATTTAAAGGATACCCAGCCTACACCTCGTAGCTAGCAGTGAAATGGAATTTAGATTTTCAATTTCACCAGCTTTTGGATAAATGAAATTGTTGTTCAACACCATGTCCATTCGAGAATATTTATACCATTTATTTCCTTAACCATTTCATCCAAAACTTTCACCTTTCCCTTGTATGACAAAATTAGACAGCACATAAATTGGAGAGTTAGTATTCCTCATAATTGTTTTTAGAATAGTTCTTTTTGTAAAATAAAAAAAAAAAAAAAAACTATCTTGAGAAAAAAATAGTAGAAAAACATACAGTATCAAATATCAGTAATAAACAAATAAAACAAAATGACTCGTGGTGCAGTGCCAAAAGGTCAGGTGTCGGAACCGTTGACAACGCGTTCTCAAAACAAGAACAGAAAAAGTTTTGGTCTTGTTCAAGATACGATCACCCCACGTAATAACAAGGTTGTTCATACTCCAATTAAAAATAAAACTTCCGATGCAACAGCGAACGAAATACAAAGAAGGGAAAACAATACGACAAACCCAATAAACCCAGTTCATCCACAAGATCCCATCAACCCAATAAACGTAATAGGCCAATCAGACCCAATAGGATCAATAAGAGATTTCAACATTGAATCCAATGCGGCAGATGAGGTAGAAGATTTCGCAGGTTTTGTTGGCTCTGAAGATCTCAGTCTTCTAAAACCCAATGAAAATGCAACTCACGTTAATGCTTTTGAATCTGACAATTCCATTAAAAGATACATTGGGCAGTGTGTTGAGCGAAGTTTAGAAACCTTACATTTTCAACTTTTAACCTCTTTGGAAGATATAGTTGCTGACAGCGTCAAAAAGACTGTTGTCACAACTGTGAAAAATGTCTTACAGAAAGAACTAAAAAGTCACAATAATCAAAATATCCATAAAATTGTGCAAAAAAATAATGAAACTCAGAGTAGCATAAAGTGTGCAGGTTTTCGTGAAGCTTTGCCTGCGAAGGCGAATGTTAGAACTTATGACCTAACTGAACCTGAACTTCAAAACCGTCAACGAGCTGAATCCGTACAAGCTCAAGACCTCCATAGTAATGGGGGCGCTTCAAATACCCCAAATGATGAACCATATGTAAATCCACACAATCTTGAATCATATTTACAGGCTAGTAGAATGCATGATGATTATAATCGAAAATACAAACTAGATCGATGGGGACTTAGTTTCGAAGGAAACGAAAAATCAATGTCCATCGAAGATTTCATATTCCGTGTGGAAACCCTAAAGAAAAACTATAGGATGCCATGGTCCGATGTTGTGAACAATTTTCACTTGCTTTTAAAGGGAAATGCGCAGAACTGGTTTTGGCAACATTTACGCACAAATCCTAGGTCAGGATGGGAAGAATTGCGTAGTGCCTTGTTACAACAATTTCGCCGTCACGAATCAGATTTTGAGATAATCAAACAGATCATGGAGAGTCGTCAGCTCTGGACAGAGTCTTTTGATGACTTTTATAACTCCATACTTAATCTCAAAAATCGTCTGCGTGAAGATATGAAAGAAAATGATCTATTGAAAATTGTTAAGGGAAATATAAACTCTAAGCTCATGCAATTTATTTATCCAATGTCAATTTATTCGTTAGAGCATTTAAGAGTGGAGTGTAGGAAGACTGAAAAGATGTTGCCGATGAGAGAAACAGTTCGCACACGACCTAACTCTTTTGTTAGACAAAAACATATTAATGAACTCGATGAAACAGAATTCTCTGAATTTTCCGATTGGAAAAATGACACCATCAATGCCATTGACTGCAAGGTCATTCCTTCACGGAACCGGAAATGTTACAATTGTACAAAGGAAGGACATTCATTCGTGAATTATCTATCGCCAGTTAGGAAGCTATTTTGCTACAGATGTGGTTTAGATGGCTATACGACTCCGCAGTGCCCAACATGTAATCCTGGGTCGGAAAACCGGACCCCGAGCGAGAAGTCTACCGGGGACTCTCGCTCCCCACAGACCAATTAAAACCCGCAAAAGATTTTAAGGATGTTGGCATAAACACAAATGATACTGCCAACTCAACAATTGTAACAATTCTGACTAACAATAGGACCAATGATATTAAAGAGAAGATCACGAAAACAATACCCGTAAAAACGTATGAAGATAGGCTTAAAAGATATAAAGAGCTTCGTTCGAAACTTTTTTCCTTGCAAGAACTATATAACCAACCCTTGATTGCACCAAATAATGCCCTGAAAAGAAAAAACAAAAGAAAGATTTTCACAAAACTTATAGAATCGTCAAATATTGCATCTGAAAACGACCCACGGCCTTATGCCACGGTACGTATACGTGGAGAGGAGGTAAGAGGTTTACTCGACAGTGGCGCATCCATCTCTTGTTTAGGTAACGGATGTGAAAGCTTTGTCAAACGAAATAATTTGCCTATTATGAAATTTGAATCGGGCATCAAGACAGCAGATGGAAGCGAGCAAAAGATAGTTGGAAGGGTTAATGTCATGTTACATTATAATAACACCTCACGAAATCTTGATTTATATCTCGTTCCATCCTTAACCCAACCTTTGTACCTAGGCATTGACTTTTGGGTTGATTTTCAAGTTGCCCCAAATCTGATATCTGAGCTCTCAGTTAATGACCCAAAGAAACATGTATTAGAAACCGAACAAACACATGCTCTTGAGAGTGTTATAGAAAAGTTCCCATCGTTTTCAAAACTAGACGACTGTGGATTCTCATGTCATAGACACGGGGGATGCACAGCCAGTCAAACAGCGGTATTACCCGATTTCGCCAGTCATCCAGGCCATGATAAATGATGAGATAGATCGTATGTTAGCTTTAGGAGTAATCGAAGAGAGTCAGTCCCCATGGTCATCACCCGTTGTACTGGTAAGAAAACCAGGTAAAAACCGTTTATGTATCGACTACCGAAAGGTTAACTCTGTCACAAAAAAGGATGCGAATCCGATACATCACATGGACGCCGTGCTCAGTCGTCTTGGTGACACGCACTATATTTCAAGTATTGACCTTAAAGACGCATACTGGCAGATTCCGCTTGACAAAGAATCCCGAGAGAAGACAGCATTTACAGTGCCAGGGAGACCCCTAATGCAATTCACTGTAATGCCGTTCGGTACTTGCAACGCGCCTGCCCGGATGTGTAGAATTATGGACAAGGTCATTCCATCGGCCTTGAGGGAATATGTCTTCGTTTACATGGACGATTTGCTCGTTATCTCAGAAAACTTTGAAGATCACATGCGTCGGTTAGAGACTGTAGCTCAGTGCTTGAAAATTGCGAACCTTACAATTAATGTCGAGAAATCGAAATTTTGTTTTCGAGAGCTTCGATTCTTGGGGTTTGTGGTTGGTCATGGTCAAGTTATGGCGGACCCAGACAAAGTACAAGGTATCAATGACTTCCCACTTCCGAAGAGTGTAAAACAAGTTCGCCGATTTCTGGGTATGTGTGGCTGGTACCGCAGGTTTATAAAAAACTTTGCTAGCCTCGCTGCACCAATTACTGATTTGCTTAAGAAAACTAATAAAAGGTTCGAAATGTCATCTACAGCCAAACAATCTTTTGAAAATCTAAAGGAAGCATTGTGTACAGCACCATTGCTAAATAACCCAGACTATAACAAGATGTTCATGTTACAATGTGATGCTTCAAACCAGGGTGTTGGGGCTATGTTGTTTCAAATCAATGACAAAGACGAGGAACAACCAATCGCATTCTTCTCACAGAAACTCAATTCGTGTCAGGCAAACTATACAGTGACTGAAAAAGTATGCCTAGCTGCTGTCCTAGCTGTGAAAAAATTCAGACCTTATATTGAAGGTTCTCATTTCAAGATCATCACAGATCATTCGAGTCTTAAATGGCTAATGCAGCTAAAAGATTTAAGTGGACGCCTGGCTAGGTGGTCTTTAAAGTTACAGGCATTTGACTTTGAGATAGAACATCGAAGAGGCTCGGCTAATGTCGTGCCAGATGCCTTATCACGCGCATTCCTAGAAAGTCTAGATGACAAAATTGTACAATCTAACCATTTCAACTTAGACCTGAAATCCAACCATTTCAAAAGCCCAGACTATTTGTCGTTAATCGAAAAAGTACTTAAAAACCCAGATCTAAGCCCAGACTTAAAGGTCGCTGAAAATGTCTTGTATAGAAAGTTTTTTCATTCAGATCTTGATGTGGATCGTACTGACCTACAATGGCGCCTTTGTGTACCTTCAGATCTCACGTTGGAACTTGTCACCCAAGCTCACAACCCGCCCAACTGCAGTCATGGGGGCATTGCTAAAACACTTGAAAGATTGAGAAATTTGTATTTTTGGCCTAAGATGGCAAAACATGTTAAGGAGTATATAGCTAAATGTGATGTCTGTAAAGAAAGCAAAAAAACGAATAAAATCATAAGACCTCCCATGAAAACTCATGTTACCTTTGAAAGACCTTTTCAAAAAAAATATATATTGATTTTATGGGGCCGTACGTTCGTTCAAAAAAAGGTAATATACACATCTTTGTCTTGATAGACCACTTCTCAAAATTTGTACTTTTGAAACCAATGGTAAAAGCCAATACCCAGTTGGTTACAAACTTCTTAGAACAAACAGTTTACAGCATATTTGGGGTACCACAATATATCCATTCGGATAATGGGAAACAATTTGTATCCATGCAATTCAAACAACATCTGGAAAAATACGGAATAACGCAAATGAAAACAGCTTTATACTCTCCTCAATCAAATGCATCCGAACGGGTTAACCAGTCCATCTTGTCTGGCATCCGTTCGTATATCAAACGAGATCATAAGGATTGGGATAAGTATATTCCTGAAATCCAACAATCGCTCTGCACCTCTGTTCATCAATCTACTTCCAAGACCCCGTATTTTGCCTTGTTCGGAACGCAGATGGTAACACACGCAGGAATGTATCCACTTTTACAAAAACTAAACCTCTTGAATGACGACGATTTCACTGCCGTAAGCAAAGCTGATCGCGTACAGCTCATCCAAAAACAGATGAAAGAGCAGTTGAAACAAGCGTTTAACAGGCATTCTAAAGTTTACAATCTAAGGTCATCTGAAAATAAATTTGTACCTGGCCAAGGGATATATCGCAAAAATTTTGTTCAAAGTGATGCCTCGAAAAACGTCAGTGCAAAATTTTGTCCAAAATACTTAAAATGTCGTGTATTACGAGCCGTAGGAACACACTTTACGAATGTGCAGATACAAAGGGCAAATCAGTGGGTATATATCATTCAAAAGACTTAAGAGCATAGTAGAGCATGATACTCTTATTTTCAGGATGTGGGTCGATGCCACACGTTCAATTAAACTAACCCGAATTCCATTTCTTTTTCACATGAACATGTTTCATAATTAATGGTTTTGTGATAAATTTTACTTGTCATACCTATATCCAGAAAATGTATTGGTTGACTAAGTACACTTAGAGAAAAAACTAAGTCAAGAACACCAAGTAGATACCTACCCTTAAATTCTTTTTCTCACCACACTCATTCGAAAATCACTGAGCCCAATTCGATAATTCGAACTATACAAATGGCCATTAGTGAGAAGACCATTTCCGACAGTAAAATCTTTCTTTTGGAACTAAACCTTCTGCTGAGACGGACATAAACGTGGTTCTTTTTGGCGATAAAATATTGAGCTTACCACGAGTTGTCGTCTTGTGCCACTTCATCATTTCTCTGAGGAGAAGAAAAGTAAAATTTACTAAACGCAAGTCCATGTAAGTCCTATCTTGTATAAAACATCGCGATTTGTCTACAATAAAACCATAATTTACCTATAGCGTTGACGTTGTTGGAGTTGATAAGCGAAAACCCACAATCGAAAGCTTACAACTCCACGAGCACGAGAGCGACTTGTCTAGTTTTCTTGAACCAGGATTAACTCAAGTGCCTCACTTTATCCTCATAGATCCAGCCATTTGTGTCCATTTCAAGAACCACACTACAAACGTGATCTATTCAGATCGGATACCTTTCGCTCAAGAACTCCGAGACCCAGGTTCCGATAGAGAATCCGATTCGTAGGATAGAGGACTGAGCCGACAGACCTTTTGTCAAGAACTCTGCTGGTCAAGCCATATACACCACAACATTTTGAGACAATTAGTGCGTCCTCAAATGTCATAGGAACAACACGAGATCCAGTCCCGCCAATTAACTTTTCATTGCCGCTTAAAATTAAAAGCGATTTGTGTCTTTTTTTTTTTATTTTTCGTTTGAAACATTAAAACCAAAGAAAAGTTCATAGTGATTTATCTTAAGAAAACAAAAAAAAAAAACAAAAAAAAAAACCAAGCAACTAAAGTGTATTAATTTTCTATTTTATTTCTTATTTACAAAATTTACAAGTTTAAAACAAAATAAAAAAAAAAAAAAAAAAGAAAGGGAATTGAATTCTACAAAATTTCAACAAAAGAAAAGAAAAACAAAAGAAGTGATTAATAACATATAAATAAAACAAAAACAAATTATAATCGGAGACAACAAGATCAACATCACCAATGTGCGCACATCGTGGATGGACCATCAAAGTTGTTTATGTGAGTAAATCAATGAAAAATTATATGAACTAAATTTATATAACTACATATATTATAACAAAAAAACAAAATACTCTTTTTTTTAAATTTGTTTATTCAATTCTGCATTATTGTTCTACATTATTCTAATTTCATTATATAAATTATCAACTTTATTTGCTTGAATCAGATAGGAATAACTTTTTTTTTTGCAATACGACATTATCAATGAATGATCATTATTGAGTTCAGATTTATACCTATTTTTGCCGAGATTAGCTGATGATCAGTGTTAATAGCATTGAGTTAACATTCTCTGTTAATTACAGTTAAGAATCACTCAACAACTTAGAGAGCACAATAAATATAATAGTTTTGTATCATTGACTTTGCAGAAATCTGCACACCACTTGTTTAAGGTTAATGTACTCCAACGTAGGATAGGTCAGTTACATGGTAGTAATTTTTATAACGTTTTGAAAAGAAAAATAAATGAATTTAAAATTGAATTTAATTATTAATATGAACTATGTTTTGAATTAAATATGAAGATGGATTAAGGAAATAATTATAGGGAAAGGTGGAAGCTGAAAGATGAAATAGGGGAAATGGTATAGAAATATTTTTATAGAAATTCTTTAAGGGACTGCATATTATTACGGGCTTATGCAGTATGGAGGTAGCTAAAGCTACTAATGGATAAGGGTCGCTCATAGCCTGATGGCTAGCACACATGGACATCTGTGTGTTATGGATAAGTGAGATGTTGAACGACATTCGGTATATTATGTATGTTTGTGTTTTGTTTGGATATTGGCACGAAATTTTATTATTGTATGGTTTAAAAAGCAGCAAGATCCCCCCCATCCGGCGAGCATTAGCCGTGCATCGACCAGCGTGCCACCCGCTGCTTAGAAGGGATTGCCCACCATTACTCCCAACCATTACAGCTATTAGCAGTTTTGCCACGGAAGATAGAGTACAAATTCGATACTACCTCAACAAAAATGTTAAGTGGAAGTTTGGAAGAATTGTGTGGCCAGAAGGCTCATTACATTATATCATCGACGTTGATGGTCAACATTACAGACGACACATCGACCAAATCCAGTCTACAAACGTTCACCAGGAAGCATGTATACCACAACAACGAAATTCACTAAGATTGTACCACCATGCTCCTATAGCAATAACAACACGAAGTCAACAATCGCAAACCAAGACGTTACTACCGAAACCAATTTGACACCAATTAAGGAAGTACTACATCCTGCACCCGATGCAACTTCGTATGATGCAAGTGCAGGAAGTTCATTGCATCCAAAAACTAATCCGATGGATGCAACACAGTTGTACCGAAGGAACACATATAAGTAAATAAAACTCCAGCACAAATAAGGAAATCAACAAGACATCGTAAAGCTCCAGTAAGACTAAATATTTAACTTTATTTATTTAATTAAATAATTATACAAATTTTATTGCTATATTTTTGCCAGTGCCACACAAAAACAATGTACCTACTTTGTTTTGCTTTTAATTTGTCATGAAATGTTATATAAAATAGGCCGTCTGTCAATGGCGTTAAAAGTGCGTTAAATTTGATCCCATGGCTAGATTTTGACATTACTGAGGTGAATACAGTCGTCAAAATTAAACCTGCTGAGGAGCTGGTTTAAATTTTAACTAGAGGATAAATTTTGACGTTTGTATTAAGCTTCCCTTCAAGCAAGCGAGTCCGTTTTGGATCCGAAACCAGTTCATAAACGGACCCAAAACAGGATCCAAAACTATTCCAAATCGGATCAAATTAGTATGGAAATTAGAATCACCAATGTGCAATTATGTGAATGTATTGTGAGAGAGAGAGAATTCCAATTCATCATACTCCGAGAAAACGGAGCCTAAATGGAATCCAAAACGAACCAACAAAAATGAATGAATCGAGGCATACCCAAATGTATTGCATTAAAAAAGAAACTTCCCCATCTAGTCGAGTTTCTACATTGCATACAAAAAAAAAAAAAAACAAATAGAATTTTGTTCATTTCAAGACTTTATTTTTATTTATCAATTATAAAAGGTACAATATATAATTTCACAACTAAACATTTACGTATAATAAACAGTAAACTTGTATTTTTGATTGGAAATTTCTTAAAGTTATCACAAGAAAAAAAGATAACAAAGCAATGGCCTTCGCCGCGCTACCTACAAAACTGAACTTAAAAAAAATTGGTGGAAATTAAAACAAAATGACTGTACTCTCTCTATTTCTCCGTGCATAAAAAAATTCTCTCGATTCTTGTTCTTCTTTTTACATGCGTACACAGAAAATTTGTTAATGTGTGCGAGACACTCAGGTTTTTTGGAGTCCCAAGTGATTCCAAAGTGAACCGAGAAATTCGGGTCCGTGATTTAGCTTGAAGGGTTCTTGCACATTACTTACACCATCGACCTATTATACCTGGACTGCTAGGAGCCAACACCACGATGGTTCCCTTTATAAAAAAAATCGATACACTAGCGGCAATTTGAAAACGACTTAGGCCTAATTTATTCACTCAAAGTTGAACATAACTTTGCGATTTTTAGAGTCAACTTGAGAAGTAGTTTTTATTCACTCGAAGTTGACGTTTTCAACTTTTGATTTTCAACTCTAGGGTTGATCAACGAAATAGTAGAAGTTAAAGGTCTTCCACACTAAGCCACTGTGTATTAAACATGTCAAAAAAGTGGGGAACAAACTGTGTAGAATAGTGTGGAAACAAAATATGACAGCCCAGCCTACACAACCCGACAATCTATCCCACACGATTTGACATTCTATCCCACATTCTATCTATTTTTTAGGTTAAGTTCATGTATTAATATAAGCAAGTGTGGAAGCAAAATACCAAAAGTATTTCCCACAAATTTGGCAGTCGCGTGGAATTCCTTACTACTTTCAATTTGACATATATTAATACACAGTGAGCTAGTGTGGAAAGGTTATTAGCGAGTAAACTTGGGAATTTTCATCATTTTTGTTTATTCTTTCATGATATTCTGTAAGCGAACTTGGCTTCACCGAACCTTCCAATCCAAATTCCAAAAGCGGAACGACATGACATGACATTTATTTACAATTACAATACATCCGTCTCCTTTCTATGTTAAACTCGCGCCCTTTTTTTTGTTCCTTCTTCGACGATACCCTTCTTTTCTAATTGGATTTCATGGAAGAAGGTTAACAATGATATTTCATTGTTAATAAAACCGCTTAGATAGCCTTCAATTTACCTTTTTTTTTATAAATTAATCAATTAGAAAATAAATTACAGAATAAGTGAAATAAAGAATAAACTAAACGTAAGTTTTGTATAGCCAATATAGCTAATCCTAAATTTAAAGTTATAATAATAAAAATTCCTTAACAGGAAAATTTAAGAGCTTTGCTGAAGCAGCTCTGTAAATTTTTGGAAAATAAATCTTTTCATCTATTGAAATTTTATGTCTCGAATTGAATTCAATATAAAGCTTAAATTTTCGTTTAACGAATACTTCACGCTGGTGATAACCACATGGTCATCGCGACATAACCAAAAAGGATTGCCGCCATCCACCACTTTATGTGAAAGGATAACTAACATCATCTCTAATCAAGAATCAAATCATCATTATCGTCAACATCAGCAGGATTTCACAATCATTAAACCATCATCTCACCGTTCTCGTTGCCACAATCGATATTGGTATAAGGTAAGTCAACATGCCAAATAAATCTATATCCCGTAGCGATAGACGTAGGTCAAGAATTCACAAACCTCCTTCGTCAGCCTCTGCTCAGAATTGTAAAGATTGTTCCGCCCCTGATAGTCAGGGTCCTATGGTGGAATGTTGTAAATGCGAAAACTGGTTCCATTTTACTTGCGTCGGTGTTACACAGGAAGTAGAAAAAGAAGATTGGTTTTGCAGTACCTGTTCTCTTGAGCAACGACAACAAATAGTTCAAGACTCGACCTTAAGGGATAATCAAGATAATACTGCTGGTACTACAGGTGCTGCTCAAGCTACTGCTCCAACTGTTCATTCAACTGCTCCTCCAGCTATTCCAGCCGCTGCCCTAGCTACTGCTCTAACCGGAGCTCTAAACTCAACATCAAAACGCGCCCTTTCCGTAGAACTTCACGAAAAAGCCCCAAATCAATGTACTCCAATTGCCTACACCAAGAGTCAAAGCATCAACCAATCATCAAGATGCAGTTCCTCCAGGACAACATCCAGCGCTAAAACGGTTAAAATGCAATTACGTAAGTTAGAAGAAGAGCGAAAGCTCCAAGAAAAGCGTGATCGAGAATACATCGACAAGAAGTATGCCATCCTCGAACAGCTTAACTCTGACGATGAACAAGACTCAATCGGAATGGAGTCTTTGGATAGAAACCGCGTCAAGGACTGGGTGGACAAAACAATTTTTCCAGACGATAGGCGTGATAGAGAAAACAAAAAAACCCAGCCCAATTTCTATGACTCATGGCTAGGCAATAGCCCGCTACTCATTCTTAATGCAGGAGCTAGTCGATAAGCTGCCGGTTCCAATCAAACTTAACTGGGGTGTTTTCAAGCAAACCTTGAATAGTGCAGACTTGTCGGTCTTTAATAACTGGCTTGCACAACTGGCAAAGGCAGCTTCAGAAGTGACATTAACAGTCCCATCTTTGTTAGAGTCAAAGACAAACAAAAAACAAGAGCTTTTATAAATGTACATCAACAAGCTACGCCACAAGAGGATAAAAGGTACCCGTCATGTAAAAGCGATTGCAAAACAATTGCAGCTTGCGATGAATTCGCAAAAATGTCTATTGAAGATAGATGGAAATTAATAAAACGTTTTTATATCTGTCACATATGCCTGCGTCGTCACGGGAGTCGTCGATGTCTGTCATCACAATTATGTGGCGTTGATAATTGCACCTACCGACACAATGCACTTCTTCATAACAATGCAGCTCCGCCAAAAGCAAGAAATAATGGGGATACGAATGCAGAGCAACCAACTTCAATCCGGGGTATTCAAAACAATGCGTTTTATAGTGGTACAATTGTTCGCCCAAGTGGTTCGGCCATGCTATTTAAAATCGTTCCAGTAACACTACACTATAACAACAAGTCTATTGACACCTACGCCTTCATAGACGATGGGTCGTCAGTAACCCTCATTGATGAGGAGTTGGCCCTTGCACTCGATGTTAGAGGTGACTATGATCCCTTATGCCTAAGGTGGACTGCCAACACCCATCGGCTTGAAGAATCATCAATGAGAATAACGTTTGAGATTTCAGCCCAAGGTACGGAACAAAAATACTTACTCCCAAACACACATATCGTTAAGTCTCTAGAACTTCCGAGACAATCCGTTGATTTATGCAGGCTGGCACAGCAATACAGCCACTTGAAAGGACTTCCAATAAAATCTTATAAGAATGCGAAGCCACAAATTTTGTTAGGCCTACAGCACTGCAAACTAAGCATGGCTCTAAAGACTCGAGAGGGCACTGATTACCAGCCAGCCGCCATTAAAACCAAGTTGGGCTGGATAATTTTTCGCGCGGTCTCAGCTAGTGTTGCAACAATCAACTTAGATACGAATATAAATATTCACTTTTGTGATTGCCAAAACCAAATCGATCTGAGCATTCATGAGACCGTCAAGCAATACTTTACCCTAGAAAGTTTAGGTACTAAACCAATGAAGAGAACACTGTCAGGCGAAGAATATAAAGCAGTTCAGATCTTGGAAGAGAAAACCATTTTCTTAGGTGATAGATATGCTGTCCCCCTGTTATGGAAATACAAAAATGCTTCACTACCAAACACTAAGGACATGGCAGAAAAGCGATTGCACTGCCTCGAAAAACGACTTTTGAAACCAACCGCTGTTACTAGATAAAATTAATAATGAGATCGAAGAGTATGTTAAAAAGAACTACACAAAAAAGCTAAACTCAGATGAAATAAATAGTCCGCAATCCCGAGTATGGTACCTCCCAATATTCCCCGTCACAAACCCAAATAAACCAGATAAACTACGCATAGTTTGGGATGCGGCAGCGAAGGTTAAGGGATTGTCACTAAACCGTACCGGAACTACCATCTGTTCTCTTTCGTTTTAGAGAAAGGAAGTTTGCAATCTCGGGAGATATACGGGAGATGTTCCACCAAATTAAAATCCTTGAAGACGACAAGGACGCTCAAATGTTCTTGTGGCGGAATACCGCAACCGGAAACATTGACGTATACCAAATGCAAGTAATGACTTTTGGATCAACTTGTTCACCTTTTTGTGCCCAGTTCATAAAAAACAAAAATGCAAACAAATTTACGATGCAATATCCAAGAGCTTCAAAGGCGATAATTGACAACCACTATGTGGATGATTTTCTAGACAGTACAGATACAGAAGAAGAGGCCATAAACCTGTCAAAAGAAGTGATATTTATTCATAAGCAAGCTGGTTTCGAAATACGCAACTTTATCTCAAATTCCACAAACGTCATAAATGCCTTGCCATCTCAAACTTCAAGATCTAGTAAGCTCTTTACTGATAACGCTCAAAATGAATTCGAGAAACTTTTGGGTATGTGGTGGTCCCCAGTCACTGATGTGTTCATCTATGCGTTCAAATCAAATAATATGCACCAAGACGTGATGAGCGGTGCACGCATCCCCACAAAACGTGAAGCTTTGAGAGCACTTATGTGCATATGCGACCCTCTGGGGCTGATTGCAAACTTTACAATTCATTTAAAAATTATCCTGCAGGAAGTTTGGCGCTCGGGAGTGGATTGGGACGAGAAGATCAAAGACAGACAATTTGAAAAATGGAAAATGTGGTTGAGTCTGATTCCAAAAGTAAAAAATATCTCCATCAATAGAAGATATCTTACTAATCTACGATTTGGAGATGGAAGCCGTGCTGAACTACACTTATTTGTGGATGCGAGCGAAGAAGCCATTGCTGCCGTAGCCTACATAAGAGTTTTAAATGAAAATGCTGTAGAGTGTTCACTAATAAGCGCAAAGACAAAGGTAGCACCTATCAAAGCCCTTTCAATACCACGCTTGGAACTGGAAGCAGCTGTCCTTGGAGTCAGACTCTCAAAATTCATTAAAAGTGGCCATACTATACACTTCGACAGCTTACACTTCTGGGCAGACTCTCAAGTGGTCCTTAGCTGGATAAAATCAAGCAACAAAAAGTATAAGAGCTTTGTAGCGGTACGTATCGGAGAGATACTAGAAAACTCAGATGTAAAGAATTGGAATTGGGTCCCTAGCAAAGAGAACGTTGCTGACGATGCCTCGAAATATAAAAGCTCTTACGATTTTCGCTCTTCTGGCAGATGGTATACAGGGCCAACATTTTTACACCAAAACCCAATAAATCCTCCAAAATGTAATTCTGAGATATTTATCTCTGATGAAGGTAACGAAGAAGTCAAGGAATGTTATACACATATCGAAGCCACATATACACCCATAGTGGCCTACAAACGGTTTTCAAGATGGAAACGACTCCACAAAACCGTTATGTACATTTTTCGATTCGTCAAACTTTTTGTTTTTAAATGGAGAAAAAAAGTAAACCCACCTGTGTTCATACTCGTTGACAAAGAAGCAGCTACGAATTTCTTATATAGACAATGTCAAAAGGAGAGCTTTCCAAATGAGCATGCAGCCCTAACTAATGCAAAAAATTTCCAACAGGTCGCCTATATATCAAAATCTAGTGCGTTGTATAAACTCTCACCCTATGTAGATGAGAACGCAGTGATTCGTATTCAAGGACGTATTGATGCAATAGATAACGTACTTCCAGAAACCAAAAGACCCATTATTATGCCTAAAGACCACCTAGTCACCCAGCTGATCGTAGATGAATGTCATATTAAATACTATCATATGTTTAACGAAACTGTAGTGAACGAACTTCGTCAACTTTTCTTTATCCCATGTTTGAGACGCGTTTTAAGAAAAGTTATACAAAAATGTCAACACTGTAAAAATAAAAGAGCCGCACCCCAGCCTCCACGTATGGCAGAACTACCACTTGCACGACTCCAACCATTTATGAGACCATTCTCCTACACAGGAGTGGATTACTTCGGGCCTCTCTACGTAAAAGTCGGAAGGCGTCTAGACAAGAGATGGGGTATGCTACTCACCTGCCTGACAGTGCGAGCAATCCATATTGAAATCGTTCACAGTCTCTCCAGTGATTCCTGCATACTGGGCTTCAAGAGATTTGTTTCAAGGAGGGGAATGCCAAAAGAAGTATATTCCGACAATGGCACAAATTTTCGAGGTGCAAGTAAGGAATTAGAGCAGGCTATACAAGACCTTAATAAAAATGCAGTGGCTAGAGAATTTCAAATGGAACTAAAATGGAACTTTATCCCACCAGCAGCACCCCACATGGGCGGGAGCTGGGAACGCATGGTTCGATCCGTAAAACAAACATTCGCCGAAATAACACCAACTCGTAACCCTTGTGACGAATTATTATTGAGCATGATGGCGGAGGTAGAAAGTATTGTGAATTCGCGACCCCTTACCTATGTACCGATCGATTGTGAGAGCAGTGAGGCACTCACCCCTAATCATCTGTTAATAGGTTGTCCTAACCGTGAGTGCCTCAGTCAAGAGTTCATAGATGATGGACGTGCAATGAGAAGGAACTGGCTGGCAGCTGAGAAGTATGCTAAAACCTTTTGGCACAGATGGACTCGCGAATACTTGCCAGACTTGACACGACGAACAAAATGGTTTACACCACACAGGCAGCTGAAGGAAGGAGATATCGTTATTATCGTAGACCACGATAATCCAAGGAAAACGTGGCCACGAGGAAAGTTCCTAAGAGTGCTACCTGGAAGAGATGGAACAGTACGTAGCGCAGTTGTGCAAACAAGTGGCGGTATATATACTCGACCGGCCATTAAGCTAGCAGGGTTGGACGTTTATAAATCCGAAGAAGATGGTAACGTGTGCCCTCAACCCAGTTACCAGGGGGGAGTGTAAGCGAACTTGGCTTCACCGAACTTTCCAATCCAAATTCCAAAAGCGGAACGACATGACATGACATTTATTTACAATTACAATACATCCGTCTCCTTTCTATGTTAAACTCGCGCCCTTTTTTTTGTTCCTTCTTCGACGATACCCTTCTTTTCTAATTGGATTTCATGGAAGAAGGTTAACAATGATATTTCATTGTTAATAAAACCGCTTAGATAGCCTTCAATTTACCTTTTTTTTTATAAATTAATCAATTAGAAAATAAATTACAGAATAAGTGAAATAAAGAATAAACTAAACGTTAGTTTTGTATAGCCAATATAGCTAATCCTAAATTTAAAGTTATAATAATAAAAATTCCTTAACAGGAAAATTTAAGAGCTTTGCTGAAGCAGCTCTGTACATTTTTGGAAAATAAATCTTTTCATCTATTGAAATTTTATGTCTCGAATTGAATTCAATATAAAGCTTAAATTTTCGTTTAACGAATACTTCACGCTGGTGATAACCACATGGTCATCGCGACATAACCAAAAAGGATTGCCGCCATCCACCATTTTATGTGAAAGGATAACTAACATCATCTCTAATCAAGAATCAAATCATCATTATCGTCAACATCAGCAGGATTTCACAATCATTAAACCATCATCTCACCGTTCTCGTTGCCACAATCGATATTGGTATAAGGTAAGTCAACATGCCAAATAAATCTATATCCCGTAGCGATAGACGTAGGTCAAGAATTCACAAACCTCCTTCGTCAGCCTCTGCTCAGAATTGTAAAGATTGTTCCGCCCCTGATAGTCAGGGTCCTATGGTGGAATGTTGTAAATGCGAAAACTGGTTCCATTTTACTTGCGTCGGTGTTACACAGGAAGTAGAAAAAGAAGATTGGTTTTGCAGTACCTGTTCTCTTGAGCAACGACAACAAATAGTTCAAGACTCGACCTTAAGGGATAATCAAGATAATACTGCTGGTACTACAGGTGCTGCTCAAGCTACTGCTCCAACTGTTCATTCAACTGCTCCTCCAGCTATTCCAGCCGCTGCCCTAGCTACTGCTCTAACCGGAGCTCTAAACTCAACATCAAAACGCGCCCTTTCCGTAGAACTTCACGAAAAAGCCCCAAATCAATGTACTCGAATTGCCTACACCAAGAGTCAAAGCATCAACCAATCATCAAGATGCAGTTCCTCCAGGACAACATCCAGCGCTAAAACGGTTAAAATGCAATTACGTAAGTTAGAAGAAGAGCGAAAGCTCCAAGAAAAGCGTGATCGAGAATACATCGACAAGAAGTATGCCATCCTCGAACAGCTTAACTCTGACGATGAACAAGACTCAATCGGAATGGAGTCTTTGGATAGAAACCGCGTCAAGGACTGGGTGGACAAAACAATTTTTCCAGACGATAGGCGTGATAGAGAAAACAAAAAAACCCAGCCCAATTTCTATGACTCATGGCTAGGCAATAGCCCGCTAAATAACGAATTGTGTAAGAACCGAGATGAAATGAAGGGTGATGCATCGATAAACAAATCCCAGATTGCAGCGAGACACTTAATGTCTAAAGATCAGTTGAACTTTTCCGGTAGACCAGAAGAATGGTCCCTCTTTATTAGTTGGTGGAAAAACTCATCGAAGATCTGTGGATTCACTAATTATGAAAATATGCTTCGTCTCCAACGATGTCTAAAAGGAAAAGCACTTGAATCAGTACGATTCAAACTCCTCCACCCAGATCAAGTTGACCAATTCATCGCAACACTAACAATGCTATTTGGTAGACCCGAAGTAATAATCAAGTCACTTTTAGACAAGATAAGAGATGAACCTGGACCTAAGTATGAGAAGCTAGAGACGATGGTAAACTTTTCGCTTGAAGTAGACAACATGTGTCGCACTATGGAGGTAACCGGTCTATCTGCTCATCTAAATAATCCTACTCTACTGCAGGAGCTAGTCGATAAGCTGCCGGTTCCAATCAAACTTAACTGGGGTGTTTTCAAGCAAACCTTGAATAGTGCAGACTTGTCGGTCTTTAATAACTGGCTTGCACAACTGGCAAAGGCAGCTTCAGAAGTGACATTAACAGTCCCATCTTTGTTAGAGTCAAAGACAAACAAAAAAACAAGAGCTATTATAAATGTACATCAACAAGCTACGCCACAAGCGGATAAAAGGTGCCCGTCATGTAAAAGCGATTGCAAAACAATTGCAGCTTGCGATGAATTCGCAAAAATGTCTGTTGAAGATAGATGGAAATTAATAAAACGTTTTTATATCTGTCGCATATGCCTGCGTCGTCACGGGAGTCGTCGATGTCTGTCATCACAATTATGTGGCGTTGATAATTGCACCTACCGACACAATGCACTTCTTCATAACAATGCAGCTCAGCCAAAAGCAAGAAATAATGGGGATACGAATGCAGAGCAACCAACTTCAATCCGGGGTATTCAAAACAATGCGTTTTATAGTGGTACAATTGTTCGCCCAAGTGGTTCGGCCATGCTATTTAAAATCGTTCCAGTAACACTACACTATAACAACAAGTCTATTGACACCTACGCCTTCATAGACGATGGGTCGTCAGTAACCCTCATTGATGAGGAGTTGGTCCTTGCACTCGATGCTAGAGGTGACTATGATCCCTTATGCCTAAGGTGGACTGCCAACACCCATCGGCTTGAAGAATCATCAATGAGAATAACGTTTGAGATTTCAGCCCAAGGTACGGAACAAAAATACTTACTCCCAAACACACATATCGTTAAGTCTCTAGAACTTCCGAGACAATCCGTTGATTTATGCAGGCTGGCACAGCAATACAGCCACTTGAAAGGACTTCCAATAAAATCTTATAAGAATGCGAAGCCACAAATTTTGTTAGGCCTACAGCACTGCAAACTAAGCATGGCTCTAAAGACTCGAGAGGGCACTGATTACCAGCCAGCCGCCATTAAAACCAAGTTGGGCTGGACAATTTTTGGCGCGGTCTCAGCTAGTGTTGCAACAATCAACTTAGATACGAATATAAATATACACTTTTGTGATTGCCAAAACCAAATCGATCTGAGCATTCATGAGACCGTCAAGCAATACTTTACCCTAGAAAGTTTAGGTACTAAACCAATGAAGAGAACACTGTCAGACGAAGAATATAAAGCAGTTCAGATCTTGGAAGAGAAAACCATTTTCTTAGGTGATAGATATGCTGTCCCCCTGTTATGGAAATACAAAAATGCTTCACAACCAAACACTAAGGACATGGCAGAAAAGCGATTGCACTGCCTCGAAAAACGACTTTTGAACCAACCGCTGTTACTAGATAAAATTAATAATGAGATCGAAGAGTATGTTAAAAAGGGCTACACAAAAAAGCTAAACTCAGATGAAATAAATAGTCCGCAATCCCGAGTATGGTACCTCCCAATATTCCCCGTCACAAACCCAAATAAACCAGATAAACTACGCATAGTTTGGGATGCGGCAGCGAAGGTTAAGGGATTGTCACTAAACTCATTCTTAATGACAGGCCCAGACAGCGTACCGGAAATACCATCTGTTGTCTTTCGTTTTAGAGAAAGGAAGTTTGCAATCTCGGGAGATATACGGGAGATGTTCCACCAAATTAAAATCCTTGAAGACGACAAGGACGCTCAACGGTTCTTGTGGCGGAATACCGCAACCGGAAACATTGACGTATACCAAATGCAAGTAATGACTTTTGGATCAACTTGTTCACCTTTTTGTGCCCAGTTCATAAAAAACAAAAATGCAAACAAATTTGCGATGCAATATCCAAGAGCTTCAAAGGCGATAATTGACAACCACTATGTGGATGATTTTCTAGATAGTACAGATACAGAAGAAGAGGCCATAAACCTGTCAAAAGAAGTGATATTTATTCATAAGCAAGCTGGTTTCGAAATACGCAACTTTATCTCAAATTCCACAAACGTCATAAATGCCTTGCCATCTCAATCTTCAAGATCTAGTAAGCTCTTTACTGATAACGCTCAAAATGAATTCGAGAAACTTTTGGGTATGTGGTGGTCCCCAGTCACTGATGTGTTCATCTATGCGTTCAAATCAAATAATATGAACCAAGAGCGGTGCACGCATCCCCACAAAACGTGAGGCTTTGAGAGCACTTATGTGCATATGCGACCCTCTGGGGCTGATTGCAAACTTTACAATTCATTTAAAAATTATCCTGCAGGAAGTTTGGCGCTCGGGAGTGGATTGGGACGAGAAGATCAAAGACAGACAATTTGAAAAATGGAAAATGTGGTTGAGTCTGATTCCAAAAGTAAAAAATATCTCCATCAATAGAAGATATCTTACTAATCTACGATTTGGAGATGGAAGCCGTGCTGAACTACACTTATTTGTGGATGCGAGCGAAGAAGCCATTGCTGCCGTAGCCTACATAAGAGTTTCAAATGAAAATGCTGTAGAGTGTTCACTAATAAGCGCAAAGACAAAGGTAGCACCTATCAAAGCCCTTTCAATACCACGCTTGGAACTGGAAGCAGCTGTCCTTGGAGTCAGACTCTCAAAATTCATTAAAAGTGGCCATACTATACACTTCGACAGCTTACACTTCTGGACAGACTCTCAAGTGGTCCTTAGCTGGATAAAATCAAGCAACAAAAAGTATAAGAGCTTTGTAGCGGTACGTATCGGAGAGATACTAGAAAACTCAGATGTAAAGAATTGGAATTGGGTCCCTAGCAAAGAGAACGTTGCTGACGATGCCTCGAAATATAAAAGCTCTTACGATTTTCGCTCTTCTGGCAGATGGTATACAGGGCCAACATTTTTACACCAAAACCCAATAAATCCTCCAAAATGTAATTCTGAGATATTTATCTCTGATGAAGGTAACGAAGAAGTCAAGGAATGTTATACACATATCGAAGCCACATATACACCCATAGTGGCCTACAAACGGTTTTCAAGATGGAAACGACTCCACAAAACCGTTATGTACATTTTTCGATTCGTCAAACTTTTTGTTTTTAAATGGAGAAAAAAAGTAAACCCACCTGTGTTCATACTCGATGACAAAGAAGCAGCTACGAATTTCTTATATAGACAATGTCAAAAGGAGAGCTTTCCAAATGAGCATGCAGCCCTAACTAATGCAAAAAATTTCCAACAGGTCGCCTATATATCAAAATCTAGTGCGCTGTATAAACTCTCACCCTATGTAGATGAGAACGCAGTGATTCGTATTCAAGGACGTATTGATGCAATAGATAACGTACTTCCAGAAACCAAAAGACCCATTATTATGCCTAAAGACCACCTAGTCACCCAGCTGATCGTAGATGAATGTCAAATTAAATACTATCATATGTTTAACGAAACTGTAGTGAACGAACTTCGTCAACTTTTCTTTATCCCATGTTTGAGACGCGTTTTAAGAAAAGTTATACAAAAATGTCAACACTGTAAAAATAAAAGAGCCGCACCCCAGCCTCCACGTATGGCAGAACTACCACTTGCACGACTCCAACCATTTATGAGACCATTCTCCTACACAGGAGTGGATTACTTCGGGCCTCTCTACGTAAAAGTCGGAAGGCGTCTAGACAAGAGATGGGGTATGCTACTCACCTGCCTGACAGTGCGAGCAATCCATATTGAAATCGTTCACAGTCTCTCCAGTGATTCCTGCATACTGGGCTTCAAGAGATTTGTTTCAAGGAGGGGAATGCCAAAAGAAGTATATTCCGACAATTGCACAAATTTTCGAGGTGCAAGTAAGGAATTAGAGCAGGCTATACAAGACCTTAATAAAAATGCAGTGGCTAGAGAATTTCAAATGGAACTAAAATGGAACTTTATCCCACCGGCAGCACCCCACATGGGCGGGAGCTGGGAACGCATGGTTCGATCCGTAAAACAAACATTCGCCGAAATAACACCAACTCGTAACCCTTGTGACGAATTATTATTGAGCATGATGGCGGAGGTAGAAAGTATTGTGAATTCGCGACCCCTTACCTATGTACCGATCGATTGTGAGAGCAGTGAGGCACTCACCCCTAATCATCTGTTAATAGGTTGTCCTAACCGTGAGTGCCTCAGTCAAGAGTTCATAGATGATGGACGTGCAATGAGAAGGAACTGGCTGGCAGCTGAGAAGTATGCTAAAACCTTTTGGCACAGATGGACTCGCGAATACTTGCCAGACTTGACACGACGAACAAAATGGTTTACACCACACAGGCAGCTGAAGGAAGGAGATATCGTTATTATCGTAGACCACGATAATCCAAGGAAAACGTGGCCACGAGGAAAGTTCCTAAGAGTGCTACCTGGAAGAGATGGAACAGTACGTAGCGCAGTTGTGCAAACAAGTGGCGGTATATATACTCGACCGGCCATTAAGCTAGCAGTGTTGGACGTTTATAAATCCGAAGAAGATGGTAACGTGTGCCCTCAACCCAGTTACCAGGGGGGAGTGTAAGCGAACTTGGCTTCACCGAACTTTCCAATCCAAATTCCAAAAGCGGAACGACATGACATGACATTTATTTACAATTACAATACATCCGTCTCCTTTCTATGTTAAACTCTTCGACGATACCCTTCTTTTCTAATTGGATTTCATGGAAGAAGGTTAACAATGATATTTCATTGTTAATAAAACCGCTTAGATAGCCTTCAATTTACCTTTTTTTTATAAATTAATCAATTAGAAAATAAATTACAGAATAAGTGAAATAAAGAATAAACTAAACGTAAGTTTTGTATAGCCAATATAGCTAATCCTAAATTTAAAGTTATAATAATAAAAATTCCTTAACAGGAAAATTTAAAAGCTTTGCTGAAGCAGCTCTGTAAATTTTTGAAAAATAAATCTTTTCATCTATTGAAATTTTATGTCTCGAATTAAATTCAGTTGTGTAAACTTTTCGATTTCGACTTCGAAAGGAAAAAAATCTTAAAATAAATAATAATTAAATAAAAATAGAGCTCTGTTTTAATTGAAATAATAAAATAAAAAATGTTTCGTGCAAATAACCCACTTCTGGGAGAATTGGGCGTCATCTTTTAAGAGCAGCGAAGATAATGCAGAGGAAGAAAATTTATCCCTTGAAAGGCGGCAATATAAAATGCTTCCCCGTGTTGGTATCGATAAATAGGACGACCATGATTTCGTTCTCGTCTCTCAAAAGCAACGACAATTATGTTTTTTTTATTATTTAATAAAGGATTCATTGCCTTTTGACGAAAGACGTTACGGAACATGTCGGTTTAAAAAAAAAAAAAACAAGAACAGGTTCTCGTCCGATCACCGAATTAAGTATCTTCGGGCGCGGTTAGTACTTAGATGGGGGACCGCATGAGCATTGAGTTTTTTTTTTTCTTTTGACTCCGCACTTCAGATGGAATGAAAAATCCATTCCATTTGTTCGGAATAAATAAAAACTCGACAATAATGGTTTATCCTAAGTATTTTATTGACTAAGGCTTGTTTCACACACATTCGGTTTCATTCAGTTCGGTCTCTATTCGGTTTGTATTCGGCTGTGCCTGATATGTGTGAAACGATAAAACGGTGCTCTATTGTTTCTATTAGGTTTTTATTTTTGCCGTTTTATCGTTTCAAACATATCAGGCACAGCCGAATACAAACCGAATAGAGACCGAACCGAATGAAACCGATTGTGTGTGAAACGAGCCTAAGGAAACACAATATTATTATTCCAAATATTTTGAATATCTAAAATGAATAAAGAAACATATTCACACTCAAATACAAAATTATTCTAATGCAAACCAAAAGTTGCGCCTTGTGTGTCATGCTTAACAAATGGGAATGACGATCGACTAGCAGTCCAGGTATACTAGGTTTATCATTGCCACTATCAAAATGCAATTTCCGCGTTCAAGATAATATCTAAAGCGATTTGGACAGATTTGTGTTGTAATTACTCTGAAAAAAACTATTGCAACAACAAATCAAGGTATCTGAACATTTTTGGATAGGTTGACATCGTCTCGGATAGGTTCCTTTTTCGCAAGGAACGTATGTTTTAAAATATTCCATTTAATGCAATTGACACAGCAAAACCCTCCAATTTTATTCAGCCCTATAAAAACGGATCAAATTTAACTGGGATCAAATTTAACCAAAATTTTAACGAAATTGACACACAGCCTTAACTTCAAAATAATGAGGGATGGCAAACCTAATTTTGTATGATATCATTTAAATCAATTGTCAGGAGTAGCCAACCTTTTAAAATTATTTCAACAAATTTAAAGTAAATATTAAAAAGAAAAAAATAATTTGACAAGATATGTTATATCATTGTTAATGTAAAATAAGATTCCCACTTTTAAATTATGCGGGAGAGACTGTTGTATATGCACTATTTGGCACCACTTTATGTAAGCATTCAGTAAGATACTTTCTGTGTGCAAGCTATTTTAAAATAACTGATTTTGTGTCTGAAGAATTAAGAAGCTAAATAGAAATTGTCTGCTGCATTTTATTTCCATTTAAGCAAACAAAAATTCATTCAAAAATACAGGCACGAACACAATAAAATTATTTCCAAAAACTTTGGCTGTCAAATTTGTTTGCACTCCACTTTTTTCCTCATAAGTCTACGTTTGGTGCTAAGAGAGCAGAATTTTATGCACAATACACTTGTGATCTTAGCCGTAGGATTATTAGCAGAAGAGACACTTGGTTTATTACTTTAAATTTTGTTTATATAAACGTTATCTATATGTTCCTCGCTTATGTTCTCATCCAGTCCAACAGAGAAAAGCTTAAGGCAATCGCTCCAGTCAGATCCGGAACTCCAATAATATCCACAGTATTCTCTAATTGCAATTGCTGCAGTGGTGCGTTCTTTTATTAACCATAGTTAACTATGGTTAACTATAGTTAACAATGGTCGTTCCTTTATTACAAAATAGTTACGATTTGTAACTATATGACGTCATCACATCGTTCCTAAATTCAGTTTATTAGTGTCAAATAGTTACAATTCGTAACTATTTTCAACTCATCTCCATGATATGAGTTGAAAGTGTTGATCTGTCAAAGCACATGGGAGAAGGATTGTTTACAAAAAAATAAAAATTGAAGAATCAAAAAAAAGCTTTTGGTGAAGTGAAATGAATTAAAATTGAATTTTCTACCATTCTTAATGAAAAAGGAGATTATATTAAAAAAATAACATGATTTTATGGTAATTAACGATAAAATAAAGTTTTCCAAAGTTTTCGTTTGACAGATCAACAATATCTAACAATAAATCGTTCCAAAATGAAATGTAACAATTTCCAACTAAATCTAACAATGACACTTCAACAATTTTTTTTGACATATCAACCATAGTTAACTATGGTTAATAAAAGAACGCACCACAGCGAATTCACTCTAGCCCCTCGCTTGTAAAGAAAACTTTCATCATGCCAAGTTTTGATATGTATGGACTGCGGACGGACACTTTGACTTATTTAACCAAGCCTCGTGAGTGAAAGGTCGATGGTCACTCGGAGCACTTCTTTCCCTCCCTTACTCCTTTCAGGACGCCTTGACAGCTCGCGTACTCCTACTTTTATGGAACTATCCCTTGCTTAAATTCTGTCGTTTATTTACACTATTCCATATTCATTTCTAAGGGCTTCACAATCCTCCAACTTACCCCTCATAAACTAGCAGTTCAAAACATTATGTTTAGCATTTTACCATAATTTTATTCAAAGTTAGAAATTTCAAAAAAAAACATATTCAAAATTTAAATAATCTCTATCGTGACAATTCGATAAATTGCAACAAAATTGTTAAGTAATGTTAAGCATTAAATCGCATATAGGGTTTAGATTAACGGTTTTCGTTGTATCTTATTTTTAATTTGTAAGTACTATTTTATTGCATGTAAGATTCAAATCGCATTTTATCTTAGTTTAAATTTCTAAATACCGTCTTATTTTATGCTAGTTTGAATTTATCACTATTTTATATATTTAGCTTAGTTTTAAATTGCATTTATTATGTATTTTATCCTATCGAATTTTTAAATATCTATTCTATTGTAGCTTAGTTTTAAATTCTAAATTCTTTAATTTTGTTAGCACCTTTTTAAATTTACGATTTTTTTCAAATGCATGGTAGATTTAGGAATTTGATTTTATAATTGTTTTTTTTTTTTTTATAAAAACTGTCAAAATTTTGTTAGCGTTAGTTTGGCCTATATGATAAGGAGAGATGAAATGATTTTTAAATTGGAGACTTACCGCTGACGGGGAAATTGTGCACAATGTCTCCTGGATCCAATTCTGTTGGTTTTTTGTTCTTTGGTTGCTCTTTGTTGTTACCACAATGTCCGCCAAACTCACACTCACAAATACATTAAATTTTCTTCATATTTTCTTTTTTTTTTTTTTGATTTCTACCTTTTTGCTATTTCTTTTCCTTGATCACCATGCACTTTCTCCTTTTTTTTTCCTTATTTTTTCTTTTCACTATCAATTATATTTTCTATTTCTATTATTTTTTATTTAAATGTTTAATTCAATGCTTTTTTTCTCATAATTATTTTTTTTTTTTTTTTTACCTCTCCCACTCCCTTTCCCCCGTCACTATAATCCCCTTTCCCAACACAGTTTTCCCCCCGCGTTCGACCACCTCTTCCCGTATGCTCGACGTGCACGCGCCTTAATACCCCGATTGACTGGAGTGTTGATTTTAGAGATTCCTCTTCAAATTTGCGTTTTGTGGGTGATGATGACGATATTTCTTGATGGAACGATACGCTTTATGGAGATGAATTCCCAAATTCAAACCAGCTGAGTAGAGATGCTGGGGCAATTGGATTTCTCCTATTATTGCCGTTAGCAATTTCTTGCAATTACTTCCCTATCGCTGACAGGCGCTCGTGGCCTTCATACAAGGATGTAATTGGATGTGTATGATCGTGCCGTCAGCCACGCCTGACTAAACAAATTTTCTGTCAGATAAGAAAATTTAAACACTAGAACATTTTATAAATTTACCTGACTGAACAGAGGAAATTGCCTCACAAATGAACTCTTGTGGGCTAAGACTTTGTCGACTTCGTATGTAAACCACCTTTTCTTCATAGACCGATTTAATTAGGTAGGATTTTTATTTAATTGTTTTAGGTACTCGGAAAAACTCCTACTCGCCGCGTGGTCTAACCAAGAAAAGAAAGAGTCAATCGGGTTTAAAAGGAAGTACAAATTGTTCGAATATAATTGGTAAGTTGGCACTTACCACTTCCTATTCGAATTATCTTTCTTTCAAAATTCGAAACTTATGAAGTTCGAATTCCACGCAGAAACAGGGTGTCGCATTAGTCTCTATTCCTTTTTTTTTTTTTTTTTTTTTTTAAGGGGTACGAAGATATTTAAAGATTCGTAACAAACCTTCTTTGTTTCAAAAAACTTTTGAAGAAACAAAAAGGATCCGAATCGGGTGTTATTGTCGGATGTCCTTCGCATGAAATCTACCTATGAATTTGCCTTTTAAATCTTCCAAGTCATAGAGGCAATTCACTACTCTCTTCCTAACTGTGCACTTTAGGAATTTTGGCATAAATTTTGCACTTTCTTGCTTCGAGAATGAACATTGAGCAAAATTGCCTCGAAAAACCTCTTGGCCTTCAACAAATCGTACATTTATAGCTCTACGATTGTGTGTGTTTTCAGCCTTCAGTTGAGCTTTATCTAAATTTTCTTTGATTTGAGTTCTTATAAGATGGATTCGATCCGCAGGTGGAATGGTTCTTATTTCCGGGTCAGTTAAGGCCTTTAGCTTCCTAAGTATGGAATATTCGCAGCCACTTGAAATCATATTTCGGCCGCATAACGCAAGATAAGGCGAGCTCTCAATCGACGTATGATAATCGCTTCGAAGGGTTGCAGCTATGATCGATACATATTTATCCCACTCTGAGTGCTTCTCTCCTACAAATATTCGAATTTTTGAAATTATTTCTCGATTAACACGTTCTGAACTGTTCGCTTGAGGTAAGTAAAGCGCTGTTTTAATATGGTGTATTTTATACGTGGTGATACATTTGGAAAACTCTTTTGAGACAAACTGTTTGCCATTATCACTATGTATATATTCCGGGGTTCCGAATGCATGGAAGATGTCCTCCTGTAGGAATTTACAAATGGCTGTTGCTGAAGCTTTTCGCAAAGGTTTTAAGAACACAAACTCTGTAATATGGTCAATTGCAATGAATATCGCAGTGTTACCTAACTTAGGCCTCGGATATGGTCCAAGAAAATCAACATATAACCTTCGCATTGCTCTTTCTGTTATAATTTGATTGCCCATTTTCGGTCGGAGAGTTGAGTTGGCTGGTTTAACTTCCTTGCAAATGACACATGTACTAATAAAAGCTTTTGTATGTTTGACCATGTCAGGCCAATAATATTTTTGTCTTATGCGAAAGAGCGTTTTTTCCAGGCCACCATGAGATCCTGGTACCGAACAGTGTTCATTCGCTATGACTTCCTGCCACAACTCTTTGGGTAACCACAATCTCCAAAGACTTTCCTCTTCATCTATTGAACCTGTCCTAAACTTAACTCTCTTATAAATATAGCCCTCTGAAACACAAATATCAGGAAGACAATCTTGATTTTCTTCTATGTCCCTTTGCAATTGGACATAATCTGGTGACGCAAAGCATTTGGCTTTGAGATCTACATCTGACTCCCTAATAATTGGTGTTATTTCACACATATCCAGGCGCGAAAGTGCGTCTGGCACAACGTTTAAAGAACCTTTGCGATGTTCCATTGCAAAATCAAACGCCTGCAGTTTCAAGCTCCATCTAGCAAGTCTGCCACTTAGGTCCTTTTGTGACATAAGCCACTTGAGGCTGGAATGATCTGTGATAATTTTAAAGGGTAGACCTTCAATGTATGGCCTGAATTTGTTAACACAAACGATAGCTGCCATGCACTCTTGTTCTGAAACCGTATAATTTCTTTGTGCTTTATTCAACTTCTGCGAGACATACGCAATGGGATGTTCATGCCCCTCATCATCCAATTGGTACAAAACCCCACCTACACCTAGAGTTGAGGCATCGCACTGGTCCACAAACGACTTGGTGAAATCTGGCTCTGCGAGGACTGGAGCAGTAGTCAGAGCTTGTTTAAGCTTTTGAAAAGCATCTTCTGCTTCCTTGGTTAAGGTGAATGGTAAAGGTAAAGTTTACAAAGGCAATCTGTGAGAGGTGCTGACAAGGTCGCAAATTTAGGTATAAATTGGCGATACCATCCGGTCATGCCAACAAATCTACGAATTTGTCGAGCTGTTTTGGGCAATGGAAAATTAGTAATGGCATCCAATTTTGAAGGATCTGTCTTTCGACAGCCCTGGCCGATGATGTAACCCAAATACTGAATTTCCTTTTGGCAAAATTTGCTTTTTTCCATATTTATAGTTAGTTTAGCGTTTTGAAGGCAGATGGATAAATCTCTTAAGACAGAGATATGTTCACCAAAAGTTTTTGTACAAACAAGGAGATCGTCCAGATAGATAAAAATGTTATCTCGAAATTTGGTTGGAATCACTTTATCCAATAAGCGAACGAGTCTTTGCGAAGCATTACAGAGCCCGAATGGCATTACTGTAAACTCGAATAACGGCATGCCAGGGACTGCAAAAGCTGTCTTTTCTCTGGAAGTCTTTTCGAGAGGAATCTGGTGAAAAGCTTGCTGAAGATCGATTTTGCTTATAAAATGTGTATTTTTGACCCTGCTTAACAAACCGCCGATATGTTGGAGCGGATACGCATCCTTTTTAGTGACGCCGTTGAGCTTTCGAAAATCTATACAGAGTCTAATTGTGCCATCAGGTTTGCGTACCACTACAATTGGAGAGCTCCATGGGCTGTTGCTCTCGACAACTATACCTAAAGAACGTAGGCGTTCAATTTCCGCATACACTTCCGCTTCACGAGGAGGTGACAGAGGGTAATATTTCGATTTGATGGGAACAGCATCCCCCGTGTCAATGAAGTGTTCCTCCAAGTGTGTTTTTCCAAGTCCTGACTTGTCAAAAGAAGGAAACTCATCGATGGTCTTAAGCAAAATTTTCATTTGTTCATCTGTCAACTCAATGGTGTTCTCGTCTCTCAAGCTTTTCTCAATTGAAGATATCTCAGGAACAACAACTTGAGGAATAATGCCAAAGGATTTCCAAAAGTTGATGCCTAGATAAGCCTGCTGTTGAAGAGTCGGCACAATGTAAAAATCGATCACTTTAATGATGTCATTGAATTTAACCGGAATTTGGCAAAAGCTGTGAATTCTTTGTTTAGTACCATCAGCTGTGCTAATCGAAGATCTAATCGGTTTACTTATAATTGAGTTTTTCTTGAGAAGCTCTAAGCTATCTTTGCCGAGTACACTGACTGATGCCCCTGAATCGAGTAAGGCATAAACGTTTTCCTTTCCTATCTTGATGTTCAAGTACGGTCTCGAGTCATTGACATCATCTATAATGGTTGACTCTAAAGCTTTCCTTTTAGATTTTCTAGTCTCATATCGCATTCTACAATTCAAAATTTTTTGGGCTAAGGTCTCATTATTATTTGTCTTTCCAAATATTCTTTTTCTTGCGTTTCGATATCGCTGCATTCTCTCGTGAAGAGACAGTTTCGAAAAATGTTGTGGTTTTTCTTCAGATTCGATTTGACTTGATTGATTTGAAAGAGTGGTTTTAATTTCATTTTTTGTATTTATAAGTTTTGAATCCTTACATTGCCTATGACTATCTAAGGATTCGAAAGTATGTTTTATTGGCTCGGGGTTGGAGGTGTGGAACGAGAGTCCCCGGCTACAATCTCGCTCCCCTTCGGGTTTAACGAATGTTTTCGGCAGTTTGGAGTTGTAACATTCTTCTCTCCGCATCGAAAGCAGAATAAATTGCGTTTTCCTGATGGACATTCGTAAAATGAATGACCTATTTCGTCGCAGTTTCAACATTTGAATTTGCTTGTGTCTAATGGTTGTCGAGATGAACCAAATCTATTTGATATGGCAGCTATATTTGGGTCTTCAAACTTATCTTCGATAACCCTATTTACAGCTTCTTCAATTTCATTTACTCTCTTATTGCCCTGGAACCTATTAGACGCTTGATGGTCGAGAAACTTTTCAGCCTGCCTAGCTACATCTCGTAACTTTTCTAAGGTATCGAGCTTGGTTGGGAACAAAAGAGTTCCTATATTATTCTTGGAATTTTTCTTCATCAAGTCTATCATCTTTGCATCACTAAGAGGTTCCCTTAGACGAGCATTTGCTTGTACAAGAGCAGAGTAGAAATCGTCAAAAGTTTCCTTATAAGCTTGCCGTCGAGAAAACATTTTAAGAATTTTTTCATGGTCGTTTTCAACCTTACTGTACTCTTTAATGATAGCATGTTTTAAGTTTTCATACGTAGCTGAAGGATTCTTTCTCATGTACAACCAGAAAAATGTGTCCGCTTTACCTTTTAAAAGGAGATGAAAATTGGCGAGAACATGATTCCAGCTACAAGGAGAACCTTCCTTCAAAGTTTCGACTTTGAAGAGAAAATCATGGACATTTTCAGTAGAGCCGTTCCTACTATCTATGCGTTCTATCAATTAAAGTTTAATTTCTCTCATCTCTTTAATAAATTCCTCTTGGTTTGCTTCAAGTACAAGCTTAAATGCGGTAGTTAAAGCTTCAATACCTGTGGTGCTTGCTTGAATAGCAACTGGTACTTGAGCATTCTGATTTCGACCTCTTGGTGAATATTTTGAGGAATTGGTTCTCGATTGTTTTGCCCATTCGCATTGGCGTTATCTACATCACCAATATGATGTTCTTGCTCGTTTTGAGGAAGGTTACCATCTACCCTATTGGCTTCATTCACATTCCGTGAACTTCGAGGATCCTTAAATTGATCAACGTTTAAATTGTTATTGTCACGTTGCGGTGTTCTATTGATTAAAGGTCTTGATTCTATATTATCTTCATTTGGATTGCGATTCTGAAGATTCAAGGAGTTTCTACCTGTACTAGGAGCTCCACGACCTCAAGAATTATTTAATCTACCTCTTTGTCGAGTGTTATGTTGGTTTGCTCCGTTCATTTTGATTCTACTTTATAATGTCTATTCCTAGTTTATGCTTATGAGATTACTTTATCTTTCTTCCTTTTCTGTTTGTCCTTCATTCGCTTCGAACGAAGCGAACTTCGTCAACTTTTCTTTATCCCATGTTTGAGACGCGTTTTAAGAAAAGTTATACAAAAATGTCAACACTGTAAAAATAAAAGAGCCGCACCCCAGCCTCCACGTATGGCAGAACTACCACTTGCACGACTCCAACCATTTATGAGACCATTCTCCTACACAGGAGTGGATTACTTCGGGCCTCTCTACGTAAAAGTCGGAAGGCGTCTAGACAAGAGATGGGGTATGCTACTCACCTGCCTGACAGTGCGAGCAATCCATATTGAAATCGTTCACAGATTCCTGCATACTGGGCTTCAAGAGATTTGTTTCAAGGAGGGGAATGCCAAAAGAAGTATATTCCGACAATGGCACAAATTTTCGAGGTGCAAGTAAGGAATTAGAGCAGGCTATACAAGACCTTAATAAAAATGCAGTGGCTAGAGAATTTCAAATGGAACTAAAATGGAACTTTATCCCACCGGCAGCACCCCACATGGGTGGGAGCTGGGAACGCATGGTTCGATCCGTAAAACAAACATTCGCCGAAATAACACCAACTCGTAACCCTTGTGACGAATTATTATTGAGCATGATGGCGGAGGTAGAAAGTATTGTGAATTCGCGACCCCTTACCTATGTACCGATCGATTGTGAGAGCAGTGAGGCACTCACCCCTAATCATCTGTTAATAGGTTGTCCTAACCGTGAGTGCCTCAGTCAAGAGTTCATAGATGATGGACGTGCAATGAGAAGGAACTGGCTGGCAGCTGAGAAGTATGCTTAAACCTTTTGGCACAGATGGACTCGCGAATACTTGCCAGACTTGACACGACGAACAAAATGGTTTACACCACACAGGCAGCTGAAGGAAGGAGATATCGTTATTATCGTAGACCACGATAATCCAAGGAAAACGTGGCCACGAGGAAAGTTCCTAAGAGTGCTACCTGGAAGAGATGGAACAGTACGTAGCGCAGTTGTGCAAACAAGTGGCGGTATATATACTCGACCGGCCATTAAGCTAGCAGTGTTGGACGTTTATAAATCCGAAGAAGATGGTAACGTGTGCCCTCAACCCAGTTACCAGGGGGAAGTGTAACCGAACTTGGCTTCACCGAACTTTCCAATCCAAATTCCAAAAGCGGAACGACATGACATGGCATTTATTTACAATTACAATACATCCGTCTCCTTTCTATGTTAAACTCGCGCCCTTTTTTTTGTTCCTTCTTCGACGATACCCTTCTTTTCTAATTGGATTTCATGGAAGAAGGTTAACAATGATATTTCATTGTTAATAAAACCGCTTAGATAGCCTTCAATTTACCTTTTTTTTTATAAATTAATCAATTAGAAAATAAATTACAGAATAAGTGAAATAAAGAATAAACTAAACGTTAGTTTTGTATAGCCAATATAGCTAATCCTAAATTTAAAGTTATAATAATAAAAATTCCTTAACAGGAAAATTTAAGAGCTTTGCTGAAGCAGCTCTGTACATTTTTGGAAAATAAATCTTTTCATCTATTGAAATTTTATGTCTCGAATTGAATTCAATATAAAGCTTAAATTTTCGTTTAACGAATACTTCACGCTGGTGATAACCACATGGTCATCGCGACATAACCAAAAAGGATTGCCGCCATCCACCATTTTATGTGAAAGGATAACTAACATCATCTCTAATCAAGAATCAAATCATCATTATCGTCAACATCAGCAGGATTTCACAATCATTAAACCATCATCTCACCGTTCTCGTTGCCACAATCGATATTGGTATAAGGTAAGTCAACATGCCAAATAAATCTATATCCCGTAGCGATAGACGTAGGTCAAGAATTCACAAACCTCCTTCGTCAGCCTCTGCTCAGAATTGTAAAGATTGTTCCGCCCCTGATAGTCAGGGTCCTATGGTGGAATGTTGTAAATGCGAAAACTGGTTCCATTTTACTTGCGTCGGTGTTACACAGGAAGTAGAAAAAGAAGATTGGTTTTGCAGTACCTGTTCTCTTGAGCAACGACAACAAATAGTTCAAGACTCGACCTTAAGGGATAATCAAGATAATACTGCTGGTACTACAGGTGCTGCTCAAGCTACTGCTCCAACTGTTCATTCAACTGCTCCTCCAGCTATTCCAGCCGCTGCCCTAGCTACTGCTCTAACCGGAGCTCTAAACTCAACATCAAAACGCGCCCTTTCCGTAGAACTTCACGAAAAAGCCCCAAATCAATGTACTCGAATTGCCTACACCAAGAGTCAAAGCATCAACCAATCATCAAGATGCAGTTCCTCCAGGACAACATCCAGCGCTAAAACGGTTAAAATGCAATTACGTAAGTTAGAAGAAGAGCGAAAGCTCCAAGAAAAGCGTGATCGAGAATACATCGACAAGAAGTATGCCATCCTCGAACAGCTTAACTCTGACGATGAACAAGACTCAATCGGAATGGAGTCTTTGGATAGAAACCGCGTCAAGGACTGGGTGGACAAAACAATTTTTCCAGACGATAGGCGTGATAGAGAAAACAAAAAAACCCAGCCCAATTTCTATGACTCATGGCTAGGCAATAGCCCGCTAAATAACGAATTGTGTAAGAACCGAGATGAAATGAAGGGTGATGCATCGATAAACAAATCCCAGATTGCAGCGAGACACTTAATGTCTAAAGATCAGTTGAACTTTTCCGGTAGACCAGAAGAATGGCCCCTCTTTATTAGTTGGTGGAAAAACTCATCGAAGATCTGTGGATTCACTAATTATGAAAATATGCTTCGTCTCCAACGATGTCTAAAAGGAAAAGCACTTGAATCAGTACGATTCAAACTCCTCCACCCAGATCAAGTTGACCAAGTCATCGCAACACTAACAATGCTATTTGGTAGACCCGAAGTAATAATCAAGTCACTTTTAGACAAGATAAGAGATGAACCTGGACCTAAGTATGAGAAGCTAGAGACGATGGTAAACTTTTCGCTTGAAGTAGACAACATGTGTCGCACTATGGAGGTAACCGGTCTATCTGCTCATCTAAATAATCCTACTCTACTGCAGGAGCTAGTCGATAAGCTGCCGGTTCCAATCAAACTTAACTGGGGTGTTTTCAAGCAAACCTTGAATAGTGCAGACTTGTCGGTCTTTAATAACTGGCTTGCACAACTGGCAAAGGCAGCTTCAGAAGTGACATTAACAGTCCCATCTTTGTTAGAGTCAAAGACAAACAAAAAAACAAGAGCTATTTTAAATGAACATCAACAAGCTACGCCACAAGAGGATAAAAGGTGCCCGTCATTTAAAAGCGATTGCAAAACAATTGCAGCTTGCGATGAATTCGCAAAAATGTCTATTGAAGATAGATGGAAATTAATAAAACGTTTTTATATCTGTCGCATATGCCTGCGTCGTCACGGGAGTCGTCGATGTCTGTCATCACAATTATGTGGCGTTGATAATTGCACCTACCGACACAATGCACTTCTTCATAACAATGCAGCTCAGCCAAAAGCAAGAAATAATGGGGATACGAATGCAGAGCAACCAACTTCAATCCGGGGTATTCAAAACAATGCGTTTTATAGTGGTACAATTGTTCGCCCAAGTGGTTCGGCCATGCTATTTAAAATCGTTCCAGTAACACTACACTATAACAACAAGTCTATTGACACCTACGCCTTCATAGACGATGGGTCGTCAGTAACCCTCATTGATGAGGAGTTGGCCCTTGCACTCGATGCTAGAGGTGACTATGATCCCTTATGCCTAAGGTGGACTGCCAACACCCATCGGCTTGAAGAATCATCAATGAGAATAACGTTTGAGATTTCAGCCCAAGGTACGGAACAAAAATACTTACTCCCAAACACACATATCGTTAAGTCTCTAGAACTTCCGAGACAATCCGTTGATTTATGCAGGCTGGCACAGCAATACAGCCACTTGAAAGGACTTCCAATAAAATCTTATAAGAATGCGAAGCCACAAATTTTGTTAGGCCTACAGCACCGCAAACTAAGCATGGCTCTAAAGACTCGAGAGGGCACTGATTACCAGCCAGCCGCCATTAAAACCAAGTTGGGCTGGACAATTTTTGGCGCGGTCTCAGCTAGTGTTGCAACAATCAACTTAGATACGAATATAAATATTCACTTTTGTGATTGCCAAAACCAAATCGATCTGAGCATTCATGAGACCGTCAAGCAATACTTTACCCTAGAAAGTTTAGGTACTAAACCAATGAAGAGAACACTGTCAGACGAAGAATATAAAGCAGTTCAGATCTTGGAAGAGAAAACCATTTTCTTAGGTGATAGATATGCTGTCCCCCTGTTATGGAAATACAAAAATGCTTCACTACCAAACACTAAGGACATGGCAGAAAAGCGATTGCACTGCCTCGAAAAACGACTTTTGAACCAACCGCTGTTACTAGATAAAATTAATAATGAGATCGAAGAGTATGTTAAAAAGGGCTACACAAAAAAGCTAAACTCAGATGAAATAAATAGTCCGCAATCCCGAGTATGGTACCTCCCAATATTCCCCGTCACAAACCCAAATAAACCAGATAAACTACGCATAGTTTGGGATGCGGCAGCGAAGGTTAAGGGATTGTCACTAAACTCATTCTTAATGACAGGCCCAGACAGCGTACCGGAACTACCATCTGTTCTCTTTCGTTTTAGAGAAAGGAAGTTTGCAATCTCGGGAGATATACGGGAGATATTCCACCAAATTAAAATCCTTGAAGACGACAAGGACGCTCAACGGTTCTTGTGGCGAAATACCGCAACCGGAAACATTGACGTATACCAAAGCAAGTAATGACTTTTGGATCAACTTGTTCACCTTTTTGTGCCCAGTTCATAAAAAACAAAAATGCAAACAAATTTGCGATGCAATATCCAAGAGCTTCAAAGGCGATAATTGACAACCACTATGTGGATGATTTTCTAGATAGTACAGATACAGAAGAAGAGGCCATAAACCTGTCAAAAGAAGTGATATTTATTCATAAGCAAGCTGGTTTCGAAATACGCAACTTTATCTCAAATTCCACAAACGTCATAAATGCCTTGCCATCTCAAACTTCAAGATCTAGTAAGCTCTTTACTGATAACGCTCAAAATGAATTCGAGAAACTTTTGGGTATGTGGTGGTCCCCAGTCACTGATGTGTTCATCTATGCGTTCAAATCAAATAATATGCACCAAGACGTGATGAGCGGTGCACGCATCCCCACAAAACGTGAGGCTTTGAGAGCACTTATGTGCATATGCGACCCTCTGGGGCTGATTGCAAACTTTACAATTCATTTAAAAATTATCCTGCAGGAAGTTTGGCGCTCGGGAGTGGATTGGGACGAGAAGATCAAAGACAGACAATTTGAAAAATGGAAAATGTGGTTGAGTCTGATTCCAAAAGTAAAAAATATCTCCATCAATAGAAGATATCTTACTAATCTACGATTTGGAGATGGAAGCCGTGCTGAACTACACTTATTTGTGGATGCGAGCGAAGAAGCCATTGCTGCCGTAGCCTACATAAGAGTTTCAAATGAAAATGCTGTAGAGTGTTCACTAATAAGCGCAAAGACAAAGGTAGCACCTATCAAAGCCCTTTCAATACCACGCTTGGAACTGGAAGCAGCTGTCCTTGGAGTCAGACTCTCAAAATTCATTAAAAGTGGCCATACTATACACTTCGACAGCTTACACTTCTGGACAGACTCTCAAGTGGTCCTTAGCTGGATAAAATCAAGCAGCTTTGTAGCGGTACGTATCGGAGAGATACTAGAAAACTCAGATGTAAAGAATTGGAATTGGGTCCCTAGCAAAGAGAACGTTGCTGACGATGCCTCGAAATATAAAAGCTCTTACGATTTTCGCTCTTCTGGCAGATGGTATACAGGGCCAACATTTTTACACCAAAACCCAATAAATCCTCCAAAATGTAATTCTGAGATATTTATCTCTGATGAAGGTAACGAAGAAGTCAAGGAATGTTATACACATATCGAAGCCACATATACACCCATAGTGGCCTACAAACGGTTTTCAAGATGGAAACGACTCCACAAAACCGTTATGTACATTTTTCGATTCGTCAAACTTTTTGTTTTTAAATGGAGAAAAAAAGTAAACCCACCTGTGTTCATACTCGATGACAAAGAAGCAGCTACGAATTTCTTATATAGACAATGTCAAAAGGAGAGCTTTCCAAATGAGCATGCAGCCCTAACTAATGCAAACAATTTCCAACAGGTCGCCTATATATCAAAATCTAGTGCGCTGTATAAACTCTCACCCTATGTAGATGAGAACGCAGTGATTCGTATTCAAGGACGTATTGATGCAATAGATAACGTACTTCCAGAAACCAAAAGACCCATTATTATGCCTAAAGACCACCTAGTCACCCAGCTGATCGTAGATGAATGTCATATTAAATACTATCATATGTTTAACGAAACTGTAGTGAACGAACTTCGTCAACTTTTCTTTATCCCATGTTTGAGACGCGTTTTAAGAAAAGTTATACAAAAATGTGAACACTGTAAAAATAAAAGAGCCGCACCCCAGCCTCCACGTATGGCAGAACTACCACTTGCACGACTCCAACCATTTATGAGACCATTCTCCTACACAGGAGTGGATTACTTCGGGCCTCTCTACGTAAAAGTCGGAAGGCGTCTAGACAAGAGATGGGGTATGCTACTCACCTGCCTGACAGTGCGAGCAATCCATATTGAAATCGTTCACAGTCTCTCCAGTGATTCCTGCATACTGGGCTTCAAGAGATTTGTTTCAAGGAGGGAAATGCCAAAAGAAGTATATTCCGACAATGGCACAAATTTTCGAGGTGCAAGTAAGGAATTAGAGCAGGCTATACAAGACCTTAATAAAAATGCAGTGGCTAGAGAATTTCAAATGGAACTAAAATGGAACTTTATCCCACCGGCAGCACCCCACATGGGCGGGAGCTGGGAACGCATGGTTCGATCCGTAAAACAAACATTCGCCGAAATAACACCAACTCGTAACCCTTGTGACGAATTATTATTGAGCATGATGGCGGAGGTAGAAAGTATTGTGAATTCGCGACCCCTTACCTATGTACCGATCGATTGTGAGAGCAGTGAGGCACTCACCCCTAATCATCTGTTAATAGGTTGTCCTAACCGTGAGTGCCTCAGTCAAGAGTTCATAGATGATGGACGTGCAATGAGAAGGAACTGGCTGGCAGCTGAGAAGTATGCTAAAACCTTTTGGCACAGATGGACTCGCGAATACTTGCCAGACTTGACACGACGAACAAAATGGTTTACACCACACAGGCAGCTGAAGGAAGGAGATATCGTTATTATCGTAGACCACGATAATCCAAGGAAAACGTGGCCACGAGGAAAGTTCCTAAGAGTGCTACCTGGAAGAGATGGAACAGTACGTAGCGCAGTTGTGCAAACAAGTGGCGGTATATATACTCGACCGGCCATTAAGCTAGCAGTGTTGGACGTTTATAAATCCGAAGAAGATGGTAACGTGTGCCCTCAACCCAGTTACCAGGGGGGAGTGTAAGCGAACTTGGCTTCACCGAACTTTCCAATCCAAATTCCAAAAGCGGAACGACATGACATGACATTTATTTACAATTACAATACATCCGTCTCCTTTCTATGTTAAACTCGCGCCCATTTTTTTGTTCCTTCTTCGACGATACCCTTCTTTTCTAATTGGATTTCATGGAAGAAGGTTAACAATGATATTTCATTGTTAATAAAACCGCTTAGATAGCCTTCAATTTACCTTTTTTTATAAATTAATCAATTAGAAAATAAATTACAGAATAAGTGAAATAAAGAATAAACTAAACGTAAGTTTTGTATAGCCAATATAGCTAATCCTAAATTTAAAGTTATAATAATAAAAATTCCTTAACAGGAAAATTTAAAAGCTTTGCTGAAGCAGCTCTGTAAATTTTTGGAAAATAAATCTTTTCATCTATTGAAATTTTATGTCTCGAATTAAATTCAGTTGTGTAAACTTTTCGATTTCGACTTCGAAAGGAAAAAAATCTTAAAATAAATAATAATTAAATAAAAATAGAGCTCTGTTTTAATTGAAATAATAAAATAAAAAATGTTTCGTGCAAATTACCCACTTCTGGGAGAATTGGGCGTCATCTTTTTAGAGCAGCGAAGATAATGCAGAGGAAGAAAATTTATCCCTTGAAAGGCGGCAATATAAAATGCTTTCCCGTGTTGGTATCGATAAATAGGACGATCATGATTTCGTTCTCGTCTCTCAAAAGCAACGACAATTATGTTTTTTTTATTATTTAATAAAGGATTCATTGCCTTTTGACGAAAGACGTTACGGAACATGTCGGTTTAAAAAAAAAAAAAAAACAAGAACAGGTTCTCGTCCGATCACCGAATCAAGTATCTTCGGGCGCGGTTAGTACTTAGATGGGGGACCGCATGAGCATTGAGTTTTTTTTTTCCTTTTGACTCCGCACTTCAGATGGAATGAAAAATCCATTCCATTTATTCGGAATAAATAAAAACTCGACAATAATGGTTTATCCTAAGTATTTTATTGACTAAGGCTTGTTTCACACACATTCGGTTTCATTCAGTTCGGTCTCTATTCGGTTTGTATTCGGCTGTGCCTGATATGTGTGAAACGATAAAACGGTGCTCTATTGTTTCTATTAGGTTTTTATTTTTGCCGTTTTATCGTTTCAAACATATCAGGCACAGCCGAATACAAACCGAATAGAGACCGAACCGAATGAAACCGAATGTGTGTGAAACGAGCCTAAGGAAACACAATATTATTATTCCAAATATTTTGAATGTCTAAAATGAATAAAGAAACATATTCACACTCAAATACAAAATTATTCTAATGCAAACCAAAAGTTGCGCCTTGTGTGTCATGCTTAACAAATGGGAATGACGATCGACTAGCAGTCCAGGTATACTAGGTTCATCATTGCCACTATCAAAATGCAATTTCCGCGTTCAAGATAATATCCAAAGCGATTTGGACAGATTTGTGTTGTAATTACTCTGAAAAAAACTATTGCAACAACAAATCAAGGTATCTGAACATTTTTGGATAGGTTGACATCGTCTCGGATAGGTTCCTTTTTCGCAAGGAACGTATGTTTTAAAATATTCCATTTAATGCAATTGACACAGCAAAACCCTCCAATTTTATTCAGCCCTATAAAAACGGATCAAATTTAACTGGGATCAAATTTAACCAAAATTTTAACGAAATTGACACACAGCCTTAACTTCAAAATAATGAGGGATGGCAAACCTAATTTTGTATAATATCATTTAAATCAACTCTCAGGAGTAGCCAACCTTTTAAAATTATTTCAACAAATTTAAAGTACATATTAAAAAGAAAAAAATAATTTGACAAGATATGTTATATCATTGTTAATGTAAAATAAGATTCCCACTTTTATATTATGCGGGAGAGACTGTTATATATGCACTATTTGGCACCACTTTATGTAAGCATTCAGTAAGATACTTTCTGTGTGCAAGCTATTTTAAAATAACTGATTTTGTATCTGAAGAATTAAGAAGCTAAATAGAAATTGTCTGCTGCATTTTATTTCCATTTAAGCAAACAAAAATTCATTCAAAAATACAGGCACGAACACAATAAAATTATTTCCAAAAACTTTGGCTGTCAAATTTGTTTGCACTCCACTTTTTTCCTCATAAGTCTACGTTTGGTGCTAAGAGAGCAGAATTTTATGCACAATACACTTGTGATCTTAGCCGTAGGATTATTAGCAGAAGAGACACTTGGTTTATTACTTTAAATTTTGTTTATATAAACGTTATCTATATGTTCCTCGCTTATGTTCTCATCCAGTCCAACAGAGAAAAGCTTAAGGCAATCGCTCCAGTCAGATCCGGAACTCCAATAATATCCACAGTATTCTCTAATTGCAATTGCTGCAGTGGTTCGTTCTTTTATTAACCATAGTTAACTATGGTTAACTATAGTTAACAATGGTCGTTCCTTTATTACAAAATAGTTACGATTTGTAACTATATGACGTCATCACATCGTTCCTAAATTCAGTTTATTAGTGTCAAATAGTTACAATTCGTAACTATTTTCAACTCATCTCTATGATATGAGTTGAAAGTGTTGATCTGTCAAAGCACATGGGAGAAGGATTGTTTACAAAAAAATAAAAATTGAAGAATCAAAAAAAAGCTTTTGGTGAAGTGAAATGAATTAAAATTGAATTTTCTACCATTCTTAATGAAAAAGGAGATTATATTAAAAAAATAACATGATTTTATGGTAATTAACGATAAAATAAAGTTTTCCAAAGTTTTCGTTTGACAGATCAACAATATCTAACAATAAATCGTTCCAAAATGAAATGTAACAATTTCCAACTAAATCTAACAATGACACTTCAACAATTTTTTTTGACATATCAACCATAGTTAACTATGGTTAATAAAAGAACGCACCACAGCGAATTCACTCTAGCCCCTCGCTTGTAAAGAAAACTTTCATCATGCCAAGGTTTGATATGTATGGACTGCGGACGGACACTTTGACTTATTTAACCAAGCCTCGTGAGTGAAAGGTCGATGGTCACTCGGAGCACTTCTTTCCCTCCCTTACTCCTTTCAGGACGCCTTGACAGCTCGCGTACTCCTACTTTTATGGAACTATCCCTTGCTTAAATTCTGTCGTTTATTTACACTATTCCATATTCATTTCTAAGGGCTTCACAATCCTCCAACTTACCCCTCATAAACTAGCAGTTCAAAACATTATTTTTAGCATTTTACCATAATTTTATTCAAAGTTAGAAATTTCAAAAAAAAACATATTCAAAATTTAAATAATCTCTATCGTGACAATTCGATAAATTGCAACAAAATTGTTAACAAATGTTAAGCATTAAATCGCATATAGGGTTTAGATTAACGGTTTTCGTTTTATCTTATTTTTAATTTGTAAGTACTATTTTATTGCATGTAAGATTCAAATCGCATTTTATCTTAGTTTAAATTTCTAAATACCGTCTTATTTTATGCTAGTTTGAATTTATCACTATTTTATATATTTAGCTTAGTTTTAAATTGCATTTATTATGTATTTTATCCTATCGAATTTTTAAATATCTATTCTATTGTAGCTTAGTTTTAAATTGTAAATTCTTTAATTTTGTTTGCACCTTTTTAAATTTACGATTTTTTTCAAATGCATGGTAGATTTAGGAATTTGATTTCATAATTGTTTTTTTTTTTTTTTATAAAAACTGTCAAAATTTTGTTAGCGTTAGTTTGGCCTATATGATAAGGAGAGATGAAATGATTTTTAAATTGGAGACTTACCGCTGACGGGGAAATTGTGCACAATGTCTCCTGGATCCAATTCTGTTGGTTTTTTGTTCTTTGGTTGCTCTTTGTTGTTACCACAATGTCCGCCAAACTCACACTCACAAATACATTAAATTTTCTTCATATTTTCTTTTTTTTTTTTGGATTTCTACCTTTTTGCTATTTCTTTTCCTTGATCACCATGCACTTTCTCCTTTTTTTTTTCCTTATTTTTTCTTTTCACTATCAATTATATTTTCTATTTCTATTATTTTTTATTTAAATGTCAATGCTTTTTTTCTCATAATTATTTTTTTTTTTTTTTTTTACCTCTCCCACTTCCTTTCCCCCGTCACTATAATCCCCTTTCCCAACACAGTTTTCCCCCCGCGTTCGACCACCTCTTCCCGTATGCTCGACGTGCACGCGCCTTGGTGTTCTGGTCGACCGATCGCTGCTTAATACCCCGATTGACTGGAGTGTTGATTTTAGAGATTCCTCTTCAAATTTGCGTTTTGTGGGTGATGATGACGATATTTCTTGATGGGACGATACGCTTTATGGAGATGAATTCCCAAATTCAAACCAGCTGAGTAGAGATGCTGGGGCAATTGGATTTCTCCTATTATTGCCGTTAGCAATTTCTTGCAATTACTTCCCTATCGCTGACAGGCGCTCGTGGCCTTCATACAAGGATGTAATTGGATGTGTATGATCGTGCCGTCAGCCACGCCTGACTAAACAAATTTTCTGTCAGATAAGAAAATTTAAACACTAGAACATTTTATAAATTTACCTGACTGAACAGAGGAAATTGCCTCACAAATGAACTCTTGTGGGCTAAGACTTTGTCGACTTCGTATGTAAACCACCTTTTCTTCATAGACCGATTTAATTAGGTAGGATTTTTATTTAATTGTATTAGGTACTCGGAAAAACTCCTACTCGCCGCGTGGTCTAACCAAGAAAAGAAAGAGTCAATCGGGTTTAAAAGGAAGTACAAATTGTTCGAATATAATTGGTAAGTTGGCACTTACCACTTCCTATTCGAATTATCTTTCTTTCAAAATTCGAAACTTATGAAGTTCGAATTCCACGCGGAAACAGGGTGTCGCATTAGTCTCTATTCCTTTTTTTTTTTTTTTTTTTTTTTTTTAAGGGGTACGAAGATATTTAAAGATTCGTAACAAACCTTCTTTGTTTCAAAAAACTTTTGAAGAAACAAAAAGGATCCGAATCGGGTGTTATTGTCGGATGTCCTTCGCATGAAATCTACCTATGAATTTGCCTTTTAAATCTTCCAAGTCATAGAGGCAATTCACTACTCTCTTCCTAACTGTGCACTTTAGGAATTTTGGCATAAATTTTGCACTTTCTTGCTTCGAGAATGAACATTGAGCAAAATTGCCTCGAAAAACCTCTTGGCCTTCAACAAATCGTACATTTATAGCTCTACGATTGTGTGTGTTTTCAGCCTTCAGTTGAGCTTTATCTAAATTTTCTTTGATTTGAGTTCTTATAAGATGGATTCGATCCGCAGGTGGAATGGTTCTTATTTCCGGGTCAGTTAAGGCCTTTAGCTTCCTAAGTATGGAATATTCGCAGCCACTTGAAATCATATTTTGGCCGAATAACGCAAGATAAGGTGAGCTCTCAATCGACGTATGATAATCGCTTCGAAGGGTTGCAGCTATGATCGATACATATTTATCCCACTCTGAGTGCTTCTCTCCTACAAATATTCGAATTTTGGAAATTATTTCTCGATTAACACGTTCTGAACTGTTCGCTTGAGGTGAGTAAAGCGCTGTTTTAATATGGTGTATTTTATACGTGGTGATACATTTGGAAAACTCTTTTGAGACAAACTGTTTGCCATTATCACTATGTATATATTCCGGGGTTCCGAATGCATGGAAAATGTCCTCCTGTAGGAATTTACAAATGGCTGTTGCTGAAGCTTTTCGCAAAGGTTTTAAGAACACAAACTTTGTAATATGGTCAATTGCAATGAATATCGCAGTGTTACCTAACTTAGTCCTCGGATATGGTCCAAGAAAATCAACATATAACCTTTGCATTGCTCTTTCTGTTATAATTTGATTGCCCATTTTCGGTCGGAGAGTTGAGTTGGCTGGTTTAACTTCCTTGCAAACGACACATGTACTAATAAAAGCTTTTGTATGTTTGACCATGTCAGGCCAATAATATTTTTGTCTTATGCGAAAGAGCGTTTTTTCCAGGCCACCATGAGATCCTGGTACCGAACAGTGTTCATTCGCTATGACTTCCTGCCACAACTCTTTGGGTAACCACAATCTCCAAAGACTTTCCTCTTCATCTATTGAACCTGTCCTTAACTTAACTCTCTTATAAATATAGCCCTCTGAAACACAAATATCAGGAAGACAATCTTGATTTTCTTCTATGTCCCTTTGCAATTGGACATAATCTGGTGACGCAAAGCATTTGGCTTTGAGATCTACATCTGACTCCCTAATAATTGGTGTTATTTCACACATATCCAGGCGCGAAAGTGCGTCTGGCACAACGTGTAAAGAACCTTTGCGATGTTCCATTGCAAAATCAAACGCCTGCAGTTTCAAGCTCCATCTAGCAAGTCTGCCACTTAGGTCCTTTTGTGACATAAGCCACTTGAGGCTGGAATGATCTGTGATAATTTTAAAGGGTAGACCTTCAATGTATGGCCTGAATTTGTTAACACAAACGATAGCTGCCATGCACTCTTGTTCTGAAACCGTATAATTTCTTTGTGCTTTATTCAACTTCTGCGAGACATACGCAATGGGATGTTCATGCCCCTCATCATCCAATTGGTACAAAACCCCACCTACACCTAGAGTTGAGGCATCGCACTGGTCCACAAACGACTTGGTGAAATCTGGCTCTGCGAGGACTGGAGTAGTAGTCAGAGCTTGTTTAAGCTTTTGAAAAGCATCTTCTGCTTCCTTGGTTAAGGTGAATGGTAAAGGTAAAGTTTACAAAGGCAATCTGTGAGAGGTGCTGACAAGGTCGCAAATTTAGGTATAAATTGGCGATACCATCCGGTCATGCCAACAAATCTACGAATTTGTCGAGCTGTTTTGGGCAATGGAAAATTAGTAATGGCATCCAATTTTGAAGGATCTGTCTTTCGACAGCCCTGGCCGATGATGTAACCCAAATACTGAATTTCCTTTTGGCAAAATTAGCTTTTTTCCATATTTATAGTTAGATTAGCGTTTTGAAGGCAGATGGATAAATCTCGTAAGACAGAGATATGTTCACCAAAAGTTTTTGTACAAACAAGGAGATCGTCCAGATAGATAAAAATGTTATCTCGAAATTTGGTTGGAATCACCTTATCCAATAAGCGAACGAGTCTTTGCGAAGCATTACAGAGCCCGAATGGCATTACTGTAAACTCGAATAACGGCATGCCAGGGACTGCAAAAGCTGTCTTTTCTCTGGAAGTCTTTTCGAGAGGAATCTGGTGAAAAGCTTGCTGTATTTTTGACCCTGCTTAACAAACCGCCGATATGTTGGAGCGGATACGCATCCTTTTTAGTGACGCCGTTGAGCTTTCGAAAATCTATACAGAGTCTAATTGTGCCATCAGGTTTGCGTACCACTACAATTGGAGAGCTCCATGGGCTGTTGCTCTCGACAACTATACCTAAAGAACGTAGGCGTTCAATTTCCGCAAACACTTCCGCTTCACGAGGAGGTGACAGAGGGTAATATTTCGATTTGATGGGAACAGCATCCCCCGTGTCAATGAAGTGTTCCTCCAAGTGTGTTTTTCCAAGTCCTGACTTGTCAAAAGAAGGAAACTCATCGATGGTCTTAAGCAAAATTTTCATTTGTTCATCTGTCAACTCAATGGTGTTCTCGTCTCTCAAGCTTTTCTCAATTGAAGATATCTCAGGAACAACAACTTGAGGAATAATGCCAAAGGATTTCCAAAAGTTGATGCCTAGATAAGCCTGCTGTTGAAGAGTCGGCACAATGTAAACATCGATCACTTTAATGATGTCATTGAATTTAACCGGAATTTGGCAAAAGCTGTGAATTCTTTGTTTAGTACCATCAGCTGTGCTAATCGAAGATCTAATCGGTTTACTTATAATTGAGTTTCTCTTGAGAAGCTCTAAGCTATCTTTGCCGAGTACACTGACTGATGCCCCTGAATCGAGTAAGGCATAAATGTTTTCCTTTCCTATCTTGATGTTCAAGTACGGTCTCGAGTCATTGACATCATCTATAATGGTTGACTCTAAAGCTTTCCTTTTAGATTTTCTAGTCTCATATCGCATTCTGCAATTCAAAATTTTTTGGGCTAAGGTCTCATTATTATTTGTCTTTCCAAATATTCTTTTTCTTGCGTTTCGATATCGCTGCATTCTCTCGTGAAGAGACAGTTTCGAAAAATGTTGTGGTTTTTCTTCAGATTCGATTTGACTTGATTGATTTGAAAGAGTGGTTTTAATTTCATTTTTTGTATTTATAAGTTTTGAATCCTTACATTGCCTATGACTATCTAAGGATTCGAAAGTATGTTTTATTGGCTCGGGGTTGGAGGTGTGGAACGAGAGTCCCCGGCTACAATCTCGCTCCCCTTCGGGTTTAACGAATGTTTTCGGCAGTTTGGAGTTGTAACATTCTTCTCTCCGCATCGAAAGCAGAATAAATTGCGTTTTCCTGATGGACATTCGTAAAATGAATGACCTATTTCGTCGCAGTTCCAACATTTGAATTTGCTTGTGTCTAATGGTTGTCGAGATGAACCAAATCTATTTGATATGGCAGCTATATTTGGGTCTTCAAACTTATCTTCGATAACCCTATTTACAGCTTCTTCAATTTCATTTACTCTCTTATTGCCCTGGAACCTATTAGACGCTTGATGGTCGAGAAACTTTTCAGCCTGCCTAGCTACATCTCGTAACTTTTCCAAGGTATCGAGCTTGGTTGGGAACAAAAGAGTTCCTATATTATTCTTGGAATTTTTCTTCATCAAGTCTATCATCTTTGCATCACTAAGAGGTTCCCTTAGACGAGCATTTGCTTGTACAAGAGCAGAGTAGAAATCGTCAAAAGTTTCCTTATAAGCTTGCCGTCGAGAAAACATTTTAAGAATTTTTTCATGGTCGTTTTCAACCTTACTGTACTCTTTAATGATAGCATGTTTTAAGTTTTCATACGTAGCTGAAGGATTCTTTCTCATGTACAACCAGAAAAATGTGTCCGCTTTACCTTTTAAAAGGAGATGAAAATTGGCGAGAACATGATTCCAGCTACAAGGAGAACCTTCCTTCAAAGTTTCGACTTTGAAGAGAAAATCATGGACATTTTCAGTAGAGCCGTTCCTCCTATCTATGCGTTCTATCAATGAAAGTTTAATTTCTCTCATCTCTTTAATAAATTCCTCTTGGTTTGCTTCAAGTACAAGCTTAAATGCGGTAGTTAAAGCTTCAAAATCTGTGGTGCTTGCTTGAATAGCAACTGGTACTTGAGCATTCTGATTTCGACCTCTTGGTGAATATTTTGAGGAATTGGTTCTCGATTGTTTTGCCCATTCGCATTGGCGTTATCTACATCACCAATATGATGTTCTTGCTCGTTTTGAGGAAGGTTACCATCTACCCTATTGGCTTCATTCACATTCCGTGAACTTCGAGGATCGTTAAATTGATCAACGTTTAAATTGTTATTGTCACGTTGCGGTGTTCTATTGATTAAAGGTCTTGATTCTATATTATCTTCATTTGGATTGCGATTCTGAAGATTCAAGGAGTTTCTACCTGTACTAGGAGCTCCACGACCTCAAGAATTATTTAATCTACCTCTTTGTCGAGTGTTATGTTGGTTTGCTCCGTTCATTTTGATTCTACTTTATAATGTCTATTCCTAGTTTATGCTTATGAGATTACTTTATCTTTCTTCCTTTTCTGTTTGTCCTTCATTCATTGATTCGGGGTAAGTGTGGTTGATTGCTAATATAATATAATGCCCTAGCTGTTACTTGGCTTTTGAATTTTTTTTTTTTGATTTATTTGGATAAGTGTACTGTATCAGACGGACTATGCTGAAAGCATAATTACGAAACTTGGCTAAATGAGAAAGGATAATTTAGTAGCAACAATGACCAGCGTATCGACCCAGTCATTGGACATTACTAAGAATATATATATATTAAACTATTCACATGCAATAACTTTTCCTCCGCGAAAGAAGTTAGACAATGTGAAGTGAAAGTGTGAGTCAATTGTTCAGAAATTTCATTGGGCGCAACGCGGACAAGACTAAACCTGTAAACCGGGACTATACCAATGAAAAACTAAAAGATTTAACTACACTCAGACTTTTAACAAGCCTGCACGGTGGGCGCCATTTCTTTGCTGCGATGTTCTTAACGTGGCACTGTCATAGAAGCCTTACATGGCATGCTTGCATGTGCGTGGCTAGGTGTGCCGGATTGGGGTGGTTCTTGCTCCCTGACACCCCTCGCATGTAAAGAAAACTTTCATCATGCCAAGGATATGTATGGACTGCGGACGGACACTTTGACTTATTTAACCAAGCCTCGTGAGTGAAAGGTGGATGGTCACTCGGAGCACTTCTTTCCCTCCCTTACTCCTTTCAGGACGCCTTGGACAGCTCGCGTACTCCTACTTTTATGGAACTATCCCTTGCTTAAATTCTGTCGTTTATTTACACTATTCCATATTCATTTCTAAGGGCTTCACAATCCTTCAACTTACCCCTCATAAACTAGCAGTTCAAATCATTATGTTTAGCATTTTACCATAATTTTATTCAAAGTTAGAAATTTCAGAAAAAAAAACATATTCAAAATTTAAATAATCTCTATCGTGACAATTCGATAAATTGCAACAAAATTTTTAAGTAATGTTAAGCATTAAATCGCATATAGGGTTTAGATTAACTGTTTTCGTTTTATCTTATTTTTAATTTGTAAGTACTATTTTATTGCATGTAAGATTCAAATCGCATTTTATCTTATTTTAAATTTCTAAATACCGTTTTATTTTATGCTAGTTTGAATTTATCACTATTGTTATATATTTAGCTTAGTTTTAATTTGCATTTATTATGTATTTTATCCTATCGAATTTTTAAATATCTATTCTATTGTAGCTTAGTTTTAAATTGTAAATTCTTTAATTTTTTTTGCACCTTTTTAAATTTACGATTTCTTTCAAATGCATGGTAGATTTAGGATTTTGATTTTATAATTGTTTTTTTTTTTATAAAAACTGTCAAAATTTTGTTAGCGTTAGTTTGGCCTATATGATAAGGAGAGATGAAATGATTTTTAAATTGGAGACTTACCGCTTACGGGGAAATTGTCTCTGACAGCCCCTCGCATGTAAAGAAAACTTTCATCATGCCAAGGATATGTATGGACTGCGGACGGACACTTTGACTTATTTAACCAAGCCTCGTGAGTGAAAGGTGGATGGTCACTCGGAGCACTTCTTTCCCTCCCTTACTCCTTTCAGGACGCCTTGACAGCTCGCGTACTCCTACTTTTATGGAACTATCCCTTGCTTAAATTCTGTCGTTTATTTACACTATTCCATATTCATTTCTAAGGGCTTCACAATCCTCCAACTTACCCCTCATAAACTAGCAGTTCAAATCATTATGTTTAGCATTTTACCATAATTTTATTCAAAGTTAGAAATTTCAAAAAAAAACATATTCAAAATTTAAATAATCTCTATCGTGACAATTCGATAAATTGCAACAAAATTTTTAAGTAATGTTAAGCATTAAATCGCATATAGGGTTTAGATAAACGATTTCGTTTTATCTTATTTTTAATTTGTAAGTACTATTTTATTGCATGTAAGATTCAAATCGTATTTTATCTTAGTTTAAATTTCTAAATACCGTTTTATTTTATGCTAGTTTGAATTTATCACTATTGTTATATATTTAGCTTAGTTTTAGTTTGCATTTATTATGTATTTTATCCTATCGAATTTTTAAATATCTATTCTATTGTAGCTTAGTTTTAAATTGTAAATTCTTTAATTTTTTTTGCACCTTTTTAAATTTACGATTTCTTTCAAATGCATGGTAGATTTAGGATTTTGATTTTATAATTGTTTTTTTATAAAAACTGTCAAAATTTTGTTAGCGTTAGTTTGGCCCATATGATAAGGAGAGATGAAATGATTTTTAAATTGGAGACTTACCGCTTACGGGGAAATTTTGCACAATGTCTCCTGGTTTTTTGTTCTTTGGTTGCTCTTTGTTGTTACCACAATGTCCGCCAAACTCACCCTCACAAATACATTAAATTTTCTTCATATTTTCTTTTTTTTTGGATTTCTACCTTTTTGCTATTTCTTTTCCTTGATCACCATGCACTTTCTCCTTTTTTTTTTCTTATTTTTTCCTTTTACTATCAATTATATTTTCTATTTCTATTATTTCTTTTTGTTTTTTTTTATTTACATGTTTAATTCAATGCTATTTTTCTCATAATAATTTTTTTATTTTTTTACTTCTCCCACTCCCTTCCCCCCGTCACTATAATCCCCTTTCCCAACACAGTTTTCCCCCCGCGTTCGACCACCTCTTCCCGTATGCTCGACGTGCACGCGCCTTGGGGTTCTGGTCGACCGATCGCTGCTTAATACCCCGATTGACTGGAGTGTTGATTTTAGAGATTCCTCTTCAAATTTGCGTTTTGTGGGTGATGATGACGATATTTCTTGATGGAACGATACCGTTTATGGAGATGAATTCCCAAATTCAAACCAGCTGAGTAGAGATGCTGGGGCAATTGGATTTCTCCTATTAGTGCCGTTAGCAATTTCTTGCAATTTCTTCCCAATCGCTGACAGGCACTCGTGGCCTTCATACAAGGATGTAATTGGATGTGTATGATCGTGCCGTCAGCCACGCCTGACTAAACAAATTTTCTGTCAGATAAGAAAATTTAAACACTAGAACATTTTATAAATTTACCTGACTGAACAGAGGAAATTGCCTCACAAATGAATTCTTGTGGACTAAGACTTTGTCGACTTCGTATGTAAACCACCTTTTCTTCATAGACCGATTTGATTAGGTAGGTAATTTTTATTTAATTGTATTAGGTACTCGGAAAAACTCCTACTCGCCGCGTGGTCTAACCAAGAAAAGAAAGAGTCAATCGGGTTTAAAAGGAAGTACAAATTGTTTGAATATAATTGGTAAGTTGGCACTTACCACTTCCTATTCGAATTATCTTTCTTTCAAAATTTCGAAACTTATGAAGTTCGAATTCCACGCGGAAACAGGATGTCGCATTAGTCTCTATTCCTTTTTTTTTTTTTTTTTTTTTTTTTTTTTTTAAGGGGTACGAAGATATTTAAAGATTCGTGACAAACCTTCTTTGTTTCAAAAAAACTTTTGAAGAAACAAAAAGGATCCGAATCGGGTGTTATTGTCGGATGTCCTTCGCATGAAATCTACCTATGAATTTGCCTTTTAAATCTTCCAAGTCATAGAGGCAATTCACTACTCTCTTCCTAACTGTGCACTTTAGGAATTTTGGCATAAATTTTGCACTTTCTTGCTTTGAGAATGAACTTTGAGCAAAATTGCGTCGAAAAATCTCTTGGCCTTCAACAAATCATACATTTGTAGCTCTACGATTGTATGTCTTTTCAGCCTTCAGATGAGCTTTATCTAAATTTTCTTTGATTTGAGTTCTTATAAGATGGATTCGATCCGCAGGTGTAATGGTTCTTATTTCCGGGTCAGTTAAGGCCTTTAGCTTCCTAAGTATGGGATATTCGCAGCCACTTGAAATCATATTTTGGCCGAATAACGCAAGATAAGGCGAGCTCTTAATCGACGTATGATAATCGCTTCGAAGGGTTGCAGCTATGATCGATACATATTTATCCCACTCTGAGTGCTTCTCTCCTACAAATATTCGAATTTTTGAAATTATTTCTCGATTAACACGTTCTGAACTGTTCGCTTGAGGTGAGTAAAGCGCTGTTTTAATATGGTGTATTTTATACGTGGTGATACATTTGGAAAACTCTTTTGAGACAAACTGTTTGCCATTATCACTATGTATATATTCCGGGGTTCCGAATGCATGGAAAATGTCCTCCTGTAGGAATTTACAAATGGCTGTTGCTGAAGCTTTTCGCAAAGGTTTTAAGAACACAAACTTTGTAATATGGTCAATTGCAATGAATATCGCAGTGTTACCTAACTTAGTCCTCGGATATGGTCCAAGAAAATCAACATATAACCTTTGCATTGCTCTTTCTGTTATAATTTGATTGCCCATTTTCGGTCGGAGAGTTGAGTTGGCTGGTTTAACTTCCTTGCAAACGACACATGTACTAATAAAAGCTTTTGTATGTTTGACCATGTCAGGCCAATAATATTTTTGTCTTATGCGAAAGAGCGTTTTTTCCAGGCCACCATGAGATCCTGGTACCGAACAGTGTTCATTCGCTATGACTTCCTGCCACAACTCTTTGGGTAACCACAATCTCCAAAGACTTTCCTCTTCATCTATTGAACCTGTCCTAAACTTAACTCTCTTATAAATATAGCCCTCTGAAACACAAATATCAGGAAGACAATCTTGATTTTCTTCTATGTCCCTTTGCAATTGGACATAATTGGTGTTATTTCACACATATCCAGGCGCGAAAGTGCATCTGGCACAACGTTTAAAGAACCTTTGCGATGTTCCATTGCAAAATCAAACGCCTGCAGTTTCAAGCTCCATCTAGCAAGTCTGCCACTTAGGTCCTTTTGTGACATAAGCCACTTGAGGCTGGAATGATCTGTGATAATTTTAAAGGGTAGACCTTCAATGTATTTCTTGAATTTGATAACACAAACGATAGCTGCCATGCACTCTTGTTCCGAAACCGTATAATTTCTTTGTGCTTTATTCAACTTCTGCGAGACATACGTAATGGGATGTTCATGTCCCTCATCATCCAATTGGTACAAAACCCCACCTTCACCTAGACTTGAAGCATCGCACTGGACCACAAACGACTTGGTGAAATCTGGCTCTGCGAGCACTGGAGCAGTAATCAGAGCTTGTTTAAACTTTTGAAAAGCATCTTCTGCTTCCTTGCTTAAGGTGAATTCTTTACCTTTACGAAGGCAATCTGTGAGAGGTGCTCACAAGGTCGCACATTTAGGTATAAATTGGCGATACCATCCGGTCATGCCAACAAATCTACGAATTTGTCGAGCTGTTTTGGGCAATGGAAAATTAGTAATGGCATCCAATTTTGAAGGATCTGTCTTTCGACAGCCCTGGCCGATGATGTAACCCAAATACTGAATTTCCTTTTGGCAAAATTTGTTTTTTTTACATATTTATAGTTAGATTAGCGTTTTGAAGGCAGATGGATAAATCTCGTAAGACAGAGATATGTTCACCAAAAGCTTTTGTACAAACAAGGAGATCGTCCAGATAGATAAAAATGTTATCTCGAAATTTGGTTGGAATCACTTTATCCAATAAGCGAACGAGTCTTTGCGAAGCATTACAGAGCCCGAATGGCATTACTGTAAACTCGAGTTACGGCATGCCAGGGACTGCAAAAGCTGTCTTTTCTCTGGAAGTCTTTTCGAGAGGAATCTGGTGAAAAGCTTGATGAAGATCGATTTTGCTTATAAAATGTGTATTTCTGACCCTGCTTAACAAACCGCCGATATGTTGGAGCGGATACGCATCCTTTTTAGTGACGCCGTTGAGCTTTCGAAAATCTATACAGAGTCTAATTGTGCCATCAGGTTTGCGTACCACTACAATTGGAGAGCTCCATGGGCTGTTGCTCTCGACAACTATACTTAAAGAACGTAGGCGTTCAATTTCCGCATACACTTCCGCTTCACGAGGAGGTGACAGAGGGTAATATTTCGATTTGATGGGAACAGCATCCCCCGGGTCAATGAAGTGTTCCTCCAAGTGTGTTTTTCCAAGTCCTGACTTGGCAAAAGAAGGAAACTCATCGATGGTCATAAGCAAAATTTTCATTTGTTCATCTGTCAACTCAATGGTGTTCTCGTCTCTCAAGCTTTTCTCAATTGAAGATATCTCAGGAACAACAACTTGAGGAATAATGCCAAAGGATTTCCAAAAGTTGATGCCTAGATAAGCCTGCTGTTGAAGAGTCGGCACAATGTAAAAATCGATCACTTTAATGATGTCATTGAATTTAACCGGAATTTGGCAAAAGCTGTGAATTCTTTGTTTAGTACCATCAGCTGTGCTAATCGAAGATCTAATCGGTTTACTTATAATTGAGTTTCTCTTGAGAAGCTTTAAGCTATCTTTGCCGAGTACACTGACTGATGCCCCTGAATCGAGTAAGGCATAAACCTTTTCTTTTCCTATCTTGATGTTCAAGTACGGTCTCGAGTCATTGACATCATCTATAATGGTTGACTCTAAGGCTTTCCTTTTAGATTTTCTAGTCTCATAGCGCATTCTACAATTCAAATTTTTTTGGGGTAAAGTCTCATTATTATTTGTCTTTCCAAATATTCTTTTTCTTGCGTTTCGATATCGCTGCATTCTCTCGTGAAGAGACAGTTTCGAAAAATGTTGTGGTTTTTCTTCAGATTCGATTTGACTTGATTGATTTGAAAGAGTGGTTTTAAATTCATTTTTTGTATTTATAAGTTTTGAATCCTTACATTGCCTATGACTATTTAAGGATTCGAAAGTATGTTTTATTGGCTCGGGGTTGGAGGTGTGGAACGAGAGTCCCCGGCTACAATCTCGCTCCCCTTCGGGTTTAACGAATGTTTTCGGCAGTTTGGAGTTGTAACATTCTTCTCTCCGCATCGAAAGCAGAATAAATTGCGTTTTCCTGATGGACATTCGTAAAATGAATGACCTATTTGGTCGCAGTTCCAACATTTGAATTTGCTTGTGTCTAATGGTTGTCGAGATGAACCAAATCTATTTGATATGGCAGCTATATTTGGGTCTTCAAACTTATCTTCGATAACCCTACTTACAGCTTCTTCAATTTCATTTACTCTCTTATTGCCCTGGAACCTATCAGACGCTTGATGGTCGAGAAACTTTTCAGCCTGCCTAGCTACATCTCGTAACTTTTCTAAGGTATCAACCTTGGTTGGGAACAAAAGAGTTCCTATATTATTCTTGGAATTTTTCTTCATCAAGTCTATCATCTTTGCATCACTAAGAGGTTCCCTTGGACGAGCATTTGCTTGTACAAGAGCAGAGTAAAAATCGGCAAAAGTTTCCTTATAAGCTTGCCGTCGAGAAAACATTTTAAGAATTTTTTCATGGTCGTTTTCAACCTAACTGTACTCTTTAATGATAGCATGTTTTAAGTTTTCATACGTAGCTGAAGGATTCTTTCTCATGTACAACCAGAACAATGTGTCCGCTTTACCTTTTAAAAGGAGGTGAAAATTGGCGAGAACATGATTCCAGCTACAAGGAGAACCTTCCTTCAAAGTTTCGACTTTGAAGAGAAAATCATGGACATTTTCAGTACCATCAAACTAAATTTTCCATTTTTCCACTTTGCAATTTGAATTTGTGAGTGGCATATTCGTTTGCAATGGCTGGGTATTTTCAGGTGGGAGAACTCTGTTTTGAGTTGAAAAAGACGCATTTTTTAAAAATTGCTCTAAAGCACTTGAAGGTCTTATCGGATTTTCGCGAACTTCTTGTTGACTCTCAGTAGAGCCGTTCCTACTATCTATGCGTTCTATCAATGAAAGTTTAATTTCTAACATCTCTTTAATAAATTCCTTTTGGTTTGCTTCAAGTACAAGCTTAAATGCAGTAGTTAAAGCTTCAATACCTGTGGTGCTTGCTTGAATAGCAACTGGTACTTGAGCATTCTGATTTCGACCTCTTGGTGAATATTTTGAGGAATTGGTTCTCGATTGTTTTGCCCATTCGCGTTGGCGTTATCAACATCACCAATATGATGTTCTGGCTCGTTTTGAGGAAGGTTACCATCTACCCTATTGGCTTCATTTACATTCCGTGAACTTCGAGGATCGTTAAATTGATCAACGTTTAAATTGTTATTGTCACGTTGCGGTGTTCTATTGATTAAAGGTCTTGATTCTATATTATCTTCATTTGGATTGCGATTCTGAAGATTCAAGGAGTTTCTACCTGTACTAGGAGCTCCACGACCTCTAGAATTATTTAATCTACCTCTTTGTCGAGTGTTATGTTGGTTTGCTCCGTTCATTTTGATTCTACTTTATAATGTCTATTCCTAGTTTATACTTATGAGATTACTTTATCTTTCTTCCTTTTCTGTTTGTCCTTCATTCATTGATTCGGGGTAAGTGTGGTTGATTGCTAATATAATATAATGCCCTAGCTGTTACTTGGCTTTTGAATTTTTTTTTTGATTTATTTGGATAAGTGTACTGTATCAGACGGACTATGCTGAAAGCATAATTACGAAACTTGGCTAAATGAAAAAGGATAATTTAGTAGCAACAATGACCAGCGTATCGACCCAGTCATTGGACATTACTAAGAAAATATATATATTAAAATATTCACATGCAATAACTTTTCCTCCGCCGAAGAAGTTAGACAATGTGAAGTGAAAGTGTGAGTCAATTGTTCAGAAATTTCATTGGGCGCAACGCGGACAAGACTAAACCTGTAAACCGGGACTATACCAATGAAAAACTAAAAATTTAACTACACTCAGACTTTTAACAAGCCTGCACGGTGGGCGCCATTTCTTTGCTGTGATGTTCTTAACGTGGCACTGTCATAGAAGCCTTACTTGGCATGCTTGCATGTGCGTGGCTAGGTGTGCCGGATTGGGGTGGTTCTTGCTCCCTGACAGCCCCTCGCATGTAAAGAAAACATTCATCATGCCAAGGATATGTATGGACTGCGGACGGACACTTTGACTTATTTAACCAAGCCTCGTGAGTGAAAGGTGGATGGTCACTCGGAGCACTTCTTTCCCTCCCTTACTCCTTTCAGGACACCTTGACAGCTCGCGTACTCTTACTTTTATGGAAATATCCCTTGCTTAAATTCTGTCGTTTATTTACACTATTCCATATTCATTTCTAAGGGCTTCACAATCCTCCAACTTACCCCTCATAAACTAGCAGTTCAAATCATTATGTTTAGCATTTTACCATAATTTTATTCAAAGTTAGAAATTTCAAAAAAAAACATATTCAAAATTTAAATAATCTCTATCGTGACAATTCGATAAATTGCAACAAAATTTTTAAGTAATGTTAAGCATTAAATAGCATATAGGGTTTAGATTAACGGTTTACGTTTTATCTTATTTTTAATTTGTAAGTACTATTTTATTGCATGTAAGATTCAAATCGCATTTTATCTTAGTTTAAATTTCTAAATACCGTTTTATTTTATGCTAGTTTGAATTTATCACTATTGTTATATATTTAGGTTAGTTTTAATTTGCATTTATTATGTATTTTATCCTATCGAATTTTTAAATATCTATTCTATTGTAGCTTAGTTTTAAATTGTAAATTCTTTAATTTTTTTTGCACCTTTTTAAATTTACGATTTCTTTCAAATGCATGGTAGATTTAGGATTTTGATTTTATAATTGTTTTTTTTTTTTTTTTATAAAAACTGTCAAAATTTTGTTAGCGTTAGTTTGGCCTATATGATAAGGAGAGATGAAATGATTTTTAAATTGGAGACTTACCGCTTACGGGGAAATTGTGCACAATGTCTCCTGGTTTTTTGTTCTTTGGATGCTCTTTGTTGTTACCACAATGTCCGCCAAACTCACACTCACAAATACATTAAATTTTCTTCATATTTTCTTTCTTTTTGGGATTTCTACCTTTTTGCTATTTCTTTTCCTTGATCACCATGCACTTTCTCCTTTTTTTTCCTTATTTTTTCTTTTCACTATCAATTATATTTTCTATTTCTATTATTTCTCTTTTTTTTTATTTACATGTTTAATTCAATGCTATTTTTCTCATAATAATTTTTTTTTTTTTTACTTCTCCCACTCCTTTCCCCCCGTAACTATAATCCCCTTTCCCAACACAGTTTTCCCCCCGCGTTCGACCACCTCTTCCCGTATGCTCGACGTGCACGCGCCTTGGGGTTCTGGTCGACCGATCGCTGCTTAATACCCCGATTGACTGGAGTGTTGATTTTAGAGATTCCTCTTCAAATTTGCGTTTTGTGGGTGATGATGACGATATTTCTTGATGGAACGATACCGTTTATGGAGATGAATTCCCAAATTCAAACTAGCTGAGTAGAGATGCTGGGGCAATTGGATTTCTCCTATTAGTGCCGTTAGCAATTTCTTGCAATTTCTTCCCAATCGCTGACAGGCGCTCGTGGCCTTCATACAAGGATGTAATTGGATGTGTATGATCGTGTCGTCAGCCACGCCTGACTAAACAAATTTTCTGTCAGATAAGAAAAAGGCCTGACCCTGAGAAAAGACCTGACTGAACAGAGGAAATTGCCTCACAAATGAATTCTAGTGGACTAAGACTTTGTCGACTTCGTATGTAAACCACCTTTTCTTCATAGACCGATTTAATAAGGTAGGTAATTTTTATTTAATTGTATTAGGTACTCGGAAAAACTCCTACTCGCCGCGTGGTCTAACCAAGAAAAGAAAGAGTCAATCGGGTTTAAAAGGAAGTACAAATTGTTCGAATATAATTGGTAAGTTGGCACTTACCACTTCCTATTCGAATTATCTTTCTTTCAAAATTTCGAAACTTATGAAGTTCGAATTCCACGCGGAAACAGGGTGTCGCATTAGTCTCTATTCCTTTTTTTTTTTTTTTTTTTTGTAAGGGGTACGAAGATATTTTAAGATTCGTGACAAACCTTCTTTGTTTCAAAAAACTTTTGAAGAAACAAAAAGGATCCGAATCGGGTGTTATTGTCGGATGTCCTTCGCATGAAATCTACCTATGAATTTGCCTTTTAAATAGAGGCAATTCCCTACTCTTTTCCTAACTCTGCACTTTAGGAATTTTGGCATACATTTTGCACTTTCTTGCTTTGAGAATGAACTTTGAGCAAAATTGCGTCAAAAAATCTCTTGGCCTTCAACAAATCGTACATTTGTAGCTCTACGATTGTATGTCTTTTCAGCCTTCAGATGAGCTTTATCTAAATTTTCTTTGATTTGAGTTCTTATAAGATGGATTCGATCCGCAGGTGTAATGGTTCTTATTTCCGGGTCAGTTAAGGCCTTTAGCTTCCTAAGTATGGGATACTCGCAGCCACTTGAAATCATATTTTGGCCGAATAACGCAAGATAAGGCGAGCTCTCAATCGACGTATGATAATCGCTTCGAAGGGTTGCAGCTATGATCGATACATATTTATCCCACTCTGAGTGCTTCTCTCCTACAAATATTCGAATTTTTGAAATTATTTCTCGATTAACACGTTCTGAACTGTTCGCTTGAGGTGAGTAAAGCGCTGTTTTAATATGGTGTATTTTATACGTGGTGATACATTTGGAAAACTCTTTTGAGACAAACTGTTTGCCATTATCACTATGTATATATTCCGGGGTTCCGAATGCATGGAAAATGTCCTCCTGTAGGAATTTACAAATGGCTGTTGCTGAAGCTTTTCGCAAAGGTTTTAAGAACACAAACTTTGTAATATGGTCAATTGCAATGAATATCGCAGTGTTACCTAACTTAGTCCTCGGATATGGTCCAAGAAAATCAACATATAACCTTTGCATTGCTCTTTCTGTTATAATTTGATTGCCCATTTTCGGTCGGAGATTTGAGTTGGCTGGTTTAACTTCCTTGCAAACGACACATTTACTAATAAAAGCTTTTGTATGTTTGACCATGTCAGGCCAATAATATTTTTGTCTTATGCGAAAGAGCGTTTTTTCCAGGCCACCATGAGATCCTGGTACCGAACAGTGTTCATTCGCTATGACTTCCTGCCACAACTCTTTGGGTAACCACAATCTCCAAAGACTTTCCTCTTCATTTATTGAACCTGTCCTAAACTTAACTCTCTTATAAATATAGCCCTCTGAAACACAAATATCAGGAAGACAATCTTGATTTTCTTCTATGTCCCTTTGCAATTGGACATAATCTGGTGACGCAAAGCATTTGGCTTTGAGATCTACATCTGACTCCCTAATAATTGGTGTTATTTCACACATATCCAGGCGCGAAAGTGCGTCTGGCACAACGTTTAAAGAACCTTTGCGATGTTCCATTGCAAAATCAAACGCCTGCAGTTTCAAGCTCCATCTAGCAAGTCTGCCACTTAGGTCCTTTTGTGACATAAGCCACTTGAGGCTGGAATGATCTGTGATAATTTTAAAGGGTAGACCTTCAATGTATGGCCTGAATTTGTTAACACAAACGATAGCTGCCATGCACTCTTGTTCCGAAACCGTATAATTTCTTTGTGCTTTATTCAACTTCTGCGAGACATACGTAATGGGATGTTCATGTCCCTCATCATCCAATTGGTACAAAACCCCACCTACACCTAGACTTGAGGCATCGCACTGGACCACAAACGACTTGGTGAAATCTGGCTCTGCGAGCACTGGAGCAGTAGTCAGAGCTTGTTTAAACTTTTGAAAAGCATCTTCTGCTTCCTTGGTTAAGGTGAATTCTTTACCTTTACGAAGGCAATCTGTGAGAGGTGCTCACAAGGTCGCAAATTTAGGTATAAATTGGCGATACCATCCGGTCATGCCAACAAATCTACGAATTTGTCGAGCTGTTTTGGGCAATGGAAAATTAGTAATGGCATCCAATTTTGAAGGATCTGTCTTTCGACAGCCCTGGCCGATGATGTAACCCAAATACTGAATTTCCTTTTGGCAAAATTTGCTTTTTTCCATATTTATAGTTAGATTAGCGTTTTGAAGGCAGATGGATAAATCTCGTAAGACAGAGATATGTTCACCAAAAATTTTTGTACAAATAAGGAGATCGTCCAGATAGATAAAAATTTTATCTCGAAATTTGGTTGGAATCACTTTATCCAATAAGCGAACGAGTCTTTGCGAAGCACTACAGAGCCCGAATGGCATTACTGTAAACTCGAGTAACGGCATGCCAGGGACTGCAAAAGCTGTCTTTTCTCTGGAAGTCTTTTCGAGAGGAATCTGGTGAAAAGCTTGCTGGAGATCGATTTTGCTTATAAAATGTGTATTTTTGACCCTGCTTAACAAACCGCCGATATGTTGGAGCGGATACGCATCCTTTTTAGTGACGCCGTTGAGCTTTCGAAAATCTATACAGAGTCTAATTGTGCCATCAGGTTTGCGTACCACTACAATTGGAGAGCTCCATGGGCTGTTGCTCTCGACAACTATACCTAAAGAACGTAGGCGTTCAATTTCCGCATACACTTCCGCTTCACGAGGAGGTGACAGAGGGTAATATTTCGATTTGATGGGAACAACATCCCCCGGGTCAATGAAGTGTTCCTCCAAGTGTGTTTTTCCAAGTCCTGACTTGGCAAAAGAAGGAAACTCATCGATGGTCTTAAGCAAAATTTTCATTTGTTCATCTGTCAACTCAATGGTGTTCTCGTCTCTCAAGCTTTTCTCAATTGAAGATATCTCAGGAGCAACAACTTGAGGAATAATGCCAAAGGATTTCCAAAAGTTGATGCCTAGGTAAGCCTGCTGTTGAAGAGTCGGCACAATGTAAAAATCGATCACTTTAATGATGTCATTGAATTTAACCGGAATTTGGCAAAAGCTGTGAATTCTTTGTTTAGTACCATCAGCTGTGCTAATCGAAGATCTAATCGGTTTACTTATAATTGAGTTTCTCTTGAGAAGCTTTAAGCTATCTTTGCCGAGTACACTGACTGATGCCCCTGAATCGAGTAAGGCATAAACCTTTTCTTTTCCTATCTTGATGTTCAAGTACGGTCTCGAGTCATTGACATCATCTATAATGGTTGACTCTAAGGCTTTCCTTTTAGATTTTCTAGTCTCATAGCGCATTCTACAATTCAAAATTTTTTGGGGTAAGGTCTCATTATTATTTGTCTTTCAAAATATTCTTTTTCTTGCGTTTCGATATCGCTGCATTCTCTCGTGAAGAGACAGTTTCGAAAAATGTTGTGGTTTTTCTTCAGATTCGATTTGACTTGATTGATTTGAAAGAGTGGTTTTAAATTCATTTTTTGTATTTATAAGTTTTGAATCCTTACATTGCCTATGACTATCTAAGGATTCGAAAGTATGTTTTATTGGCTCGGGGTTGGAGGTGTGGAACGAGAGTCCCCGGCTACAATCTCGCTCCCCTTCGGGTTTAACGAATGTTTTCGGCAGTTTGGAGTTGTAACATTCTTCTCTCCGCATCGAAAGCAGAATAAATTGCGTTTTCCTGATGGACATTCGTAAAATGAATGACCTATTTGGTCGCAGTTCCAACATTTGAATTTGCTTGTGTCTAATGGTTGTCGAGATGAACCAAATCTATTTGATATGGCAGCTATATTTGGGTCTTCAAACTTATCTTCGATAACCCTACTTACAGCTTCTTCAATTTCATTTACTCTCTTATTGCCCTGGAACCTATCAGACGCTTGATGGTCGAGAAACTTTTCAGCCTGCCTAGCTACATCTCGTAACTTTTCTTAGGTATCAACCTTGGTTGGGAACAAAAGAGTTCCTATATTATTCTTGGAATTTTTCTTCATCAAGTCTATCATCTTTGCATCACTAAGAGGTTCCCTTAGACGAGCATTTGCTTGTACAAGAGCAGAGTAGAAATCGGCAAAAGTTTCCTTATAAGCTTGCCATCGAGAAAACATTTTAAGAATTTTTTCATGGTCGTTTTCAACCTAACTGTACTCTTTAATGATAGCATGTTTTAAGTTTTCATACGTAGCTGAAGGATTCTTTCTCATGTACAACCAGAAAAATGTGTCCGCTTTACCTTTTAAAAGGAGGTGAAAATTGGCGAGAACATGATTCCAGCTACAAGGAGAACCTTCCTTCAAAGTTTCGACTTTGAAGAGAAAATCATGGACATTTTCAGTACCATCAAACTAAATTTTCCATTTTTCCACTTTGCAATTTGAATTTGTGAGTGGCATATTCGTTTGCAATGGCTGGGTATTTTCAGGTGGGAGAACTCTGTTTTGAGTTGAAAAAGACGCATTTTTTAAAAATTGCTCTAAAGCACTTGAAGGTCTTATCGGATTTTCGCGAACTTCTTGTTGACTCTCAGTAGAGCCGTTCCTACTATCTATGCGTTCTATCAATGAAAGTTTAATTTCTTACATCTCTTTAATAAATTCCTTTTGGTTTGCTTCAAGTACAAGCTTAAATGCAGTAGTTAAAGCTTCAATACCTGTGGTGATTGCTTGAATAGCAACTGGTACTTGAGCATTCTGATTTCGACCTCTTGGTGAATATTTTGAGGAATTGGTTCTCGATTGTTTTGCCCATTCGCGTTGGCGTTATCAACATCACCAATATGATGTTCTTGCTCGTTTTGAGAGGAAGGTTACCATCTACCCTATTGGCTTCATTCACATTCCGTGAACTTCGAGGATCGTTAAATTGATCAACGTTTAAATTGTTATTGTCACGTTGCGGTGTTCTATTGATTAAAGGTCTTGATTCTATATTATCTTCATTTGGATTGCGATTCTGAAGATTCAAGGAGTTTCTACCTGTACTAGGAGCTCCACGACCTCTAGAATTATTTAATCTACCTCTTTGTCGAGTGTTATGTTGGTTTGCTCCGTTCATTTTGATTCTACTTTATAATGTCTATTCCTAGTTTATACTTATGAGATTACTTTATCTTTCTTCCTTTTCTGTTTGTCCTTCATTCATTGATTCGGGGTAAGTGTGGTTGATTGCTAATATAATATAATGCCCTAGCTGTTACTTGGCTTTTGAATTTTTTTTTTGATTTATTTGGATAAGTGTACTGTATCAGACGGACTATGCTGAAAGCATAATTACGAAACTTGGCTAAATGAAAAAGGATAATTTAGTAGCAACAATGACCAGCGTATCGACCCAGTCATTGGACATTACTAAGAAAATATATATATTAAAATATTCACATGCAATAACTTTTCCTCCGCGGAAGAAGTTAGACAATGTGAAGTGAAAGTGTGAGTCAATTGTTCAGAAATTTCACTGGGCGCAACGCGGACAAGACTAAACCTGTAAACCGGGACTATACCAATGAAAAACTAAAAGATTTAACTACACTCAGACTTTTAACAAGCCTGCACGGTGGGCGCCATTTCTTTGCTGCGATGTTCTTAACGTGGCACTGTCATAGAAGCCTTATATGGCATGCTTGCATGTGCGTGGCTAGGTGTGCCGGATTGGGGTGGTTCTTGCTCCCTGACACCCCTCGCATGTAAAGAAAACTTTCATCATGCTAAGGATATGTATGGACTGCGGACGGACACTTTGACTTATTTAACCAAGCCTCGTGAGTGAAAGGTGGATGGTCACTCGGAGCACTTCTTTCCCTCCCTTACTCCTTTCAGGACGCCTTGACAGCTCGCGTACTCCTACTTTTATGGAACTATCCCTTGCTTAAATTCTGTCGTTTATTTACACTATTCCATATTCATTTCTAAGGGCTTCACAATCCTTCAACTTACCCCTCATAAACTAGCAGTTCAAATCATTATGTTTAGCATTTTACCATAATTTTATTCAAAGTTAGAAATTTCAAAAAAAAAACATATTCAAAATTTAAATAATCTCTATCGTGACAATTCGATAAATTGCAACAAAATTTTTAAGTAATGTTAAGCATTAAATAGCATATAGGGTTTAGATTAACGGTTTTCGTTTTATCTTATTTTTAATTTGTAAGTACTATTTTATTGCATGTAAGATTCAAATCGCATTTTATCTTATTTTAAATTTCTAAATACCGTTTTATTTTATGCTAGTTTGAATTTATCACTATTGTTATATATTTAGCTTAGTTTTAATTTGCATTTATTATGTATTTTATCCTATCGAATTTTTAAATATCTATTCTATTGTAGCTTAGTTTTAAATTGTAAATTCTTTAATTTTTTTTGCACCTTTTTAAATTTACGATTTCTTTCAAATGCATGGTAGATTTAGGATTTTGATTTTATAATTGTTTTTTTTATAAAAACTGTCAAAATTTTGTTAGCGTTAGTTTGGCCTATATGATAAGGAGAGATGAAATGATTTTTAAATTGGAGACTTACCGCTTACGGGGAAATTGTCCCTGACAGCCCCTCGCATGTAAAGAAAACTTTCATCATGCCAAGGATATGTATGGACTGCGGACGGACACTTTGACTTATTTAACCAAGCCTCGTGAGTGAAAGGTGGATGGTCACTCGGAGCACTTCTTTCCCTCCCTTACTCCTTTCAGGACGCCTTGACAGCTCGCGTACTCCTACTTTTATGGAACTATCCCTTGCTTAAATTCTGTCGTTTATTTGCACTATTCCATATCCATTTCTAAGGGCTTCACAATCCTCCAACTTACCCCTCATAAACTAGCAGTTCAAATCATTATGTTAAGCATTTTACCATAATTTTATTCAAAGTTAGAAATTTCAAAAAAAAACATATTCAAAATTTAAATAATCTCTATCGTGACATATTTAGCTTAGTTTTAATTTGCATTTATTATGTATTTTATCCTATCGAATTTTTAAATATCTATTCTATTGGAGCTTAGTTTTAAATTGTAAATTCTTTAATTTTTTTTGCACCTTTTTAAATTTACGATTTCTTTCAAATGCATGGTAGATTTAGGATTTTGATTTTATAATTGTTTTTTTTTTTTTATAAAAACTGTCAAAATTTTGTTAGCGTTAGTTTGGCCCATATGATAAGGAGAGATGAAATGATTTTTAAATTGGAGACTTACCGCTTACGGGGAAATTGTGCACAATGTCTCCTGGTTTTTTGTTCTTTGGTTGCTCTTTGTTGTTACCACAATGTCCGCCAAACTCACCCTCACAAATACATTAAATTTTCTTCATATTTTCTTTTTTTTTTTGGATTTCTACCTTTTTGCTATTTCTTTTCCTTGATCACCATGCACTTTCTCCTTTTTTTTTCTTATTTTTTCCTTTTACTATCAATTATATTTTCTATTTCTATTATTTCTTTTTGTTTTTTTTTTTATTTACATGTTTAATTCAATGCTATTTTTCTCATAATAATTTTTTTTTTTTTTACTTCTCCCACTCCCTTCCCCCCGTCACTATAATCCCCTTTCCCAACACAGTTTTCCCCCCGCGTTCGACCACCTCTTCCCGTATGCTCGACGTGCACGCGCCTTGGGGTTCTGGTCGACCGATCGCTGCTTAATACCCCGATTGACTGGAGTGTTGATTTTAGAGATTCCTCTTCAAATTTGCGTTTTGTGGGTGATGATGACGATATTTCTTGATGGAACGATACCGTTTATGGAGATGAATTCCCAAATTCAAACCAGCTGAGTAGAGATGCTCGGGCAATTGGATTCCTCCTATTAGTGCCGTTAGCAATTTCTTGCAATTTCTTCCCAATCGCTGACAGGCGCTCGTGGCCTTCATACAAGGATGTAATTGGATGTGTATGATCGTGCCGTCAGCCACGCCTGACTAAACAAATTTACTGTCAGATAAGAAAATTTAAACACTAGAACATTTTATAAATTTACCTGACTGAACAGAGGAAATTGCCTCACAAATGCATTCTTGTGGACTAAGACTTTGTCGACTTCGTATGTAAACCACCTTTTCTTCATAGACCGATTTGATTAGGTAGGTAATTTTTATTTAATTGTATTAGGTACTCGGAAAAACTCCTACTCGCCGCGTGGTCTAACCAAGAAAAGAAAGAGTCAATCGGGTTTAAAAGGAAGTACAAATTGTTCGAATATAATTGGTAAGTTGGCACTTACCACTTCCTATTCGAATTATCTTTCTTTCAAAATTTCGAAACTTATGAAGTTCGAATTCCACGCGGAAACAGGATGTCGCATTAGTCTCTATTCCTTTTTTTTTTTTTTTTTTTTTTTTTAAGGGGTACGAAGATATTTAAAGATTCGTGACAAACCTTCTTTGTTTCAAAAAAACTTTTGAAGAAACAAAAAGGATCCGAATCGGGTGTTATTGTCGGATGTCCTTCGCATGAAATCTACCTATGAATTTGCCTTTTAAATCTTCCAAGTCATAGAGGCAATTCACTACTCTCTTCCTAACTGTGCACTTTAGGAATTTTGGCATAAATTTTGCACTTTCTTGCTTCGAGAATGAACTTTGAGCAAAATTGCGTCGAAAAATCTCTTGGCCTTCAACAAATCATACATTTGTAGCTCTACGATTGTATGTCTTTTCAGCCTTCAGATGAGCTTTATCTAAATTTTCTTTGATTTGAGTTCTTATAAGATGGATTCGATCCGCAGGTGTAATGGTTCTTATTTCCGGGTCAGTTAAGGCCTTTAGCTTCCTAAGTATGGGATATTCGCAGCCACTTGAAATCATATTTTGGCCGAATAACGCAAGATAAGGCGAGCTCTTAATCGACGTATGATAATCGCTTCGAAGGGTTGCAGCTATGATCGATACATATTTATCCCACTCTGAGTGCTTCTCTCCTACAAATATTCGAATTTTTGAAATTATTTCTCGATTAACACGTTCTGAACTGTTCGCTTGAGGTGAGTAAAGCGCTGTTTTAATATGGTGTATTTTATACGTGGTGATACATTTGGAAAACTCTTTTGAGACAAACTGTTTGCCATTATCACTATGTATATATTCCGGGGTTCCGAATTCCTGTAGGAATTTACAAATGGCTGTTGCTGAAGCTTTTCGCAAAGGTTTTAAGAACACAAACTTTGTAATATGGTCAATTGCAATGAATATCGCAGTGTTACCTAACTTAGTCCTCGGATATGGTCCAAGAAAATCAACATATAACCTTTGCATTGCTCTTTCTGTTATAATTTGATTGCCCATTTTCGGTCGGAGAGTTGAGTTGGCTGGTTTAACTTCCTTGCAAACGACACATGTACTAATAAAAGCTTTTGTATGTTTGACCATGTCAGGCCAATAATATTTTTGTCTTATGCGAAAGAGCGTTTTTTCCAGGCCACCATGAGATCCTGGTACCGAACAGTGTTCATTCGCTATGACTTCCTGCCACAACTCTTTGGGTAACCACAATCTCCAAAGACTTTCCTCTTCATCTATTGAACCTGTCCTAAACTTAACTCTCTTATAAATATAGCCCTCTGAAACACAAATATCAGGAAGACAATCTTGATTTTCTTCTATGTCCCTTTGCAATTGGACATAATCTGGTGACGCAAAGCATTTGGCTTTGAGATCTACATCTGACTCCCTAATAATTGGTGTTATTTCACACATATCCAGGCGCGAAAGTGCGTCTGGCACAACGTTTAAAGAACCTTTGCGATGTTCCATTGCAAAATCAAACGCCTGCAGTTTCAAGCTCCATCTAGCAAGTCTGCCACTTAGGTCCTTTTGTGACATAAGCCACTTGAGGCTGGAATGATCTGTGATAATTTTAAAGGGTAGACCTTCAATGTATGGCCTGAATTTGATAACACAAACGATAGCTGCCATGCACTCTTGTTCCGAAACCGTATAATTTCTTTGTGCTTTATTCAACTTCTGCGAGACATACGCAATGGGATGTTCATGTCCCTCATCATCCAATTGGTACAAAATTCCACCTTCACCAAGACTTGAGGCATCGCACTGGACCACAAACGACTTGGTGAAATCTGGCTCTGCGAGCACTGGAGCAGTAGTCAGAGCTCGTTTAAACTTTTGAAAAGCATCTTCTGCTTCCTTGGTTAAGGTGAATTCTTTACCTTTACGAATGCAATCTGTGAGAGGTGCTGACAAGGTCGCACATTTAGGTATAAATTGGCGATACCATCCGGTCATGCCAACAAATCTACGAATTTGTCGAGCTGTTTTGGGCAATGGAAAATTAGTAATGGCATCCAATTTTGAAGGATCTGTCTTTCGACAGCCCTGGCCGAAATACCTGGCCCAAATACTGAATTTCCTTTTGGCAAAATTTGTTTTTTTTCCATATTTATAGTTAGATTAGCGTTTTGAAGGCTGATGGATAAATCTCGTAAGACAGAGATATGTTCACCAAAAGCTTTTGTACAAACAAGGAGATCGTCCAGATAGATAAAAATGTTATCTCGAAATTTGGTTGGAATCACTTTATCCAATAAGCGAACGAGTCTTTGCGAAGCATTACAGAGCCCGAATGGCATTACTGTAAACTCGAGTTACGGCATGCCAGGGACTGCAAAAGCTGTCTTTTCTCTGGAAGTCTTTTCGAGAGGAATCTGTTGAAAAGCTTGCTGAAGATCGATTTTGCTTATAAAATGTGTATTTTTGACCCTGCTTAACAAACCGCCGATATGTTGGAGCGGATACGCATCCTTTTTAGTGACGCCGCTGAGCTTTCGAAAATCTATACAGAGTCTAATTGTGCCATCAGGTTTGCGTACCACTACAATTGGAGAGCTCCATGTGCTGTTGCTCTCGACAACTATACCTAAAGAACGTAGGCGTTCAATTTCCGCATACACTTCCGCTTCACGAGGAGGTGACAGAGGGTAATATTTCGATTTGATGGGAAAAGCATCCCCCGTGTCAATGAAGTGTTCCTCCAAGTGTGTTTTTCCAAGTCCTGACTTGGCAAAAGAAGGAAACTCATCGATGGTCTTAAGCAAAATTTTCATTTGTTCATCTGTCAACTCAATGGTGTTCTCGTCTCTCAAGCTTTTCTCAATTGAAGATATCTCAGGAACAACAACTTGAGGAATAATGCCAAAGGATTTCCAAAAGTTGATGCCTAGATAAGCCTGCTGTTGAAGAGTCGGCACAATGTAAAAATCGATCACTTTAATGATGTCATTGAATTTAACCGGAATTTGGCAAAAGCTGTGAATTCTTTGTTTAGTACCATCAGCTGTGCTAATCGAAGATCAAATCGGTTTACTTATAATTGAGTTTCTCTTGAGAAGCTCTAAGCTATCATTGCCGAGTACACTGACTGATGCCCCTGAATCGAGTAAGGCATAAACGTTTTCCTTTCCTATCTTGATGTTCAAGTACGGTCTCGAGTCATTGACATCATCTATAATGGTTGACTCTAAAGCTTTCCTTTTAGATTTTCTAGTCTCATATCGCATTCTACAATTCAAAATTTTTTGGGCTAAGGTCTCATTATTATTTGTCTTTCCAAATATTCTTTTTCTTGCGTTTCGATATCGCTGCATTCTCTCGTGAAGAGACAGTTTCGAAAAATGTTGTGGTTTTTCTTCAGATTCGATTTGACTTGATTGATTTGAAAGAGTTTTGAATCCTTACATTGCCTATGACTACCTAAGGATTCGAAAGTATGTTTTATTGGCTCGGGGATGGAGGTGTGGAACGAGAGTCCCCGGCTACAATCTCGCTCCCCTTCGGGTTTAACGAATGTTTTCGGCAGTTTGGAGTTGTAACATTCTTCTCTCCGCATCGAAAGCAGAATAAATTGCGTTTTCCTGATGGACATTCGTAAAATGAATGACCTATTTCGTCGCAGTTCCAACATTTGAATTTGCTTGTGTCTAATGGTTGTCGAGATGAACCAAATCTATTTGATATGGCAGCTATATTTGGGTCTTCAAACTTATCTTCGATAACCCTATTTACAGGTTCTTCAATTTCATTTACTCTCTTATTGCCCTGGAACCTATTAGACGCTTGATGGTCGAGAAACTTTTCAGCCTGCCTAGCTACATCTCGTAACTTTTCTAAGGTATCGAGCTTGGTTGGGAACAAAAGAGTTCCTATATTATTCTTGGAATTTTTCTTCATCAAGTCTATCATCTTTGCATCACTAAGAGGTTCCCTTAGACGAGCATTTGCTTGTACAAGAGCAGAGTAGAAATCGTCAAAAGTTTCCTTATAAGCTTGCCGTCGAGAAAACATTTTAAGAATTTTTTCATGGTCGTTTTCAACCTTACTGTACTCTTTAATGATAGCATGTTTTAAGTTTTCATACGTAGCTGAAGGATTCTTTCTCATGTACAACCAGAAAAATGTGTCCGCTTTACCTTTTAAAAGGAGATGAAAATTGGCGAGAACATGATTCCAGCTACAAGGAGAACCTTCCTTCAAAGTTTCGACTTTGAAGAGAAAATCATGGACATTTTCAGTAGAGCCGTTCCTACTATCTATGCGTTCTATCAATGAAAGTTTAATTTCTCTCATCTCTTTAATAAATTCCTTTTGGTTTGCTTCAAGTACAAGCTTAGATGCGGTAGTTAAAGCTTCAATACCTGTGGTGCTTGCTTGAATAGCAACTGGTACTTGAGCATTCTGATTTCGACCTCTTGGTGAATATTTTGAGGAATTGGTTCTCGATTGTTTTGCCCATTCGCGTTGGCGTTATCTACATCACCAATATGATGTTCTTGCTCGTTTTGAGGAAGGTTACCATCTACCCTATTGGCTTCATTCACATTCCGTGAACTTCGAGGATCGTTAAATTGATCAACGTTTAAATTGTTATTGTCACGTTGCGGTGTTCTATTGATTAAAGGTCTTGATTCTATATTATCTTCATTTGGATTGCGATTCTGAAGATTCAAGGAGTTTCTACCTGTACTAGGAGCTCCACGACCTCAAGAATTATTTAATCTACCTCTTTGTCGAGTGTTATGTTGGTTTGCTCCGTTCATTTTGATTCTACTTTATAATGTCTATTCCTAGTTTATACTTATGAGATTACTTTATCTTTCTTCCTTTTCTGTTTGTCCTTCATTCATTGATTCGGGGTAAGTGTGGTTGATTGCTAATATAATATAATGCCCTAGCTGTTACTTGGCTTTTGAATTTTTTTTTGATTTATTTGGATAAGTGTACTGTATCAGACGGACTATGCTGAAAGCATAATTACGAAACTTGGCTAAATGAAAAAGGATAATTTAGTAGCAACAATGACCAGCGTATCGACCCAGTCATTGGACATTACTAAGAAAATATATATATTAAAATATTCACATGCAATAACTTTTCCTCCGCGGAAGAAGTTAGACAATGTGAAGTGAAAGTGTGAGTCAATTGTTCAGAAATTTCATTGGGCGCAACGCGGACAAGACTAAACCTGTAAACCGGGACTATACCAATGAAAAACTAAAAATTTAACTACACTCAGACTTTTAACAAGCCTGCACGGTGGGCGCCATTTCTTTGCTGCGATGTTCTTAACGTGGCACTGTCATAGAAGCCTTACTTGGCATGCTTGCATGTGCGTGGCTAGGTGTGCCGGATTGGGGTGGTTCTTGCTCCCTGACAGCCCCTCGCATGTAAAGAAAACTTTCATCATGCCAAGGATATGTATGGACTGCGGACGGACACTTTGCCTTATTTAACCAAGCCTCGTGAGTGAAAGGTGGATGGTCACTCGGAGCACTTCTTTCCCTCCCTTACTCCTTTCAGGACACCTTGACAGCTCGCGTACTCCTACTTTTATGGAACTATCCCTTGCTTAAATTCTGTCGTTTATTTACACTATTCCATATTCATTTCTTAGGGCTTCACAATCCTCCAACTTACCCCTCATAAACTAGCAGTTCAAATCATTATGTTTAGCATTTTACCATAATTTTATTCAAAGTTAGAAATTTCAAAAAAAAACATATTCAAAATTTAAATAATCTCTATCGTGACAATTCGATAAATTGCAACAAAATTTTTAAGTAATGTTAAGCATTAAATAGCATATAGGGTTTAGATTAACGGTTTACGTTTTATCTTATTTTTAATTTGTAAGTACTATTTTATTGCATGTAAGATTCAAATCGCATTTTATCTTAGTTTAAATTTCTAAATACCGTTTTATTTTATGCTAGTTTGAATTTATCACTATTGTTATATATTTAGCTTAGTTTTAATTTGCATTTATTATGTATTTTATCCTATCGAATTTTTAAATATCTATTCTATTGTAGCTTAGTTTTAAATTGTAAATTCTTTAATTTTTTTTGCACCTTTTTAAATTTACGATTTCTTTCAAATGCATGGTAGATTTAGGATTTTGATTTTAAAATAAATAAATAATAAATACCCATTACTTGTCGTGCAATGTAAATCAGTGATAGTTCTTGTGCATACCAAATTAAAAACAACAATCAACACAGTGCAATAGCCCAAATAAAAAACAAAAAATGAAAAATAGAAAAAACAAACAAAAAAATCATCATCATAACACAGAGCGGTAAATTCCTTCCTTCTCCTTACCCATTATCTCTCACAGTCGTGTAAGCTTAATTGCTGTTGCATTGTGTAGGTATCCCCTCACCGTGCTCGCAGGGATTAAGCTGTCATGATATTAGATAAATAGGTGTTTGTCTTTTCTTAGTAACCAGGGCCGGATCTGTAGCAGTCTGTCGCCAAGGCATAACACTGGCGATAGTTTGTTATAGTAAAGTTCAAATTGGGATTAAGATTAGACATTCATCTTAGTTAATTGTCTGATTTAGTTTTAGTTAGTTTTTGTTTTTATTGAAATGGTGGGTGAATTTGGAGTCGACTTTAGCAACATTCGGGGGATTAGACAGAATTTCTGTGCTGTATACGTCTATACTGCGCAAAGCAGGCCAGCCGTTTTGGCACTGAGTGAAACTCAGGTAGGAGAAAACTCCGATCATACGGAATTCAATCTGCCTGGTTATAATTTAGTGCCATTATTCTTTCCCCATCACGGTCTCGCTGTTTATATAAGGAATGATGTTGCGTACCAACTTCAACCACAATATGGTTTGTGCTCAAACACAAATTTTAACTTCATGTGGTTCAAATTTACGGTCAATAAGCACATCATTCATTCCTGTTTTATTTATCGGAGCCCAAATCTGGACAGAAATTCAACTTTTAACGAATTTGATGCTCTGTCCGACTCCATCCTAAGAATTGTTGCCCATTATCCTCACACTGAAATCGTCATTGCGGGCGATTTCAATGTACACAATTCCAGTTGGCTTCGCTTTTCTGGCCAGACAACACCCGAAGGAAGGTATGTTGAGCTCTTTGCTGAGTTAAACCACCTGACTCAGCTTGTTAACGAGCCAACTCGAATCCCTGATGTTGCAGGTCAATCCGCCAACACACTAGACTTGTTTCTAACCTCTGACCCTAATAAATACACTATTAGTGTATTTTCGCCTCTAGGCTCATCAGACCATTGTGTCATATCTGCTAATTTCTCGTGCCAACAAAACTCAGTTAAAGAGAAAGTACCAACGAGAACCGTTTGGCAATACGAGAAAGCCAACTGGGACGGTCTCAACGGTTTCTTCAGTAACTTTAACTGGTCACTATGCTTCCTCGATAGTGACGTAGATGCCAGTGGAGATATGATCACAAATTTAATTCTTTGTGGAATGAGAAATTTTATCCCGAATAGGGTAAAATCTATCAAACCCAAGGAAAACTCATGGTTTGATTCGAGCTGTAAAGAGGTTATTAGGGTCAGAGAAGTAAGTTTCCGATGTTATAAAGCCAACCCTACTGAGGAAAACCGGAAAAAGTTCAAACAAGCTAGAAAGACCTGTAATGTTCATATTCTACGAACCAAATTTTTGCATGACCAGAAATTAAGGCAAAAAATACTACAATGTCCCACAGGTAGTAAAAATTTTTGGTCATTTGCAAAGAATATACGAAATGCTACTTCGTCGTCGGTTCCAACGCTCGTCTTCAACGATACACCTTTTGTCAGCTCGATAGATAAAGCCAATTTGCTTGCAGCACAGTTTGCTGTTAATTCGACGCTGCCAGAAAGTGTTATGACTTCTCCTGTACTTGAGAGCGTAAATGATTTCATGGGACAAATCTTCTTTCGCACTCGTGCAGTTGCTAGAGTTCTAAAAGATCTCGACGTACACAAATCCGCTGGCCCGGATAGTATCCCTCCCATTGTTCTGAAGAGGTGTTCTTCAACGAGGGCAAAACCACTGCGTAAGCTTTTCCATCTGTCCTATTCTACTGGTCTCTTTCCGAGTGGATGGAAAACAGCATTTGTCCAGCCTGTCCCTAAAAAAGGCGTATCTTCCTCACCCTCAAACTATCGACCAATTGCACTTACGTCCCTTCTTTCCAAGGTCATGGAAACGCTGATTAATTTCCAGCTAAAGAAATATCTCGAGGAACGAAAGCTTCTTAATGACCGGCAGTACGGCTTTCGTAGCAATAGGTCCACTGGTGATCTGATGGTATATCTCACCGAACAGTGGAACACATCTTTACATCGTTTTGGAGAAAGTAAGATTATTGCCCTTGATATTTCAAAAGCGTTTGATAGAGTTTGGCATCAAGCTCTCTTATCGAAAATGCGCGCATTTGGTTTCGATGAATCTCTTCTTCGATGGATTAGAAATTACCTTTCGGACCGTTCAATACAAGTTGTATTGGACGGTTTCAAGTCTGAAATTCACAAAATTAATGCTGGTGTGCCCCAGGGCTCCGTTTTGTCTCCGACTCTCTTCCTTATATTCATAAATGATCTTCTGTCTGAAACGTCTAATCCATTAAACTGTTTCGCTGATGACAGCACCCTCAGCTTCTCATATTCGTTTTCAGATTCACATCCATGTCCTTCGGATGTGGAACTTGAACGGCAGCGTATGATTAGCTCATTAAATTCCGATCTTGACAGCATTGTCCAATGGGGAATTAAAAACCGAGTGGAATTTAATGCTTCAAAAACCCAATGCTGTCTACTGTCGTCTAAGAGAAACCCACCCCCTATGCCACTATCCATGAGTGGCACTTGCATTGAGGAAACCGAAAAGCTTTCAGTCCTCGGTATGTGTATAACAGACCACCTTCTGTGGAATGACCACATATTCGACGTCGCCAAAAATGCTGCTAAGTGCTTAGGTTTTCTTCGGCGATGCAAGAAATTTTTCTCTCCTTCTGATCTGGCTGTAATCTATAAAGCCTATATTCGTCCAAAACTCGAGTACAACTCCCATGTTTGGGCAGGTGCTCCAATAACCCATTTAAGCCTATTGGATAGAATTCAAAGAAGAGCTATGAAAATGATAGGTGAAAGAAATATAACTGATACATTTGCTTCTCTAGAACACCGCCGCAATGTTTCTTGTATTTCATTATTTTATCGTTATTTTCATAAACAGTGCTCTAGCGAAATAGCCAGTTGCATTCCTCCCCTTAAACAATTCAACCGTAATACTCGCGCTGCTAGGAATGCCCATCAGTTTACCCTTGAGCCCAACTTCGGACGTACTGTCAAGTTCAGGGATTCTTTCTTTTCCCGCACCACGCGAATGTGGAATGCTTTACCCGACTCTATCTTTCCCTCCCATTTTAATATTCAGAACTTCAAAACCAATGTGCATCGGTTCCTCCTCTTAAATCCTTCCCTATTTTCCTAAAGCTCGCACTGTGTTCAACATAGTAAGGGTAGTCACAACCCCTTTAGTGCGCGCACAAATAAAAAAAAAAAAAAAAAATAATTGTTTTTTTTTTTTTTATAAAAACTGTCAAAATTTTGTTAGCGTTAGTTTGGCCTATATGATAAGGAGAGATGAAATGATTTTTAAATTGGAGACTTACCGCTTACGGGGAAATTGTCCCTGACAGCCCCTCGCATGTAAAGAAAACTTTCATCATGCCAAGGATATGTATGGACTGCGGACGGACACTTTGACTTATTTAACCAAGCCTCGTGAGTGAAAGGTGGATGGTCACTCAGAGCACTTCTTTCCCTCCCTTACTCCTTTCAGGACGCCTTGACAGCTCGCGTACTCCTACTTTTATGGAACTATCCCTTGCTTAAATTCTGTCGTTTATTTGCACTATTCCATATTCATTTCTAAGGGCTTCACAATCCTCCAACTTACCCCTCATAAACTAGCAGTTCAAATCATTATGTTTAGCATTTTACCATAATTTTATTCAAAGTTAGAAATTTCAAAAAAAACATATTCAAAATTTAAATAATCTCTATCGTGACAATTCGATAAATTGCAACAAAATGTTTAAGTAATGTTAAGCATTAAATCGCATATAGGGTTTAGATTAACGGTTTTCGTTTTATCTTATTTTTAATTTGTAAGTACTATTTTATTGCATGTAAGATTCAAATCGCATTTTATCTTATTTTAAATTTCTAAATACCGTTTTATTTTATGCTAGTTTGAATTTATCACTATTGTTATATATTTAGCTTAGTTTTAATTTGCATTTATTATGTATTTTATCCTATCGAATTTTTAAATATCTATTCTATTGTAGCTTAGTTTTAAATTGTAAATTCTTTAATTTTTTTTGCACCTTTTTAAATTTACGATTTCTTTCAAATGCATGGTAGATTTAGGATTTTGATTTTATAATTGTTTTTTTTTTTTATAAAAACTGTCAAAATTTTGTTAGCGTTAGTTTGGCCTATATGATAAGGAGAGATGAAATGATTTTTAAATTGGAGACTTACCGCTTACGGGGAAATTGTGCACAATGTCTCCTGGTTTTTTGTTCTTTGGTTGCTCTTTGTTGTTACCACAATGTCCGCCAAACTCACCCTCACAAATACATTAAATTTTCTTCATATTTTCTTTTTTTTTTGGATTTCTACCTTTTTGCTATTTCTTTTCCTTGATCACCATGCACTTTCTCCTTTTTTTTTTCTTATTTTTTCCTTTTACTATCAATTATATTTTCTATTTCTATTATTTCTTTTTGTTTTTTTTTATTTACATGTTTAATTCAATGCTATTTTTCTCATAATAATTTTTTTTTTTTTTTTACTTCTCCCACTCCCTTCCCCCCGTCACTATAATCCCCTTTCCCAACACAATTTTCCCCCCGCGTTCGACCACCTCTTCCCGTATGCTCGACGTGCACGCGCCTTGGGGTTCTGGTCGACCGATCGCTGCTTAATACCCCGATTGACTGGAGTGTTGATTTTAGAGATTCCTCTTCAAATTTGCGTTTTGTGGGTGATGATGACGATATTTCTTGATGGAACGATACCGTTTATGGAGATGAATTCCCAAATTCAAACCAGCTGAGTAGAGATGCTGGGGCAATTGGATTTCTCCTATTAGTGCCGTTAGCAATTTCTTGCAATTTCTACCCAATCGCTGACAGGCGCTCGTGGCCTTCATACAAGGATGTAATTGGATGTGTATGATCGTGCCGTCAGCCACGCCTGACTAAACAAATTTTCTGTCAGATAAGAAAATTTAAACACTAGAACATTTTATAAATTTACCTGACTGAACAGAGGAAATTGCCTCACAAATGAATTCTTGTGGACTAAGACTTTGTCGACTTGTATGTAAACCACCTTTTCTTCATAGACCGATTTGATTAGGTAGGTAATTTTTATTTAATTGTATTAGATACTCGGAAAAACTCCTACTCGCCGCGTGGTCTAACCAAGAAAAGAAAGAGTCAATCGGGTTTAAAAGGAAGTACAAATTGTTCAAATATAATTGGTAAGTTGGCACTTACCACTTCCTATTCTAATTATCTTTCTTTCAAAATTTCGAAACTTATGAAGTTCGAATTCCACGCGGAAACAGGATGTCGCATTAGTCTCTATTCCTTTTTTTTTTTTTTTTTTTTTTTTTAAGGGGTACGAAGATATTTAAAGATTCGTGACAAACCTTCTTTGTTTCAAAAAAACTTTTGAAGAAACAAAAAGGATCCGAATCGGGTGTTATTGTCGGATGTCCTTCGCATGAAATCTACCTATGAATTTGCCTTTTAAATCTTCCAAGTCATAGAGGCAATTCCCTACTCTCTTCATAACTCTGCACTTTAGGAAGTTTGGCATAAATTTTGCACTTTCTTGCTTCGAGAATGAACTTTGAGCAAAATTGCGTCAAAAAATCTCTTGGCCTTCAACAAATCGTACATTTGTAGCTCTACGATTGTATGTCTTTTCAGCCTTCAGATGAGCTTTATCTAAATTTTCTTTGATTTGAGTTCTTATAAGATGGATTCGATCCGCAGGTGTAATGGTTCTTATTTCCGGGTCAGTTAAGGCCTTTAGCTTCCTAAGTATGGGATATTCGCAGCCACTTGAAATCATATTTTGGCCGAATAACGCAAGATAAGGCGAGCTCTTAATCGACGTATGATAATCGCTTCGAAGGGTTGCAGCTATGATCGATACATATTTATCCCACTATGTATATATTCCGGGGTTCCGAATGCATGGAAAATGTCCTCCTGTAGGAATTTACAAATGGCTGTTGCTGAAGCTTTTCGCAACGGTTTTAAGAACACAAACTTTGTAATATGGTCAATACCTAACTTAGTCCTCGGATATGGTCCAAGAAAATCAACATATAACCTTTGCATTGCTCTTTCTGTTATAATTTGATTGCCCATTTTCGGTCGGAGAGTTGAGTTGGCTGGTTTAACTTCCTTGCAAACGACACATGTACTAATAAAAGCTTTTGTATGTTTGACCATGTCAGGCCAATAATATTTTTGTCTTATGCGAAAGAGCGTTTTTTCCAGGCCACCATGAGATCCTGGTACCGAACAGTGTTCATTCGCTATGACTTCCTGCCACAACTCTTTGGGTAACCACAATCTCCAAAGACTTTCCTCTTCATCTATTGAACCTGTCCTAAACTTAACTCTCTTATAAATATAGCCCTCTGAAACACAAATATCAGGAAGACAATCTTGATTTTCTTCTATGTCCCTTTGCAATTGGACATAATCTGGTGACGCAAAGCATTTGGCTTTGAGATCTACATCTGACTCCCTAATAATTGGTGTTATTTCACACATATCCAGGTGTGAAAGTGCGTCTGGCACAACGTTTAAAGAACCTTTGCGATGTTCCATTGCAAAATCAAACGCCTGCAGTTTCAAGCTCCATCTAGCAAGTCTGCCACTTAGGTCCTTTTGTGACATAAGCCACTTGAGGCTGGAATGATCTGTGATAATTTTAAAGGGTAAACCTTCAATGTATGGCCTGAATTTGTTAACACAAACGATAGCTGCCATGCACTCTTGTTCCGAAACCGTATAATTTCTTTGTGCTTTATTCAACTTCTGCGAGACATACGCAATGGGATGTTCATGTCCCTCATCATCCAATTGGTACAAAACCCCACCTACACCTAGACTTGAGGCATCGCACTGGACCACAAACGACTTGGTGAAATCTGGCTCTGCGAGCACTGGAGCAGTAGTCAGAGCTTGTTTAAACTTTTGAAAAGCATCTTCTGCTTCCTTGGTTAAGGTGAATTCTTTACCTTTACGAAGGCAATCTGTGAGAGGTGCTCACAAGGTCGCAAATTTAGGTATAAATTGGTGACACCATCCGGTCATGCCAACAAATCTACGAATTTGTCGAGCTGTTTTGGGCAATGGAAAATTAGTAATGCCATCCAATTTTGAAGGATCTGTCTTTCGACAGCCCTGGCCGATGATGTAACCCAAATACTGAATTTCCTTTTGGCAAAATTTGCTTTTTTCCATATTTATAGTTAGATTAGCGTTTTGAAGGCAGATGGATAAATCTCGTAAGACAGAGATATGTTCACCAAAAGTTTTTGTACAAACAAGGAGATCGTCCAGATAGATAAAAATGTTATCTCGAAATTTGGTTGGAATCACTTTATCCAATAAGCGAACGAGTCTTTGCGAAGCTTTACAGAGCCCGAATGGCATTACTGTAAACTCGAGTAACGGCATGCCAGGGACTGCAAAAGCTGTCTTTTCTCTGGAAGTCTTTTCGAGAGGAATCTGGTGAAAAGCTTGCTGAAGATCGATTTTGCTTATAAAATGTGTATTTTTGACCCTGCTTAACAAACCGCCGATATGTTGGAGCGGATACGCATCCTTTTTAGTGACGCCGTTGAGCTTTCGAAAATCTATACAGAGTATAATTGTGCCATCAGGTTTGCGTACCACTACAATTGGAGAGCTCCATGGGCTGTTGCTCTCGACAACTATACCTAAAGAACGTAGGCGTTCAATTTCCGCATACACTTCCGCTTCACGAGGAGGTGACGGAGGGTAATATTTCGATTTGATGGGAACAGCATCCCCCGTGTCAATGAAGTGTTCCTCCAAGTGTGTTTTTCCAAGTCCTGACTTGGCAAAAGAAGGAAACTCATCGATGGTCTTAAGCAAAATTTTCATTTGTTCATCTGTCAACTCAATGGTGTTCTCGTCTCTCAAGCTTTTCTCAATTGAAGATATCTCAGGAACAACAACTTGAGGAATAATGCCAAAGTATTTCCAAAAGTTGATGCCTAGATAAGCCTGCTGTTGAAGAGTCGGCACAATGTAAAAATTGATCACTTTAATGATGTCATGGAATTTAACCGGAATTTGGCAAAAGCTGTGAATTCTTTGTTTAGTACCATCAGCTGTGCTAATCGAAGATCTAATCGGTTTACTTATAATTGAGTTTCTCTTGAGAAGCTTTAAGCTATCTTTGCCGAGTACACTGACTGATGCCCCTGAATCGAGTAAGGCATAAACCTTTTCTTTTCCTATCTTGATGTTCAAGTACGGTCTCGAGTCATTGACATCATCTTTAATGGTTGACTCTAAGGCTTTCCTTTTAGATTTTCTAGTCTCATATCGCATTCTACAATTCAAAATTTTTTGGGGTAAGGTCTCATTATTATTTGTCTTTCCAAATATTCTTTTTCTTGCGTTTCGATATCGCTGCATTCTCTCGTGAAGAGACAGTTTCGAAAAATGTTGTGGTTTTTCTTCAGATTCGATTTGACTTGATTGATTTGAAAGAGTGGTTTTAAATTCATTTTTTGTATTTATAAGTTTTGAATCCTTACATTGCCTATGAATATCTAAGGATTCGAAAGTATGTTTTATTGGCTCGGGGTTGGAGGTGTGGAACGAGAGTCCCCGGCTACCATCTCGCTCCCCTTTGGGTTTAACGAATGTTTTCGACAGTTTGGAGTTGTAACATTCTTCTCTCCGCATCGAAAGCAGAATAAATTGCGTTTTCCTGATGGACATTCGTAAAATGAATGACCTATTTCGTCGCAGTTCCAACATTTGAATTTGCTTGTGTCTAATAGTTGCCGAGATGAACCAAATCTTTTTGATATGGCAGCTATATTTGGGTCTTCAAACTTATCTTCGATAACCCCACTTACAGCTTCTTCAATTTCATTTACTCTCTTATTGCCCTGGAACCTATCAGACGCTTGATGGTCGAGAAACTTTTCAGCCTGCCTAGCTACATCTCGTTACTTTTCTAAGGTATCGACCTTGGTTGGGAACAAAAGAGTTCCTATATTATTCTTGGAATTTTTCTTCATCAAGTCTATCATCTTGGCATCACTAAGAGGTTCCCTTAGACGAGCATTTGCTTGTACAAGAGCAGAGTAGAAATCGTCAAAAGTTTCCTTATAAGCTTGCCGTCGAGAAAACATTTTAAGAATTTTTGCATGGTCGTTTTCAACCTTACTGTACTCTTTAATGATAGCATGTTTTAAGTTTTCATACGTAGCTGAAGGATTCTTTCTCATGTACAACCAGAAAAATGTGTCCGCTTTACCTTTTAAAAGGAGATGAAAATTGGCGAGAACATGATTCCAGCTACAAGGAGAACATTCCTTCAAAGTTTCGACTTTGAAGAGAAAATCATGGACATTTTCAGTACCATCAAACGAAATTTTCCATTTTTTCACTTTGCAATTTGAATTTGTGAGTGGCATATTCGTTTGCAATGGCTGGGTATTTTCAGGTGGGAGAACTCTGTTTTGAGTTGAAAAAGACGCATTATTTAAAAATTGCTCAAAAGCACTTGAAGGTCTTATCGGATTTTCGCGAACTTCTTGTTGACTCTCAGTAGAGCCGTTCCTACTATCTATGCGTTCTATCAATGAAAGTTTAATTTCTCTCATCTCTTTAATAAATTCCTTTTGGTTTGCTCCAACTACAAGCTTAAATGCGGTAGTTAAATCTTCAATACCTGTGGTGCTTGCTTGAATAACAACTGGTACTTGAGCATTCTGATTTCGACCTCTTGGTGAATATTTTGAGGAATTGGTTCACGATTGTTTTGCCCATTCGCGTTGGCGTTATCTACATCACCAATATGATGTTCTTGCTCGTTTTGAGGAAGGTTACCATCTACCCTATTGGCTTCATTCACAATCCGTGAACTTCGAGGATCGTTAAATTGATCAACGTTTAAAATGTTATTGTCACGTTGCGGTGTTCTATTGATTAAAGGTCTTGATTCTATTTTATCTTCATTTGGATTGCGATTCTAAAGATTCAAGGAGTTTCTACCTGTACTAGGAGCTCCACGACCTCTAGAATTATTTAATCTACCTCTTTGTCGAGTGTTATGTTGGTTTGCTCCGTTCATTTTGATTCTACTTTATAATGTCTATTCCTAGTTTATACTTATGAGATTACTTTATCTTTCTTCCTTTTCTGTTTGTCCTTCATTCATTGATTCGGGGTAAGTGTGGTTGATTGCTAATATAATATAATGCCCTAGCTGTTACTTGGCTTTTGAATTTTTTTTTTGATTTATTTGGATAAGTGTACTGTATCAGACGGACTATGCTGAAAGCATAATTACGAAACTTGGCTAAATGAGAAAGGATAATTTAGTAGCAACAATGACCAGCAAATCGACCCAGTCATTGGACATTACTAAGAAAATATATATATTAAACTATTCACATGCAATAACTTTTCCTCCGCGGAAGAAGTTAGACAATGTGAAGTAAAAGTGTGAGTCAATTGTTCAGAAATTTCATTGGGCGCAACGCGGACAAGACTAAACCTGTAAACCGGGACTATACCAATGAAAAACTAAAAGATTTAACTACACTCAGACTTTTAACAAGCCTGCACGGTGGGCGCCATTTCTTTGCTGCGATGTTCTTAACGTGGCACTGTCATAGAAGCCTTACTTGGCATGCTTGCATGTGCGTGGCTAGGTGTGCCGGATTGGGGCGGTTCTTGCTCCCTGACAGCCCCTCGCATGTAAAGAAAACTTTCATCATGCCAAGTTTTGGTATGTATGGACTGCGGACGGACACTTTGACTTATTTAACCAAGCCTCGTGAGTGAAAGGTGGATGGTCACTCGGAGCACTTCTTTCCCTCCCTTACTCCTTTCAGGACGCCTTGACAGCTCGCGTACTCCTACTTTTATGGAACTATCCCTTGCTTAAATTCTGTCGTTGATTTACACTATTCCATATTCATTTCTAAGGGCTTCACAATCCTCCAACTTACCCCTCATAAACTAGCAGTTCAAAACATTATGTTTAGCATTTTACCATAATTTTATTCAAAGTTAGAAATTTCAAAAAAAAAACATATTCAAAATTTAAATAATCTCTATCGTGACAATTCGATAATTTGCAACAAAATTTCTAAATTCTTTATCTTTTTTTGCACCTTTTTAAATTTACGATTTCTTTCAAATGCATGGTAGATTTAGGATTTTGATTTTATAATTGTTTTTTTTTTTTTTTTATAAAAACTATCAAAATTTTGTTAGCGTTTGTTTGGCCTATATGATAAGGAGAGATGAAATGATTTTTAAATTGGAGACTTACCGCTTACAGGGAAATTGTGCACAATGTCTCCTGGATCCAGTTCTGTTGGTTTTTTGTTCTTTGGTTGCTCTTTGTTGTTACCACAATGTCCGCCAAACTCACACTCACAAATACATTAAATTTACTTCATATTTTCTTTTTTTTTGGATTTCTACCTTTTTGCTATTTCTTTTCCTTGATCACCATGCAGTTTCTCCTTTTTTTTCCTTATTTTTTCTTTTCACTATCAATTATATTTTCTATTTCTATTATTTCTTTTTTTTTTTTTTTTTTTTTTTTATTTACATGTTTAATTCAATGTTATTTTTCTCATAATTATTATTTTTTTTTTTTTTACTTCTCCCACTCCCTTCCCCGGTCACTATAATCCCCTTTCCCAACACAGTTTTCCCCCCGCGTTCGACCACCTCTTCCCGTATGCTCGACGTGCACGCGCCTTGGGGTTCTGGTCGACCGATCGCTGCTTAATACCCCGATTGACTGGAGTGTTGATTTTAGAGATTCCTCTTCAAATTTGCGTTTTGTGGGTGATGATGACGATATTTCTTGATGGAACGATACCGTTTATGGAGATGAATTCCCAAATTCAAACCAGCTGAGTAGAGATACTGGGGCAATTGGATTTCTCCTATTAGTGCCGTTAGCAATTTCTTGCAATTTCTTCCCATTCGCTGACAGGCGCTCGTGGCCTTCATACAAGGATGTAATTGGATGTGTATGATCGTGCCGTCAGCCACGCCTGACTAAACAAATTTTCTGTCAGATAAGAAAATTTAAACACTAGAACATTTACCTGACTGAACAGAGGAAATTGCCTCACAAATGAATTCTTGTGGACTAAGACTTTGTCGACTTCGTATGTAAACCACCTTTTCTTCATAGACCGATTTAATTAGGTAGGTAATTTTTATTCAATTGTATTAGGTACTCAGAAAAACTCCTACTCGCCGCGTGGTCTAACCAAGAAAAGAAAGAGTCAATCGGGTTTAAAAGGAAGTACAAATTGTTCGAATATAATTGGTAAGTTGGCACTTACCACTTCCTATTCGAATTATCTTTCTTTCAAAATTTCGAAACTTATGAAGTTCGAATTCCACGCGGAAACAGGGTGTCGCATTAGTCTCTATTCTTTTTTTTTTTTTTTTTTTTTAAGGGGTACGAAGATATTTTAAGATTCGTAACAAACCTTCTTTGTTTCAAAAAAAACTTTTGAAGAAACAAAAGGGATCCGAATCGGGTGTTATTGTCGTATGTCCTCGCATGAAATCTACCTATGAATTTGCCTTTTCAATCTTCCAAGTCATAGAGGCAATTCCCTACTCTCTTCCTAACTCTGCACTTTAGGAATTTTGGCATAAATTTTGCACTTTCTTGCTTCGAGAATGAACTTTGAGCATAATTGCGTCGAATCGTACATTTGTAGCTCTACGTTTGTATATCTTTTCAGCCTTCAGATGAGCTTTATCTAAATTTTCTTTGATTTGAGTTCTTATAAGATGGATTCTATCCGCAGGTGTAATGGTTCACCTTTTACCACTAGATTTGCACATTAAATACCTAGTATCTTGCAGCGCGATAAGACTAAAAGAATCGAACTCCTGGTTTGCCAAACCCTATGGGCACAGCAACATCACGGGATTAATTCCTACCGAAATGTTTTCGACTCCGACTGATTACTGCACCCCTTCAATGAGCCTCGGTAAAGATTTTAAAGTTATATTCCCATCCAGAAATGATTGGAATGATGACGTCGTGACGAAAGACTTCGACACAACTATCTTTACTGATGGGTCAAAGATGGAGGGCGGTGTTGGTGCGGGTATTTTCTCGGAGTCCCTAAATATATCCAGGTCTGTTCGGCTACCTGACTTTGCTAGTGTCTTTCAGGCTGAAGAACTGATGATCAGGGAAGCATGCAAGCTACTTAAACAAAATCCAAACCAGAACCGAAATACAGCTATTTTCTCAGACAGTCAAGCGGCTGTCAAAGCCATTAATTCGGCTACATCATCCTCAAAATTAGTACGACAATGCCAGGAAGAGCTTCTGAGTCTGAACACTAACCTCAGGGTCACTCTTATCTGGGTTCTGGGTCACAGTGGCATTGAGGGGAATGAGCGGGCTGAAGAGCTGGCCAGGCAAGGTTCAGCCCTTCATAACTCACTTGCGGAAAGAGTCAGTATTCCTCTTGGAGTTGTGAATGGCAATATATTCTCAATTTTTCTCTCAGAATCTAATCGTAGGTGGAATAGTTTAACTAACTGCATTATTGGTAGAAAAATCTGGCCTACCTATAATAAATCCCGAACTATTAACCTAATGTGCAGACCCAGGCGTGACATAGCAAGGATTGTTGCAACATGCACTGGACACTGGCCAATAGGAGAACATGCGGCGAAGCTTGGCATCCCCTACAATACTCACTGTCGTAGTTGTGGGGACCAGCAGGAAAAGGAAACAGTCTTTCATTTCCTCTGTAAATGTCCCGCTTTGGCCAGAATGAGGGAACAATCTTTTGGGAAGCCCTTTTTGACGACCTTCACGAACTCTCCGGAACGAAGATCTTCTTTCCTCAACGCGACGAAATGGATCTAGGATTTACTTCGGTTCCTCTTGCACCGTCTTCTTCCCCAAACTCAGATCGTATGCGTCCCGGGCAAATCAGCAAATTGCTTAGCGTAGCATACTGCAGCTGAACTCGGGCGTAGGCGATGATCCGTTGGGAGATCTATCACCAAATACCCTCTCTTTCTTTAAAAATGTTCTTTTAACCCACAGGTCAAACGAGTTATCGTATCAAAACGGCGCATTACCGCGTTAATTGGGTCATCGAGCAAGGATACTTGTGACCGCCATCTCTACCTACCTACCTACCGTAATGGTTCTTATTTCCTGGTCAGTTAAGGCCTTTAGCTTCCTAAGTATGGGATATTCGCAGCCACTTGAAATCATATTTTGGCCGAATAACGCAAGATAAGGCGAGCTCTTAATCGACGTATGATAATCGCTTCGAAGGGTTGCAGGTATGATCGATACATATTTATCCCACTCTGAGTGCTTCTCTCCTACAAATATTCGAATTTTTGAAATTATTTCTCGATTAACACGTTCTGAACTGTTCGCTTGAGGTGAGTAAAGCGCTGTTTTAATATGGTTTATTTTATACGTGGTGATACATTTGGAAAACTCTTTTGAGACAAACTGTTTGCCATTATCACTATGTATAAATATATTCCGGGGTTCCGAATGCATGGAAAATGTCCTCCTGTAGGAATTTACAAATGGCTGTTGCTGAAGCTTTTCGCAAAGGTTTTAAGAACACAAACTTTGTAATATGGTCAATTGCAATGAATATCGCAGTGTTACCTAACTTAGTCCTCGGATATGGTCCAAGAAAATCAACATATAACCTTTGCATTGCTCTTTCTGTTATAATTTGATTGCCCATTTTCGGTCGGAGAGTTGAGTTGGCTGGTTTAACTTCCTTGCAAACGACACATGTACTAATAAAAGCTTTTGTATGTTTGACCATGTCAGGCCAATAATATTTTTGTCTTATGCGAAAGAGCGTTTTTTCCAGGCCACCATGAGATCCTGGTACCGAACAGTGTTCATTCGCTATGACTTCCTGCCACAACTCTTTGGGTAACCACAATCTCCAAAGACTTTCCTCTTCATCTATTGAACCTGTCCTAAACTTAACTCTCTTATAAATATAGCCCTCTGAAACACAAATATCAGGAAGACAATCTTGATTTTCTTCTATGTCCCTTTGCAATTGGACATAATCTGGTGACGCAAAGCATTTGGCTTTGAGATCTACATCTGACTCCCTAATAATTGGTGTTATTTCACACATATCCAGGCGCGAAAGTGCGTCTGGCACAACGTTTAAAGAACCTTTGCGATGTTCCATTGCAAAATCAAACGCCTGCAGTTTCAAGCTCCATCTAGCAAGTCTGCCACTTAGGTCCTTTTGTGACATAAGCCACTTGAGGCTGGAATGATCTGTGATAATTTTAAAGGGTAGACCTTCAATGTATGGCCTGAATTTGATAACACAAACGATAGCTGCCATGCACTCTTGTTCCGAAACCGTATAATTTCTTTGTGCTTTATTCAACTTCTGCGAGACATACGCAATGGGATGTTCATGTCCCTCATCATCCAATTGGTACAAAACCCCACCTTCACCTAGACTTGAGGCATCGCACTGGACCACAAACGACTTGGTGAAATCTGGCTCTGCGAGCACTGGAGCAGTAGTCAGAGCTTGTTTAAACTTTTGAAAAGCATCTTCTGCTTCCTTGGTTAAGGTGAATTCTTTACCTTTACGAAGGCAATCTGTGAGAGGTGCTGACAAGGTCGCAAATTTAGGTATAAAATGGCGATACCATCCGGTCATGCCAACAAATCTACGAATTTGTCGAGCTGTTTTGGGCAATGGAAAATTAGTAATGGCATCCAATTTTGAAGGATCTGTCTTTCGACAGCCCTGGCCGATGATGTAACCCAAATACTGAATTTCCTTTTGCCAAAATTTGCTTTTTTCCATATTTATAGTTAGATTAGCGTTTTGAAGGCAGATGGATAAATCTCGTAAGACAGAGATATGTTCACCAAAAGCTTTTGTACAAACAAGGAGATCGTCCAGATAGATAAAAATGTTATCTCGAAATTTGGTTGGAATCACTTTATCCAATAAGCGAACGAGTCTTTGCGAAGCATTACAGAGCCCGAATGGCATTACTGTAAACTCGAGTTACGGCATGCCAGGGACTGCAAAAGTTGTCTTTTCTCTGGAAGTCTTTTCGAGAGGAATCTGGTGAAAAGCTTGATGAAGATCGATTTTGCTTATAAAATGTGTATTTTTGACCCTGCTTATCAAACCGCCGATATGTTGGAGCGGATACGCATCCTTTTTAGTGACGCCGTTGAGCTTTCGAAAATCTATACAGAGTCTAATTGTGCCATCAGGTTTGCGTACCACTACAATTGGAGAGCTCCATGGGCTGTTGCTCTCGACAACTATACCTAAAGAACGTAGGCGTTCAATTTCCGCATACACTTCCGCTTCACGAGGAGGTGACAGAGGGTAATATTTCGATTTGATGGGAACAGCATCCCCCGGGTCAATGAAGTGTTCCTCCAAGTGTGTTTTTCCAAGTCCTGACTTGGCAAAAGAAGGAAACTCATCGATGGTCTTAAGCAAAATTTTCATTTGTTCATCTGTCAACTCAATGGTGTTCTCGTCTCTCAAGCTTTTCTCAATTGAAGATATCTCAGGAACAACAACTTGAGGAATAATGCCAAAGGATTTCCAAAAGTTGATGCCTAGATAAGCCTGCTGTTGAAGAGTCGGCACAATGTAAAAATCGATCACTTTAATGATGTCATTGAATTTAACCGGAATTTGGCAAAAGCTGTGAATTCTTTGTTTAGTACCATCAGCTGTGCTAATCGAAGATCTAATCGGTTTACTTATAATTGAGTTTCTCTTGAGAAGCTCTAAGCTATCTTTGCCGAGTACACTGACTGATGCCCCTGAATCGAGTAAGGCATAAACCTTTTCTTTTCCTATCTTGATGTTCAAGTACGGTCTCGAGTCATTGACATCATCTATAATGGTTGACTCTAAGGCTTTCCTTTTAGATTTTCTAGTCTCATAGCGCATTCTACAATTCAAAATTTTTTGGGGTAAGGTCTCATTATTATTTGTCTTTCCAAATATTCTTTTTCTTGCGTTTCGATATCGCTGCATTCTCTCGTGAAGAGACAGTTTCGAAAAATGTTGTGGTTTTTCTTCAGATTCGATTTGACTTGATTGATTTGAAAGAGTGGTTTTAAATTCATTTTTTGTATTTATAAGTTTTGAATCCTTACATTGCCTATGACTATCTAAGGATTCGAAAGTATGTTTTATTGGCTCTGGGTTGGAGGTGTGGAACGAGAGTCCCCGGCTACCATCTCGCTCCCCTTCGGGTTTAACGAATGTTTTCGGTAGTTTGGAGTTGTAACATTCTTCTCTCCGCATCGAAAGCAGAATAAATTGCGTTTTCCTGATGGACATTCGTAAAATGAATGATCTATTTTGTCGCAGTTCCAATATTTGAATTTGCTTGTGTCTAATGGTTGCCGAGATGAACCAAATCTATTTGATATGGCAGCTATATTTGGTTCTTCAAACTTATCTTCGATAACCCTACTTACAGCTTCTTCAATTTCATTTACTCTCTTATTGCCCTGGAACCTATCAGACGCTCGATGGTCGAGAAACTTTTCAGCCTGCCTAGCTACATCTCGTAACTTTTCTAAGGTATCGACCTTGGTTGGGAACAAAAGAGTTCCTATATTATTCTTGGAATTTTTCTTCATCAAGTCTATCATCTTTGCATCACTAAGAGGTTCCCTTAGACGAGCATTTGCTTGTACAAGAGCAGAGTAGAAATCGTCAAAAGTTTCCTTATAAGCTTGCCGCCGAGAAAACATTTTAAGAATTTTTTCATGGTCGTTTTCAACCTTACTATACTTTTTAATGATAGCATGTTTTAAGTTTTCATACGTAGCTGAAGGATTCTTTCTCATGTACAACCAGAAAAATGTGTCCGCTTTACTTTTTAAAAGGAGATGAAAATTGGCGAGAACATGATTCCAGCTACAAGGAGAACCTTCCTTCAAAGTTTCGACTTTGAAGAGAAAATCATGGACATTTTCAGTACCATCAAACGAAATTTTCCATTTTTCCACTTTGCAATTTGAATTTGTGAGTGGCATATTCGTTTGCAATGGCTGGGTATTTTCAGGTGGGAGAACTCTGTTTTGAGTTGAAAAAGACGCATTATTTATAAATTGCTCAAAAGCACTTGAAGGTCTTATCGGATTTTCGCGAACTTCTTGTTGACTCTCAGTAGAGCCGTTCCTACTATCTATGCGTTCTATCAATGAAAGTTTAATTTCTCTCATCTCTTTAATAAATTCCTTTTGGTTTGCTTCAAGTACAAGCTTAAATGCGGTAGTTAAAGCTTCAATACCTGTGGTGCTTGCTTGAATAGCAACTGGTACTTGAGCATTCTGATTTCGACCTCTTGGTGAATATTTTGAGGAATTGGTTCTCGATTGTTTTGCCCATTCGCGTTGGCGTTATCTACATCACCAATATGATGTTCTTGCTCGTTTTGAGGAAGGTTAACATCTACCCTATTGGCTTCATTCACATTCCGTGAACTTCGAGGATCGTTAAATTGATCAACGTTTAAATTGTTATTGTCACGTTGCGGTGTTCTATTGATTAAAGGTCTTGATTCTATATTATCTTCATTTGGATTGCGATTCTGAAGATTCAAGGAGTTTCTACCTGTACTAGGAGCTCCACGACCTCTAGAATTATTTAATCTACCTCTTTGTCGAGTGTTATGTTGGTTTGCTCCGTTCATTTTGATTCTACTTTATAATGTCTATTCCTAGTTTATACTTATGAGATTACTTTATCTTTCTTCCTTTTCTGTTTGTCCTTCATTCATTGATTCGGGGTAAGTGTGGTTGATTGCTAATATAATATAATGCCCTAGCTGTTACTTGGCTTTTGAATTTTTTTTTTGATTTATTTGAATAAGTGTACTGTATCAGACGGACTATGCTGAAAGCATAATTACGAAACTTGGCTAAATGAAAAAGGATAATTTAGTAGCACCAATGACCAGCGTATCGACCCAGTCATTGGACATTACTAAGAAAATATATATATTAAAATATTCACATGCAATAACTTTTCCTCCGCGGAAGAAGTTAGACAATGTGAAGTGAAAGTGTGAGTCAATTGTTCAGAAATTTCATTGGGCGCAACGCGGACAAGACTAAACCTATAAACCGGGACTATACCAATGAAAAACTAAAAGATTTAACTACACTCAGACTTTTAACAAGCCTGCACGGTGGGCGCCATTTCTTTGCTGCGATGTTCTTAACGTGGCACTGTCATAGAAGCCTTACTTGGCATGCTTGCATGTGCGTGGCTAGGTGTGCCGGATTGGGGTATGGGGTGGTTCTTGCTCCCTGACAGCCCCTCGCATGTAAAGAAAACTTTCATCATGCCAAGGATATGTATGGACTGCGGACGGACACTGACTTATTTAACCAAGCCTCGTGAGTGAAAGGTGGATGGTCACTCGGAGCACTTCTTTCCCTCCCTTACTCCTTTCAGGACGCCTTGACAGCTCGCGTACTCCTACTTTTATGGAACTATCCCTTGCTTAAATTCTGTCGTTTATTTACACTATTCCATATTCATTTCTATGGGCTTCACAATCCTCCAACTTACCCCTCATAAACTAGCAGTTCAAATCATTGTGTTTAGCATTTTACCATAATTTTATTCAAAGTTAGAAATTTCAAAAAAAAAACATATTCAAAATTTAAATAATCTCTATCGTGACAATTCGATAAATTGCAACAAAATTTTTAAGTAATGTTAAGCATTAAATCGCATATAGGGTTTAGATTAACGGTTTTCGTTTTATCTTATTTTTAATTTGTAAGTACTATTTTATTGCATGTAAGATTCAAATCGAATTTTATCTTAGTTTAAATTTCTAAATACCGTTTTATTTTATGCTAGTTTGAATTTATCACTATTGTCATACATTTAGCTTAGTTTTAATTTGCATTTATTATGTATTTTATCCTATCGAATTTTTGAATATCTATTCTATTGTAGCTTAGTTTTAAATTGTAAATTCTTTAATTTTGTTTGCACCTTTTTAAATTTACGATTTTTTTCAAATGCATGGTAGATTTAGGATTTTGATTTTATAATTGTTTTTTTTTTTTATAAAAACTGTCAAAATTTTGTTAGCGTTAGTTTGGCCTATATGATAAGGAGAGGTGAAATGATTTTTAAATTGGAGACTTACCGCTTACGGGTAAATTGTGCACAATGTCTCCTGGTTTTTTGTTCTTTGGATGCTCTTTGTTGTTACCACAATGTCCGCCAAACTCACACTCACAAATACATTAAATTTTCTTCATATTTTCTTTTTTTTTTGGGATTTCTACCTTTTTGCTATTTCTTTTCATTGATCACCATGCACTTTCTCCTTTTTTTTCCTTATTTTTTCTTTTCACTATCAATTATATTTTCTATTTCTATTATTTCTTTTTTTTTTTTTATTTACATGTTTAATTCAATGCTATTTTTCTCATAATTTTTTTTTTTTTTTTTTACTTCTCCCACTCCTTTCCCCCCGTCACTATAATCCACTTTCCCAACACAGTTTTCCCCCCGCGTTCGACCACCTCTTCCCGTATGCCCGACGTGCACGCGCCTTGGGGTTCTGGTCGACCGAACGCTGCTTAATACCCCGATTGACTGGAGTGTTGATTTTAGAGATTCCTCTTCAAATTTGCGTTTTGTGGGTGATGATGACGATATTTCTTGATGAAACGATACCGTTTATGGAGATGAATTCCCAAATTCAAACCAGCTGAGTAGAGATGCTGGGGCAATTGGATTTCTCCTATTAGTGCCGTTAGCAATTTCTTGCAATTTCTTCCCAATCGCTGACAGGCGCTCGTGGCCTTCATACAAGGATGTAATTGGATGTGTATGATCGTGCCGTCAGCCACGCCTGACTAAACAAATTTTCTGTCAGATAAGAAAATTTAAACACTAGAACATTTTATAAATTTACCTGACTGAACAGAGGAAATTGCCTCACAAATGAATTCTTGTGGACTAAGACTTTGTCGACTTCGTATGTAAACCACCTTTTCTTTATAGACCGATTTAATTAGGTAGGTAATTTTTATTAAATTGTATTAGGTACTTGGAAAAACTCCTACTCGCCACGTGGTCTAACCAAGAAAAGAAAGAGTCAATCGGGTTTAAAAGGAAGTACAAATTGTTCGAATATAATTGGTAAGTTGGCACTTACCACTTCCTATTCGAATTATCTTTATTTTAAAATTTCGAAACTTATGAAGTTCGAATTCCACGCGGAAACAGGGTGTCGCATTAGTCTCTATTCCTTGTTTTTTTTTTTTTTTTTTTTTTTTTAAGGGGTACGAAGATATTTAAAGATTCGTAACAAACCTTCTTTGTTTCAAAAAACTTTTGAAGAAACAAAAAGGATCCGAATCGGGTGTTATTGTCGGATGTCCTTCGCATGAAATCTACCTATGAATTTGCCTTTTAAATCTTCCAAGTCATAGAGGCAATTCCCTACTCTCTTCATAACTCTGCACTTTAGGAATTTTGTCATAAATTTTGCACTTTCTTGCTTCGAGAATGAACTTTGAGCAAAATTGCGTCAAAAAATCTCTTGGCCTTCAACAAATCGTACATTTGTAGCTCTATGATTGTATGTCTTTTCAGCCTTCAGATGAGCTTTATCTAAATTTTCTTTGATTTGAGTTCTTATAAGATGGATTCGATCCGCAGGTGTAATGGTTCTTATTTCCGGGTCAGTTAAGGCCTTTAGCTTCCTAAGTATGGGATATTCGCAGCCACTTGAAATCATATTTTGGCCGAATAACGCAAGATAAGGCGAGCTCTTAATCGACGTATGATAATCGCTTCGAAGGGTTGCAGCTATGATCGATACATATTTATCCCACTGTGAGTGCTTCTCTCCTACAAATATTCGAATTTTTGAAATTATTTCTCGATTAACACGTTCTGAACTGTTCGCTTGAGGTGAGTAAAGCGCTGTTTTAATATGGTTTATTTTATACGTGGTGATACATTTGGAAAACTCTTTTGAGACAAACTGTTTGCCATTATCACTATGTATATATTCCGGGGTTCCGAATGCATGGAAAATGTCCTCCTGTAGGAATTTACAAATGGCTGTTGCTGAAGCTTTTCGCAAAGGTTTTAAGAACACAAACTTTGTAATATGGTCAATTGCAATGAATATCGCAGTGTTACCTAACTTAGTCCTCGGATATGGTCCAAGAAAATCAACATATAACCTTTGCATTGCTCTTTCTGTTATAATTTGATTGCCCATTTTCGGTCGGAGAGTTGAGTTGGCTGGTTTAACTTCCTTGCAAACGACAAAAGTACTAATAAAAGCTTTTGTATGTTTGACCATGTCAGGCCAATAATATTTTTGTCTTATGCGAAAGAGCGTTTTTTCCAGGCCACCATGAGATCCTGGTACCTACCGAACAGTGTTCATTCGCTATGACTTCCTGCCACAACTCTTTGGGTAACCACAATCTCCAAAGACTTTCCTCTTCATCTATTGAACCTGTCCTAAACTTGACTCTCTTATAAATATAGCCCTCTAAAAAACACAAATATCAGGAAGACAATCTTGATTTTCTTCTATGTCCCTTTGCAATTGGACATAATCTGGTGACGCAAAGCATTTGGCTTTGAGATCTACATTTGACTCCCTAATAATTGGTGTTATTTCACACATATCCAGGCGCGAAAGTGCGTCTGGCACAACGTTTAAAGAACCTTTGCGATGTTCCATTGCAAAATCAAACGCCTGCAGTTTCAAGCTCCATCTAGCAAGTCTGCCACTTAGGTCCTTTTGTGACATAAGCCACTTGAGGCTGGAATGATCTGTGATAATTTTAAAGGGTAGACCTTCAATGTATGGCCTGAATTTGTTAACACAAACGATAGCTGCCATGCACTCTTGTTCTGAAACCGTATAATTTCCTTGTGCTTTATTCAACTTCTGCGAGACATACGCAATGGGATGTTCATGTCCCTCATCATCCAATTGGTACAAAACCCCACCTACACCTAGACTTGAGGCATCGCACTGGACCACAAACGACTTGGTGAAATCTGGCTCTGCGAGCACTGGAGCAGTAGTCAGAGCTTGTTTAAGCTTTTGAAAAGCATCTTCTGCTTCCTTGGTTAAGGTGAATGGTAAAGGTAAAGTTTACGAAGGCAATCTGTGAGAGGTGCTGACAAGGTCGCAAATTTAATTATAAATTGGCGATACCATCCGGTCATGCCAACAAATCTACGAATTTGTCGAGCTGTTTTGGGCAATGGAAAATTAGTAATGGCATCCAATTTTGAAGGATCTGTCTTTCGACAGCCCTGGCCGATGATGTAACCCAAATACTGAATTTCCTTTTGGCAAAATTTGCTTTTTTCCATATTTATAGTTAGATTAGCGTTTTGAAGGCAGATGGATAAATCTCGTAAGACAGAGATATGTTCACCAAAAGTTTTTGTACAAACAAGGAGATCGTCCAGATAGATAAAAATGTTATCTCGAAATTTGGTTGGAATCACTTTATCCAATAAGCAAACGAGTCTTTGCGAAGCTTTACAGAGCCCGAATGGCATTACTGTAAACTCGAGTAACGGCATGCCAGGGACTGCAAAAGCTGTCTTTTCTCTGGAAGTCTTTTCGAGAGGAATCTGGTGAAAAGCTTGCTGAAGATCGATTGCTTATAAAATGTTTTTTTTTTGACCCTGCTTAACAAACCGCCGATATGTTGGAGCGGATACGCATCCTTTTTAGTGACGCCGTTGAGCTTTCGAAAATCTATACAGAGTCTAATTGTGCCATCAGGTTTGCGTACCACTACAATTGGAGAGCTCCATGGGCTATTGCTCTCGACAACTATACCTAAAGAACGTAGGCGTTCAATTTCCGCATACACTTCCGCTTCACGAGGAGGTGACAGAGGGTAATATTTCGATTTGATGGGACAAGCATCCCCCGGGTCAATGAAGTGTTCCTCCAAGTGTGTTTTTCCAAGTCCTGACTTGTCAAAAGATCATCTGTCAACTGAATGGTGTTCTCGTCTCTCAAGCTTTTCTCAATTGAAGATATCTCAGGAACAACAACTTGAGGAATAATGCCAAAGGATTTCCAAAAGTTGATGCCTAGAAAAGCCTTCTGTTGAAGAGCCGGCACAATGTAAAAATCGATCACTTTAATGATGTCATTGAATTTAACCGGAATTTGGCAAAAGCTGTGAATTCTTTGTTTAGTACCATCAGCTGTGCTAATCGAAGATCTAATCGGTTTACTTATAATTGAGTTTCTCTTGAGAAGCTCTAAGCTATCTTTGCCGAGTACACTGACTGATGCCCCTGAATCGAGTAAGGCATAAACCTTTTCTTTTCCTATCTTGATGTTCAAGTACGGTCTCGAGTCATTGACATCATCTTTAATGGTTGACTCTAAGGCTTTCCTTTTAGATTTTCTAGTCTCATATCGCATTCTACAATTCTAAATTTTTTGGGGTAAGGTCTCATTATTATTTGTCTTTCCAAATATTCTTTTTCTTGCGTTTCGATATCGCTGCATTCTCTTGTGAAGAGACAGTTTCGAAAAATGTTGTGGTTTTTCTTCAGATTCGATTTGACTTGATTGATTTGAAAGAGTGGTTTTAAATTCATTTTTTGTATTTATAAGTTTTGAATCCTTACATTGCCTATGAATATCTAAGGATTCGAAAGTATGTTTTATTGGTTGGAGGTGTGGAACGAGAGTCCCCGGCTACCATCTCGCTCCCCTTTGGGTTTAACGAATGTTTTCGACAGTTTGGAGTTGTAACATTCTTCTCTCCGCATCGAAAGCAGAATAAATTGCGTTTTCCTGATGGACATTCGTAAAATGAATGACCTATTTGGTCGCAGTTCCAACATTTGAATTTGCTTGTGTCTAATGGTTGTCGAGATGAACCAAATCTATTTGATATGGCAGCTATATTTGGGTCTTCAAACTTATCTTCGATAACCCTACTTACAGTTTCTTCAATTTCATTTACTCTCTTATTGCCCTGGAACCTATCAGACGCTTGATGGTCGAGAAACTTTTCAGCCTGCCTAGCTACATCTCGTAACTTTTCTAAGGTATCGACCTTGGTTGGGAACAAAAGAGTTCCTATATTATTCTTGGAATTTTTCTTCATCAAGTCTATCATCTTTGCATCACTAAGAGGTTCCCTTAGACGAGCATTTGCTTGTACAAGTGCAGAGTAGAAATCGTCAAAAGTTTCCTTATAAGCTTGCCGTCGAGAAAACATTTTAAGAATTTTTTCATGGTCGTTTTCAACCTTACTGTACTCTTTAATGATAGCATGTTTTATGTTTTCATACGTAGCTGAAGGATTCTTTCTCATGTACAACCAGAAAAATGTGTCCGCTTTACCTTTTAAAAGGAGGTGAAAATTGGCGAGAACATGATTCCAGCTACAAGGAGAACCTTCCTTCAAAGTTTCGACTTTGAAGAGAAAATCATGGACATTTTCAGTACCATCAAACTAAATTTTCCATTTTTCCACTTTGCAATTTGAATTTGTGAGTGGCATATTCGTTTGCAATGGCTGGGTATTTTCAGGTGGGAGAACTCTGTTTTGAGTTGAAAAAGACGCATTATTTAAAAATTGCTCAAAAGCACTTGAAGGTCTTATCGGATTTTCGCGAACTTCTTGTTGACTCTCAGTAGAGCCGTTCCTACTATCTATGCGTTCTATCAATGAAAGTTTAATTTCTCTCATCTCTTTAATAAATTCCTTTTGGTTTGCTTCAAGTACAAGCTTAAATGCGGTAGTTAAAGCTTCAATACCTGTGGTGCTTGCTTGAATAGCAACTGGTACTTGAGCATTCTGATTTCGACCTCTTGGTGAATATTTTGAGGAATTGGTTCACGATTGTTTTGCCCATTCGCGTTGGCGTTATCTACATCACCAATATGATGTTCTTGCTCGTTTTGAGGAAGGTTACCATCTACCCTATTGGCTTCATTCACAATCCGTGAACTTCGAGGATCGTTAAATTGATCAACGTTTAAATTGTTATTGTCACGTTGCGGTGTTCTATTGATTAAAGGTCTTGATTCTATTTTATCTTCATTTGGATTGCGATTTTGAAGATTCAAGGAGTTTCTACCTGTACTAGGAGCTCCACGACCTCTAGAATTATTTAATCTACCTCTTTGTCGAGTGTTATGTTGGTTTGCTCCGTTCATTTTGATTCTCCTTTATAATGTCTATTCCTAGTTTATACTTATGAGATTACTTTATCTTTCTTCCTTTTCTGTTTGTCCTTCATTCATTGATTCGGGGTAATTGTGGTTGATTGCTAATATAATATAATGCCCTAGCTGTTACTTGGCTTTTTAATTTTTTTTTTGATTTATTTGGATAAGTGTACTGTATCAGACGGACTATGCTGAAAGCATAATTACGAAACTTGGCTAAATGAGAAAGGATAATTTAGTAGCAACAATGACCAGCGTATCGACCCAGTCATTGGACATTACTAAGAAAATATATATATTAAACTATTCACATGCAATAACTTTTCCTCCGCGGAAGAAGTTAGACAATGTGAAGTAAAAGTGTGAGTCAATTGTTCAGAAATTTCATTGGGCGCAACGCGGACAAGACTAAACCTGTAAACCGGGACTATACCAATGAAAAACTAAAAGATTTAACTACACTCAGACTTTTTACAAGCCTGCACGGTGGGCGCCATTTCTTTGCTGCGATGTTCTTAACGTGGCACTGTCATAGAAGCCTTACTTGGCATGCTTGCATGTGCGTGGCTAGGTGTGCCGGATTGGGGTGGTTCTTGCTCCCTGACAGCCCCTCGCATGTAAAGAAAACTTTCATCATGCCAAGTTTTGGTATGTATGGACTGCGGACGGACACTTTGACTTATTTAACCAAGCCTCGTGAGTGAAAGGTGGATGGTCACTCGGAGCACTTCTTTCCCTCCCTTACTCCTTTCAGGACGCCTTGACAGCTCGCGTACTCCTACTTTTATGGAACTATCCCTTGCTTAAATTCTGTCGTTGATTTACACTATTCCATATTCATTTCTAAGGGCTTCACAATCCTCCAACTTACCCCTCATAAACTAGCAGTTCAAAACATTATGTTTAGCATTTTACCATAATTTTATTCAAAGAAATTTCAAAAAAAAACATATTCAAAATTTAAATAATCTCTATCGTGACAATTCGATTAATTGCAACAAAATTTTTAAGTAATGTTAAGCATTAAATCGCATATAGGGTTTAGATTAACGGTTTTCGTTTTATCTTATTTTTAATTTGTAAGTACTATTTTATTGCATGTAAGATTCAAATCGCATTTTATCTTAGTTTAAATTTCTAAATACCGTTTTATTTTATGCTAGTTTGAATTTATCACTATTGTCATATATTTAGCTTAGTTTTAATTTGCATTTATTATGTATTTTATCCTATCGAATTTTTAAATATCTATTCTATTGTAGCTTAGTTTTAAATTGTAAATTCTTTAATTTTGTTTGCACCTTTTTAAATTTACGATTTCTTTCAAATGCATGGTAGATTTAGGATTTTGATTTTATAATTGTTTTTTTTTTTTTTTTATAAAAACTGTCAAAATTTTGTTAGCGTTAGTTTGGCCTATATGATAAGGAGAGGTGAAATGATTTTTAAATTGGAGACTTACCGCTTACGGGTAAATTGTGCACAATGTCTCCTGGTTTTTTGTTCTTTGGATGCTCTTTGTTGTTACCACAATGTCCGCCAAACTCACACTCACAAATACATTAAATTTTCTTCATATTTTCTTTTTTTTCTGGGATTTCTACCTTTTTGCTATTTCTTTTCCTTGATCACCATGCACTTTCTCCTTTTTTTTTCCTTATTTTTTCTTTTCACTATCAATTATATTTTCTATTTCTATTATTTTTTTTTTTTTTTAATTACATGTTTAATTCAATGCTATTTTTCTCATAATTTTTTTTTTTTTTTTTTACTTCTCCCACTCCCTTCCCCCCGTCACTATAATCCCCTTTCCCAACACAGTTTTCCCCCCGCGTTCGACCACCTCTTCCCGTATGCTCGACGTGCACGCGCCTTGGGGTTCTGGTCGACCGAACGCTGCTTAATACCCCGATTGACTGGAGTGTTGATTTTAGAGATTCCTCTTCAACTTTGCGTTTTGTGGGTGATGATGACGATATTTCTTGATGAAACGATACCGTTTATGGAGATGAATTCCCAAATTCAAACCAGCTGAATAGAGATGCTGGGGCAATTGGATTTCTCCTATTAGTGCCGTTAGCAATTTCTTGCAATTTCTTCCCAATCGCTGACAGGCGCTCGTGGCCTTCATACAAGGATGTAATTGGATGTGTATGATCGTGCCGTCAGCCACGCCTGACTAAACAAATTTTCTGTCAGATAAGAAAATTTAAACACTAGAACATTTTATAAATTTACCTGACTGAACAGAGGAAATTGCCTCACAAATGAATTCTTGTGGACTAAGACTTTGTCGACTTCGTATGTAAACCACCTTTTCTTCATAGACCGATTTAATTAGGTAGGTAATTTTTATTAAATTGTATTAGGTACTTGGAAAAACTCCTACTCGCCACGTGGTCTAACCAAGAAAAGAAAGAGTCAATCGGGTTTAAAAGGAAGTACAAATTGTTCGAATATAATTGGTAAGTTGGCACTTACCACTTCCTATTCGAATTATGTTTCTTTTAAAATTTCGGAACTTATGAAGTTCGAATTCCACGCGGAAACAGGGTGTCGCATTAGTCTCTATTCCTTGTTTTTTTTTTTTTTTTTTTTTTTTTTTTTAAGGGGTACGAAGATATTTAAAGATTCGTAACAAACCTTCTTTGTTTCAAAAAACTTCTGAAGAAACAAAAAGGATCCGAATCGGGTGTTAATGTCGGATGTCCTTCGCATGAAATCTACCTATGAATTTGCCTTTTAAATCTTCCAAGTCATAGAGGCAATTCCCTACTCTCTTCATAACTCTGCACTTTAGGAAGTTTGGCATAAATTTTGCACTTTCTTGCTTCGAGAATGAACTTTGAGCAAAATTGCGTCAAAAAATCTCTTGGCCTTCAAAAATCGTACATTTGTAGCTCTACGATTGTATGTCTTTTCAGCCTTCAGATGAGCTTTATCTAAATTTTCTTTGATTTGAGTTCTTATAAGATGGATTCGATCCGCAGGTGTAATGGTTCTTATTTCCGGGTCAGTTAAGGCCTTTAGCTTCCTAAGTATGGGATATTCGCAGCCACTTGAAATCATATTTTGGCCGAATAACGCAAGATAAGGCGAGCTCTTAATCGACGTATGATAATCGCTTCGAAGGGTTGCAGCTATGATCGATACATATTTATCCCACTCTGAGTGCTTCTCTCCTACAAATATTCGAATTTTTGAAATTATTTCTCGATTAACACGTTCTGAACTGTTCGCTTGAGGTGAGTAAAGCGCTGTTTTAATATGGTGTATTTTATACGTGGTGATACATTTGGAAAACTCTTTTGAGACAAACTGTTTGCCATTATCACTATGTATATATTCCGGGGTTCCGAATGCATGGAAAATGTCCTCCTGTAGGAATTTACAAATGGCTGTTGCTGAAGCTTTTCGCAAAGGTTTTAAGAACACAAACTTTGTAATATGGTCAATTGCAATGAATATCGCAGTGTTACCTAACTTAGTCCTCGGATATGGTCCAAGAAAATCAACATATAACCTTTGCATTGCTCTTTCTGTTATAATTTGATTGCCCATTTTCGGTCGGAGAGTTGAGTTGGCTGGTTTAACTTCCTTGCAAACGACACATGTACTAATAAAAGCTTTTGTATGTTTGACCATGTCAGGCCAATAATATTTTTGTCTTATGCGAAAGATCGTTTTTTCCAGGCCACCATGAGATCCTGGTACCGAACAGTGTTCATTCGCTATGACTTCCTGCCACAACTCTTTGGGTAACCACAATCTCCAAAGACTTTCCTCTTCATCTATTGAACCTGTCCTAAACTTAACTCTCTTATAAATATAGCCCTCTGAAACACAAATATCAGGAAGACAATCTTGATTTTCTTCTATGTCCCTTTGCAATTGGACATAATCTGGTGACGCAAAGCATTTGGCTTTGAGATCTACATCTGACTCCCTAATAATTGGTGTTATTTCACACATATCCAGGCGCGAAAGTGCGTCTGGCACAACGTTTAAAGAACCTTTGCGATGTTCCATTGCAAAATCAAACGCCTGCAGTTTCAAGCTCCATCTAGCAAGTCTGCCACTTAGGTCCTTTTGTGACATAAGCCACTTGAGGCTGGAATGATCTGTGATAATTTTAAAGGGTAAACCTTCAAAGTATGGCCTGAATTTGTTAACACAAACGATAGCTGCCATGCACTCTTGTTCCGAAACCGTATAATTTCTTTGTGCTTTTTTCAACTTCTGCGAGACATACGCAATGGGATGTTCATGTCCCTCATCATCCAATTGGTACAAAACCCCACCTACACCTAGACTTGAGGCATCGCACTGGACCACAAACGACTTGGTGAAATCTGGCTCTGCGAGCACTGGAGCAGTAGTCAGAGCTTGTTTAAACTTTTGAAAAGCATCTTCTGCTTCCTTGGTTAAGGTGAATTCTTTACCTTTACGAAGGCAATCTGTGAGAGGTGCTCACAAGGTCGCAAATTTAGGTATAAATTGGCGATACCATCCGGTCATGCCAACAAATCTACGAATTTGTCGAGCTGTTTTGGGCAATGGAAAATTAGTAATGGCATCCAATTTTGAAGGATCTGTCTTTCGACAGCCCTGGCCGATGATGTAACCCAAATACTGAATTTCCTTTTGGCAAAATTTGCTTTTTTCCATATTTATAGTTAGATTAGCGTTTTGAAGGCAGATGGATAAATCTCGTAAGACAGAGATATGTTCACCAAAAGTTTTTGTACAAACAAGGAGATCGTTCAGATAGATAAATATGTTATCTCGAAATTTGGTTGGAATCACTTTATCCAATAAGCGAACGAGTCTTTGCGAAGCTTTACAGAGCCCGAATGGCATTACTGTAAACTCGAGTAACGGCATGCCAGGGACTGCAAAAGCTGTATTTTCTCTGGAAGTCTTTTCGAGAGGAATCTGGTGAAAAGCTTGCTGAAGATCGGTTTTGCTTATAAAATGTGTATTTTTGACCCTGCTTAACAAACCGCCGATATGTTGGAGCGGATACGCATCCTTTTTAGTGACGCCGTTGAGCTTTCGAAAATCTATACAGAGTCTAATTGTGCCATCAGGTTTGCGTACCACTACAATTGGAGAGCTCCATGGGCTGTTGCTCTCGACAACTATACCTAAAGAACGTAGGCGTTCAATTTCCGCATACACTTCCGCTTCACGAGGAGGTGACGGAGGGTAATATTTCGATTTGATGGGAACAGCATCCCACGTGTCAATGAAGTGTTCCTCCAAGTGTGTTTTTCCAAGTCCTGACTTGGCAAAAGAAGGAAACTCATCGATGGTCTTAAGCTAAATTTTCATTTGTTCATCTGTCAACTCAATGGTGTTCTCGTCTCTCAAGCTTTTCTCAATTGAAGATATCTCAGGAACAACAACTTGAGGAATAATGCCAAAGTATTTCCAAAAGTTGATGCCTAGATAAGCCTGCTGTTGAAGAGTCGGCACAATGTAAAAATTGATCACTTTAATGATGTCATGGAATTTAACCGGAATTTGGCAAAAGCTGTGAATTCTTTGTTTAGTACCATCAGCTGTGCTAATCGAAGATCTAATCGGTTTACTTATAATTGAGTTTCTCTTGAGAAGCTCTAAGCTATCTTTGCCGAGTACACTGACTGATGCCCCTGAATCGAGTAAGGCATAAACCTTTTCTTTTCCTATCTTGATGTTCAAGTACGGTCTCGAGTCATTAACATCATCTATAATGGTTGACTCTAAGGCTTTCCTTTTAGATTTTCTAGTCTCATATCGCATTCTACAATTCAAAATTTTTTGGGGTAAGGTCTCATTATTATTTGTCTTTCCAAATATTCTTTTTCTTGCGTTTCGATATCGCTGCATTCTCTCGTGAAGAGACAGTTTCGAAAAATGTTGTGTTTTTTCATCAGATTCGATTTGACTTGATTGATTTGAAAGAGTGGTTTTAAATTCATTTTTTGTATTTATAAGTTTTGAATCCTTACATTGCCTATGACTATCTAAGGATTCGAAAGTATGTTTTATTGGCTCGGGGTTGGAGGTGTGGAACGAGAGTCCCCGGCTACCATCTCGATCCCCTTCGGGTTTAACGAATGTTTTCGGCAGTTTGGAGTTGTAACATTCTTCTCTCCGCATCGAAAGCAGAATAAATTGCGTTTTCCTGATGGACATTCGTAAAATGAATGACCTATTTGGTCGCAGTTCCAACATTTGAATTTGCTTGTGTCTAATGGTTGTCGAGATGAACCAAATCTATTTGATATGGCAGCTATATTTGGGTCTTCAAACTTATCTTCGATAACCCTACTTACAGCTTCTTCAATTTCATTGACTCTCTTATTGCCCTGTAACCTATCAGACGCTTGATGGTCGAGAAACTTTTCAGCCTGCCTAGCTACAGCTCGTAACTTTTCTAAGGTATCGACCTTGGTTGGGAACAAAAGAGTTCCTATATTATTCTTGGAATTTTTCTTCATCAAGTCTATCATCTTTGCATCACTAAGAGGTTCCCTTAGACGAGCATTTGCTTGTACTAGAGCAGAGTAGAAATCGTCAAAAGTTTCCTTATAAGCTTGCCGTCGAGAAAACATTTTAAGAATTTTTTCATGGTCGTTTTCAACCTTACTGTACTCTTTAATGATAGCATGTTTTAAGTTTTCATACGTAGCTGAAGGATTCTTTCTCAGGTACAACCAGAAAAATGTGTCCGCTTTACCTTTTAAAAGGAGATGAAAATTGGCGAGAACATGATTCCAGCTACAAGGAGAACCTTCCTTCAAAGTTTCGACTTTGAAGAGAAAATCATGGACATTTTCAGTACCATCAAACGAAATTTTCCATTTTTCCACTTTGCAATTTTAATTTGTGAGTGGCATATTCGTTTGCAATGGCTGGGTATTTTCAGGTGGGAGAACTCTGTTTTGAGTTGAAAAAGACGCATTATTTAAAAATTGCTCAAAAGCACTTGAAGGTCTTATCGGATTTTCGCGAACTTCTTGTTGACTCTCAGTAGAGCCGTTCCTACTATCTATGCGTTCTATCAATGAAAGTTTAATTTCTCTCATCTCTTTAATAAATTCCTTTTGGTTTGCTTCAACTACAAGCTTAAATGCGGTAGTTAAAGCTTCAATACCTGTGGTGCTTGCTTGAATAGCAACTGGTACTTCAGCATTCTGATTTCGACCTCTTGGTGAATATTTTGAGGAATTGGTTCTCGATTGTTTTGCCCATTCGCGTTGGCGTTATCTACATCACCAATATGATGTTCTTGCTCGTTTTGAGGAAGGTTACCATCTACCCTATTGGCTTCATTCACAATCCGTGAACTTCGAGGATCGGTAAATTGATCAACGTTTAAATTGTTATTGTCACGTTGCGGTGTTCTATTGATTAAAGGTCTTGATTCTATTTTATCTTCATTTGGATTGCGATTCTGAAGATTCAAGGAGTTTCTACCTATACTAGGAGCTCCACGACCTCTAGAATTATTTAATCTACCTCTTTGTCGAGTGTTATGTTGGTTTGCTCCGTTCATTTTGATTCTACTTTATAATGTCTATTCCTAGTTTATACTTATGAGATTACTTTATCTTTCTTCCTTTTCTGTCTGTCCTTCATTCGTTGATTCGGGGTAAGTGTGGTTGATTGCTAATATAATATAATGCCCTAGCTGTTACTTGGCTTTTGAATTTTTTTTTTTGATTTATTTGAATAAGTGTACTGTATCAGACGGACTATGCTGAAAGCATAATTACGAAACTTGGCTAAATGAAAAAGGATAATTTAGTAGCACCAATGACCAGCGTATCGACCCAGTCATTGGACATTACTAAGAAAATATATATATTAAAATATTCACATGCAATAACTTTTCCTCCGCCGAAGAAGTTAGACAATGTGAAGTGAAAGTGTGAGTCAATTGTTCAGAAATTTCATTGGGCGCAACGCGGACCAATGAAAAACTAAAAGATTTAACTACACTCAGACTTTTAACAAGCCTGCACGGTGGGCGCCATTTCTTTGCTGCGATGTTCTTAACGTGGCACTGTCATAGAAGCCTTACTTGGCATGCTTGCATGTGCGTGGCTAGGTGTGCCGGATTGGGGTGGTTCTTGCTCCCTGACAGCCCCTCGCATGTAAAGAAAACTTTCATCATGCCAAGGATATGTATGGACTGCGGACGGACACTTTGCCTTATTTAACCAAGCCTCGTGAGTGAAAGGTGGATGGTCACTCGGAGCACTTCTTTCCCTCCCTTACTCCTTTCAGGACGCCTTGACAGCTCGCGTACTCCTACTTTTATGGAACTATCCCTTGCTTAAATTCTGTCGTTTATTTACACTATTCCATATTCATTTCTACGGGCTTCACAATCCTCCAACTTACCCCTCATAAACTAGCAGTTCAAATCATTGTGTTTAGCATTTTACCATAATTTTATTCAAAGTTAGAAATTTCAAAAAAAAAACATATTCAAAATTTAAATAATCTCTATCGTGACAATTCGATTAATTGCAACAAAATTTTTAAGTAATGTTAAGCATTAAATCGCATATAGGGTTTAGATTAACGGTTTTCGTTTTATCTTATTTTTAATTTGTAAGTACTATTTTATTGCATGTAAGATTCAAATCGCATTTTATCTTAGTTTAAATTTCTAAATACCGTTTTATTTTATGCTAGTTTGAATTTATCACTATTTTATATATTTAGCTTAGTTTTAAATTGCATTTATTATGTATTTTATCCTATCGAATTTTTAAATATCTATTCTATTGTAGCTTAGTTTTAAATTGTAAATTCTTTAATTTTGTTTGCACCTTTTTAAATTTACGATTTTTTTCAAATGCATGGTAGATTTAGGAATTTGATTTCATAATTGTTTTTTTTTTTTTTTATAAAAACTGTCAAAATTTTGTTAGCGTTAGTTTGGCCTATATGATAAGGAGAGATGAAATGATTTTTAAATTGGAGACTTACCGCTTACGGGGAAATTGTGCACAATGTCTCCTGGATCCAGTTCTGTTGGTTTTTTGTTCTTTGGTTGCTCTTTGTTGTTACCACAATGTCCGCCAAACTCACACTCACAAATACATTAAATTTACTTCATATTTTCTTTTTTTTTGGATTTCTACCTTTTTGCTATTTCTTTTCCTTGATCACCATGCAGTTTCTCCTTTTTTTTTCCTTATTTTTTCTTTTCACTATCAATTATATTTTCTATTCCTATTATTTCTTTTTTTTTTTTTTTTTTATTTACATGTTTAATTCAATGCTATTTTTCTCATAATTATTATTTTTTTTTTTTTTACTTCTCCCACTCCCTTCCCCGGTCACTATAATCCCCTTTCCCAACACAGTTTTCCCCCCGCGTTCGACCACCTCTTCCCGTATGCTCGACGTGCACGCGCCTTGGGGTTCTGGTCGACCGATCGCTGCTTAATACCCCGATTGACTGGAGTGTTGATTTTAGAGATTCCTCTTCAAATTTGCGTTTTGTGGGTGATGATGACGATATTTCTTGATGGAACGATACCGTTTATGGAGATGAATTCCCAAATTCAAACCAGCTGAGTAGAGATACTGGGGCAATTGGATTTCTCCTATTAGTGCCGTTAGCAATTTCTTGCAATTTCTTCCTATTCGCTGACAGGCGCTCGTGGCCTTCATACAAGGATGTAATTGGATGTGTATGATCGTGCCGTCAGCCACGCCTGACTAAACAAATTTTCTGTCAGATAAGAAAATTTAATCACTAGAACATTTTATAAATTTACCTGACTGAACAGAGGAAATTGCCTCACAAATGAATTCTTGTGGACTAAGACTTTGTCGACTTCGTATGTAAACCACCTTTTCTTCATAGACCGATTTAATTAGGTAGGTAATTTTTATTTAATTGTATTAGGTACTCGGAAAAACTCCTACTCGCCGCGTGGTCTAACCAAGAAAAGAAAGAGTCAATCGGGTTTAAAAGGAAGTACAAATTGTTCGAATATAATTGGTAAGTTGGCACTTACCACTTCCTACTCGAATTATCTTTCTTTCAAAATTTCGAAACTTATGAAGTTCGAATTCCACGCGGAAACAGGGTGTCGCATTAGTCTCTATTCTTTTTTTTTTTTTTTTTTTTTTTAAGGGGTACGAAGATATTTTAAGATTCGCAACAAACCTTCTTTGTTTCAAAAAAACTTTTGAAGAAACAAAAGGGATCCGAATCGGGTGTTATTGTCGGACAAATCGTACATTTGTAGCTCTACGTTTGTATGTCTTTTCAGCCTTCAGATGAGCTTTATCTAAATTTTCTTTGATTTGAGTTCTTATAAGATGGATTCTATCTGTAGGTGTAATGGTTCACCTTTTACCACTAGATTTGCACATTAAATACCTAGTATCTTGCAGCGCGATAAGACTAAAAGAATCGAACTCCTGGTTTGCCAAACCCTATGGGCACAGCAACATCACGGGATTAATTCTAACCGAAATGTTTTCGACTCCGACTGATTACTGCACCCCTTCAATGAGCCTCGGTAAAGATTTTAAAGTTATATTCCCATCCAGAAATGATTGGAATGATGACGTCGTGACGAAAGACTTCGACACAACTATCTTTACTGATGGGTCAAAGATGGAGGGCGGTGTTGGTGCGGGTATTTTCTCGGAGTCCCTAAATATATCCAGGTCTGTTCGGCTACCTGACTTTGCTAGTGTCTTTCAGGCTGAAGTACTGGCAATCAGGGAAGCATGCAAGCTACTTAAACAAAATCCAAACCAGAACCGAAATACAGCTATTTTCTCAGACAGTCAAGCGGCTGTCAAAGCCATTAATTCGGCTACATCATCCTCAAAATTAGTACGACAATGCCAGGAAGAGCTTCTGAGTCTGAACACTAACCTCAGGGTCACTCTTATCTGGGTTCTGGGTCACAGTGGCATTGAGGGGAATGAGCGGGCTGACGAGCTGGCCAGGCAAGGTTCAGCCCTTCATAACTCACTTGCGGAAAGAGTCAGTATTCCTCTTGGAGTTGTGAATGGCAATTTATTCTCAATTTTTCTCTCAGAATCTAATCGTAGGTGGAATAGTTTAACTAACTGCATTATTGCTAGAAAAATCTGGCCTACCTATAATAAATCCCGAACTATTAACCTAATGTGCAGACCCAGGCGAGACATAGCAAGGATTGTTGCAACATGCACTGGACACTGGCCAATAGGAGAACATGCGGCGAAGCTTGGCATCCCCTACAATACTCACTGACGTAGTTGTGGGGACCAGCAGGAAAAGGAAACAGTCTTTCATTTCCTCTGTAAATGTCCCGCTTTGGCCAGAATGAGGGAACAATCTTTTGGGAAGCCCTTTTTGACGACCTTCACGAACTCTCCGGAACGAAGATCTTCTTTCCTCAACGCGACGAAATGGATCTAGGATTTACTTCGGTTCCTCTTGCACCGTCTTCTTCCCCAAACTCAGATCGTATGCGTCCCGGGCAAATCAGCAAATTGCTTAGCGTAGCATACTGCAGCTGAACTCGGGCGTAGGCGATGATCCGTTGGGAGATCTATCACCAAATACCCTCTTTTTCTTTAAAAATGTTCTTTTAACCCACAGGTCAAACGAGTTATGGTATCAAAACGGCGCATTACCGCGTTAATTGGGTCATCGAGCAAGGATACTTGTGACCGCCATCTCTACCTACCTACCTACCGTATCGAGTAACGGCATGCCAGGGACTGCAAAAGCTGTCTTTTCTCTGGAAGTCTTTTCGAGAGGAATCTGGTGAAAAGCTTGCTGAAGATCGATTTTGCTTATAAAATGTGTATTTTTGACCCTGCTTAACAAACCGCCGATATGTTGGAGCGGATACGCATCCTTTTTAGTGACGCCGTTGAGCTTTCGAAAATCTATACAGAGTCTAATTGTGTCATCAGGTTTGCGTACCACTACAATTTAGAGCTCCATGGGCTGTTGCTCTCGACAACTATACCTAAAGAACGTAGGCGTTCAATTTCCGCATACACTTCCGCTTCACGAGGAGGTGACGGAGGGTAATATTTCGATTTGATGGGAACAGCATCCCCCGTGTCAATGAAGTGTTCCTCCAAGTGTGTTTTTCCAAGTCCTGACTTGGCAAAAGAAGGAAACTCATCGATGGTCTTAAGCTAAATTTTCATTTGTTCATCTGTCAACTCAATGGTGTTCTCGTCTCTCAAGCTTTTCTCAATTGAAGATATCTCAGGAACAACAACTTGAGGAATAATGCCAAAGTATTTCCAAAAGTTGATGCCTAGATAAGCCTGCTGTTGAAGAGTCGGCACAATGTAAAAATTGATCACTTTAATGATGTCATGGAATTTAACCGGAATTTGGCAAAAGCTGTGAATTCTTTGTTTAGTACCATCAGCTGTGCTAATCGATGGTCACTCGGAGCACTTCTTTCCCTCCCTTACTCCTTTCAGGACGCCTTGACAGCTCGCGTACTCCTACTTTTATGGAACTATCCCTTGCTTAAATTCTGTCGTTGATTTACACTATTCCATATTCATTTCTAAGGGCTTCACAATCCTCCAACTTACCCCTCATAAACTAGCAGTTCAAAACATTATGTTTAGCATTTTACCATATTTTTATTCAAAGTTAGAAATTTCAAAAAAAAACATATTCAAAATTTAAATAATCTCTATCGTGACAATTCGATAATTTGCAACAAAATTTCTAAATTCTTTAATTTTTTTTGCACCTTTTTAAATTTACGATTTCTTGGTAGATTTAGGATTTTGATTTTATAATTGTTTTTTTTTTTTTAAAACTATCAAAATTTTGTTAGCGTTAGTTTGGCCTATATGATAAGGAGAGATGAAATGATTTTTAAATTGGAGACTTACCGCTTACGGGGAAATTGTACACAATGGCTCCTGGTTTTTTGTTCTTTGGATGCTCTTTTTTGTTACCACAATGTCCGCCAAACTCACACTCACAAATACATTAAATTTTCTTCATATTTTTTTTTTTTATTTGGGATTTCTACCTTTTTGCTATTTCTTTTCCTTGATCACCATGCACTTTCTCCTTTTTTTTCCTTATTTTTTCTTTTCACTATCAATTATATTTTCTATTTCTATTATTTCTTTTTTTTTTTATTTACATGTTTAATTCAATGCTATTTTTCTCATAATTTTTTTTTTTTTTTTATTTCTCCCACTCCCTTCCCCCCGTCACTATAATCCCCTTTCCCAACACAGTTTTCCCCCCGCGTTCGACCACCTCTTCCCGTATGCTCGACGTGCACGCGCCTTGGGGTTCTGGTCGACCGAACGCTGCTTAATACCCCGATTCCGATTGACTGGAGTGTTGATTTTAGAGATTCCTCTTCAAATTTGCGTTTTGTGGGTGATGATGACGATATTTCTTGATGAAACGATACCGTTTATGGAGATGAATTCCCAAATTCAAACCAGCTGAATAGAGATGTTGGGGCAATTGGATTTCTCCTATTAGTGCCGTTAGCAATTTCTTGCAATTTCTTCCCAATTGCTGACAGGCGCTCGTGGCCTTCATACAAGGATGTAATTGGATGTGTATGATCGTGCCGTCAGCCACGCCTGACTAAACAAATTTTCTGTCAGATAAGAAAATTTAAACACTCGAACATTTTATAAATTTACCTGACTGAACAGAGGAAATTGCCTCACAAATGAATTCTTGTGGACTAAGACTTTGTCGACTTCGTATGTAAACCACCTTTTCTTCATAGACCGATTTAATTAGGTAGGTAATTTTTATTAAATTGTATTAGGTACTTGGAAAAACTCCTACTCGCCACGTGGTCTAACCAAGAAAAGAAAGAGTCAATCGGGTTTAAAAGGAAGTACAAATTGTTCGAATATAATTGGTAAGTTGGCACTTACCACTTCCTATTCGAATTATGTTTCTTTTAAAATTTCGGAACTTATGAAGTTCGAATTCCACGCGGAAACAGGGTGTCGCATTAGTCTCTATTCCTTGTTTTTTTTTTTTTTTTTTTTTTTTTTTTTAAGGGGTACGAAGATATTTAAAGATTCGTAACAAACCTTCTTTGTTTCAAAAAACTTCTGAAGAAACAAAAAGGATCCGAATCGGGTGTTAATGTCGGATGTCCTTCGCATGAAATCTACCTATGAATTTGCCTTTTAAATCTTCCAAGTCATAGAGGCAATTCCCTACTCTCTTCATAACTCTGCACTTTAGGAAGTTTGGCATAAATTTTGCACTTTCTTGCTTCGAGAATGAACTTTGAGCAAAATTGCGTCAAAAAATCTCTTGGCCTTCAAAAATCGTACATTTGTAGCTCTACGATTGTATGTCTTTTCAGCCTTCAGATGAGCTTTATCTAAATTTTCTTTGATTTGAGTTCTTATAAGATGGATTCGATCCGCAGGTGTAATGGTTCTTATTTCCGGGTCAGTTAAGGCCTTTAGCTTCCTAAGTATGGGATATTCGCAGCCACTTGAAATCATATTTTGGCCGAATAACGCAAGATAAGGCGAGCTCTTAATCGACGTATGATAATCGCTTCGAAGGGTTGCAGCTATGATCGATACATATTTATCCCACTCTGAGTGCTTCTCTCCTACAAATATTCGAATTTTTGAAATTATTTCTCGATTAACACGTTCTGAACTGTTCGCTTGAGGTGAGTAAAGCGCTGTTTTAATATGGTGTATTTTATACGTGGTGATACATTTGGAAAACTCTTTTGAGACAAACTGTTTGCCATTATCACTATGTATATATTCCGGGGTTCCGAATGCATGGAAAATGTCCTCCTGTAGGAATTTACAAATGGCTGTTGCTGAAGCTTTTCGCAAAGGTTTTAAGAACACAAACTTTGTAATATGGTCAATTGCAATGAATATCGCAGTGTTACCTAACTTAGTCCTCGGATATGGTCCAAGAAAATCAACATATAACCTTTGCATTGCTCTTTCTGTTATAATTTGATTGCCCATTTTCGGTCGGAGAGTTGAGTTGGCTGGTTTAACTTCCTTGCAAACGACACATGTACTAATAAAAGCTTTTGTATGTTTGACCATGTCAGGCCAATAATATTTTTGTCTTATGCGAAAGATCGTTTTTTCCAGGCCACCATGAGATCCTGGTACCGAACAGTGTTCATTCGCTATGACTTCCTGCCACAACTCTTTGGGTAACCACAATCTCCAAAGACTTTCCTCTTCATCTATTGAACCTGTCCTAAACTTAACTCTCTTATAAATATAGCCCTCTGAAACACAAATATCAGGAAGACAATCTTGATTTTCTTCTATGTCCCTTTGCAATTGGACATAATCTGGTGACGCAAAGCATTTGGCTTTGAGATCTACATCTGACTCCCTAATAATTGGTGTTATTTCACACATATCCAGGCGCGAAAGTGCGTCTGGCACAACGTTTAAAGAACCTTTGCGATGTTCCATTGCAAAATCAAACGCCTGCAGTTTCAAGCTCCATCTAGCAAGTCTGCCACTTAGGTCCTTTTGTGACATAAGCCACTTGAGGCTGGAATGATCTGTGATAATTATAAAGGGTAAACCTTCAAAGTATGGCCTGAATTTGTTAACACAAACGATAGCTGCCATGCACTCTTGTTCCGAAACCGTATAATTTCTTTGTGCTTTTTTCAACTTCTGCGAGACATACGCAATGGGATGTTCATGTCCCTCATCATCCAATTGGTACAAAACCCCACCTACACCTAGACTTGAGGCATCGCACTGGACCACAAACGACTTGGTGAAATCTGGCTCTGCGAGCACTGGAGCAGTAGTCAGAGCTTGTTTAAACTTTTGAAAAGCATCTTCTGCTTCCTTGGTTAAGGTGAATTCTTTACCTTTACGAAGGCAATCTGTGAGAGGTGCTCACAAGGTCGCAAATTTAGGTATAAATTGGCGATACCATCCGGTCATGCCAACAAATCTACGAATTTGTCGAGCTGTTTTGGGCAATGGAAAATTAGTAATGGCATCCAATTTTGAAGGATCTGTCTTTCGACAGCCCTGGCCGATGATGTAACCCAAATACTGAATTTCCTTTTGGCAAAATTTGCTTTTTTCCATATTTATAGTTAGATTAGCGTTTTGAAGGCAGATGGATAAATCTCGTAAGACAGAGATATGTTCACCAAAAGTTTTTGTACAAACAAGGAGATCGTTCAGATAGATAAATATGTTATCTCGAAATTTGGTTGGAATCACTTTATCCAATAAGCGAACGAGTCTTTGCGAAGCTTTACAGAGCCCGAATGGCATTACTGTAAACTCGAGTAACGGCATGCCAGGGACTGCAAAAGCTGTATTTTCTCTGGAAGTCTTTTCGAGAGGAATCTGGTGAAAAGCTTGCTGAAGATCGGTTTTGCTTATAAAATGTGTATTTTTGACCCTGCTTAACAAACCGCCGATATGTTGGAGCGGATACGCATCCTTTTTAGTGACGCCGTTGAGCTTTCGAAAATCTATACAGAGTCTAATTGTGCCATCAGGTTTGCGTACCACTACAATTGGAGAGCTCCATGGGCTGTTGCTCTCGACAACTATACCTAAAGAACGTAGGCGTTCAATTTCCGCATACACTTCCGCTTCACGAGGAGGTGACGGAGGGTAATATTTCGATTTGATGGGAACAGCATCCCACGTGTCAATGAAGTGTTCCTCCAAGTGTGTTTTTCCAAGTCCTGACTTGGCAAAAGAAGGAAACTCATCGATGGTCTTAAGCTAAATTTTCATTTGTTCATCTGTCAACTCAATGGTGTTCTCGTCTCTCAAGCTTTTCTCAATTGAAGATATCTCAGGAACAACAACTTGAGGAATAATGCCAAAGTATTTCCAAAAGTTGATGCCTAGATAAGCCTGCTGTTGAAGAGTCGGCACAATGTAAAAATTGATCACTTTAATGATGTCATGGAATTTAACCGGAATTTGGCAAAAGCTGTGAATTCTTTGTTTAGTACCATCAGCTGTGCTAATCGAAGATCTAATCGGTTTACTTATAATTGAGTTTCTCTTGAGAAGCTCTAAGCTATCTTTGCCGAGTACACTGACTGATGCCCCTGAATCGAGTAAGGCATAAACCTTTTCTTTTCCTATCTTGATGTTCAAGTACGGTCTCGAGTCATTAACATCATCTATAATGGTTGACTCTAAGGCTTTCCTTTTAGATTTTCTAGTCTCATATCGCATTCTACAATTCAAAATTTTTTGGGGTAAGGTCTCATTATTATTTGTCTTTCCAAATATTCTTTTTCTTGCGTTTCGATATCGCTGCATTCTCTCGTGAAGAGACAGTTTCGAAAAATGTTGTGTTTTTTCATCAGATTCGATTTGACTTGATTGATTTGAAAGAGTGGTTTTAAATTCATTTTTTGTATTTATAAGTTTTGAATCCTTACATTGCCTATGACTATCTAAGGATTCGAAAGTATGTTTTATTGGCTCGGGGTTGGAGGTGTGTAACGAGAGTCCCCGGCTACCATCTCGATCCCCTTCGGGTTTAACGAATGTTTTCGGCAGTTTGGAGTTGTAACATTCTTCTCTCCGCATCGAAAGCAGAATAAATTGCGTTTTCCTGATGGACATTCGTAAAATGAATGACCTATTTGGTCGCAGTTCCAACATTTGAATTTGCTTGTGTCTAATGGTTGTCGAGATGAACCAAATCTATTTGATATGGCAGCTATATTTGGGTCTTCAAACTTATCTTCGATAACCCTACTTACAGCTTCTTCAATTTCATTGACTCTCTTATTGCCCTGTAACCTATCAGACGCTTGATGGTCGAGAAACTTTTCAGCCTGCCTAGCTACAGCTCGTAACTTTTCTAAGGTATCGACCTTGGTTGGGAACAAAAGAGTTCCTATATTATTCTTGGAATTTTTCTTCATCAAGTCTATCATCTTTGCATCACTAAGAGGTTCCCTTAGACGAGCATTTGCTTGTACTAGAGCAGAGTAGAAATCGTCAAAAGTTTCCTTATAAGCTTGCCGTCGAGAAAACATTTTAAGAATTTTTTCATGGTCGTTTTCAACCTTACTGTACTCTTTAATGATAGCATGTTTTAAGTTTTCATACGTAGCTGAAGGATTCTTTCTCAGGTACAACCAGAAAAATGTGTCCGCTTTACCTTTTAAAAGGAGATGAAAATTGGCGAGAACATGATTCCAGCTACAAGGAGAACCTTCCTTCAAAGTTTCGACTTTGAAGAGAAAATCATGGACATTTTCAGTACCATCAAACGAAATTTTCCATTTTTCCACTTTGCAATTTTAATTTGTGAGTGGCATATTCGTTTGCAATGGCTGGGTATTTTCAGGTGGGAGAACTCTGTTTTGAGTTGAAAAAGACGCATTATTTAAAAATTGCTCAAAAGCACTTGAAGGTCTTATCGGATTTTCGCGAACTTCTTGTTGACTCTCAGTAGAGCTGTTCCTACTATCTATGCGTTCTATCAATGAAAGTTTAATTTCTCTCATCTCTTTAATAAATTCCTTTTGGTTTGCTTCAACTACAAGCTTAAATGCGGTAGTTAAAGCTTCAATACCTGTGGTGCTTGCTTGAATAGCAACTGGTACTTCAGCATTCTGATTTCGACCTCTTGGTGAATATTTTGAGGAATTGGTTCTCGATTGTTTTGCCCATTCGCGTTGGCGTTATCTACATCACCAATATGATGTTCTTGCTCGTTTTGAGGAAGGTTACCATCTACCCTATTGGCTTCATTCACAATCCGTGAACTTCGAGGATCGGTAAATTGATCAACGTTTAAATTGTTATTGTCACGTTGCGGTGTTCTATTGATTAAAGGTCCTGATTCTATTTTATCTTCATTTGGATTGCGATTCTGAAGATTCAAGGAGTTTCTACCTATACTAGGAGCTCCACGACCTCTAGAATTATTTAATCTACCTCTTTGTCGAGTGTTATGTTGGTTTGCTCCGTTCATTTTGATTCTACTTTATAATGTCTATTCCTAGTTTATACTTATGAGATTACTTTATCTTTCTTCCTTTTCTGTCTGTCCTTCATTCGTTGATTCGGGGTAAGTGTGGTTGATTGCTAATATAATATAATGCCCTAGCTGTTACTTGGCTTTTGAATTTTTTTTTTTGATTTATTTGAATAAGTGTACTGTATCAGACGGACTATGCTGAAAGCATAATTACGAAACTTGGCTAAATGAAAAAGGATAATTTAGTAGCACCAATGACCAGCGTATCGACCCAGTCATTGGACATTACTAAGAAAATATATATATTAAAATATTCACATGCAATAACTTTTCCTCCGCCGAAGAAGTTAGACAATGTGAAGTGAAAGTGTGAGTCAATTGTTCAGAAATTTCATTGGGCGCAACGCGGACCAATGAAAAACTTAAAGATTTAACTACACTCAGACTTTTAACAAGCCTGCACGGTGGGCGCCATTTCTTTGCTGCGATGTTCTTAACGTGGCACTGTCATAGAAGCCTTACTTGGCATGCTTGCATGTGCGTGGCTAGGTGTGCCGGATTGGGGTGGTTCTTGCTCCCTGACAGCCCCTCGCATGTAAAGAAAACTTTCATCATGCCAAGGATATGTATGGACTGCGGACGGACACTTTGCCTTATTTAACCAAGCCTCGTGAGTGAAAGGTGGATGGTCACTCGGAGCACTTCTTTCCCTCCCTTACTCCTTTCAGGACGCCTTGACAGCTCGCGTACTCCTACTTTTATGGAACTATCCCTTGCTTAAATTCTGTCGTTTATTTACACTATTCCATATTCATTTCTACGGGCTTCACAATCCTCCAACTTACCCCTCATAAACTAGCAGTTCAAATCATTGTGTTTAGCATTTTACCATAATTTTATTCAAAGTTAGAAATTTCAAAAAAAAAACATATTCAAAATTTAAATAATCTCTATCGTGACAATTCGATTAATTGCAACAAAATTTTTAAGTAATGTTAAGCATTAAATCGCATATAGGGTTTAGATTAACGGTTTTCGTTTTATCTTATTTTTAATTTGTAAGTACTATTTTATTGCATGTAAGATTCAAATCGCATTTTATCTTAGTTTAAATTTCTAAATACCGTTTTATTTTATGCTAGTTTGAATTTATCACTATTGTCATATATTTAGCTTAGTTTTAATTTGCATTTATTATGTATTTTATCCTATCGAATTTTTAAATATCTATTCTATTGTAGCTTAGTTTTAAATTGTAAATTCTTTAATTTTGTTTGCACCTTTTTAAATTTACGATTTCTTTCAAATGCATGGTAGATTTAGGATTTTGATTTTATAATTGTTTTTTTTTTTTTTTTATAAAAACTGTCAAAATTTTGTTAGCGTTAGTTTGGCCTATATGATAAGGAGAGGTGAAATGATTTTTAAATTGGAGACTTACCGCTTACGGGTAAATTGTGCACAATGTCTCCTGGTTTTTTGTTCTTTGGATGCTCTTTGTTGTTACCACAATGTCCGCCAAACTCACACTCACAAATACATTAAATTTTCTTCATATTTTCTTTTTTTTCTGGGATTTCTACCTTTTTGCTATTTCTTTTCCTTGATCACCATGCACTTTCTCCTTTTTTTTTCCTTATTTTTTCTTTTCACTATCAATTATATTTTCTATTTCTATTATTTTTTTTTTTTTTTAATTACATGTTTAATTCAATGCTATTTTTCTCATAATTTTTTTTTTTTTTTTTTACTTCTCCCACTCCCTTCCCCCCGTCACTATAATCCCCTTTCCCAACACAGTTTTCCCCCCGCGTTCGACCACCTCTTCCCGTATGCTCGACGTGCACGCGCCTTGGGGTTCTGGTCGACCGAACGCTGCTTAATACCCCGATTGACTGGAGTGTTGATTTTAGAGATTCCTCTTCAACTTTGCGTTTTGTGGGTGATGATGACGATATTTCTTGATGAAACGATACCGTTTATGGAGATGAATTCCCAAATTCAAACCAGCTGAATAGAGATGCTGGGGCAATTGGATTTCTCCTATTAGTGCCGTTAGCAATTTCTTGCAATTTCTTCCCAATCGCTGACAGGCGCTCGTGGCCTTCATACAAGGATGTAATTGGATGTGTATGATCGTGCCGTCAGCCACGCCTGACTAAACAAATTTTCTGTCAGATAAGAAAATTTAAACACTAGAACATTTTATAAATTTACCTGACTGAACAGAGGAAATTGCCTCACAAATGAATTCTTGTGGACTAAGACTTTGTCGACTTCGTATGTAAGCCACCTTTTCTTCATAGACCGATTTAATTAGGTAGGTAATTTTTATTTAATTGTATTAGGTACTCGGAAAAACTCCTACTCGCCGCGTGGTCTAACCAAGAAAAGAAAGAGTCAATCGGGTTTAAAAGGAAGTACAAATTGTTCGAATATAATTGGTAAGTTGGCACTTACCACTTCCTATTCGAATTATCTTTCTTTCAAAATTTCGAAACTTATGAAGTTCGAATTCCACGCGGAAACAGGGTGTCGCATTAGTCTCTATTCTTTTTTTTTTTTTTTTTTTTTAAAGGGTACGAAGATATTTTAAGATTCGTAACAAACCTTCTTTGTTTCAAAAAAACTTTTGAAGAAACAAAAGGGATACGAATCGGTTGTTTTTGTCGGATGTCCACGCACGAAATCTACCTATGAATTTGCCTTTTCAATCTTCCAAGTCATAGAGGCAATTCCCTACTCTCTTCCTAACTCTGCACTTTAGGAATTTTGGAATAAATTTTGCACTTTCTTGCTTCGAGAATGAACTTTGAGCATAATTGCGTCGAATTGGGCTTCAACAAATCGTACATTTGTAGCTCTACGTTTGTATGTCTTTTCAGCCTTCAGATGAGCTTTATCTAAATTTTCTTTGATTTGAGTTCTTATAAGATGGATTCTATCTGTAGGTGTAATGGTTCACCTTTTACCACTAGATTTGCACATTAAATACCTAGTATCTTGCAGCGCGATAAGACTAAAAGAATCGAACTCCTGGTTTACCAAACCCTATGGGCACAGCAACATCACGGGTTTAATTCCTACCGAAATGTTTTCGACTCCGACTGATTACTGCACCCCTTCAATGAGCCTCGGTAAAGATTTAAAAGTTATATTCCCATCCAGAAATGATTGGAATGATGACGTCGTGACGAAAGACTTCGACACAACTATCTTTACTGATGGGTCAAAGATGGAGGGCGGTGTTGGTGCGGGTATTTTCTCGGAGTTTCTAAATATATCCAGGTCTGTTCGGCTACCTGACTTTGCTAGTGTCTTTCAGGCTGAAGTACTGGCGATCAGGGAAGCATGCAAGCTACTTAAACAAAATCCAAACCAGAACCGAAATACAGCTATTTTCTCAGACAGTCAAGCGGCTGTCAAAGCCATTAATTCGGCTACATCATCCTCAAAATTAGTACGACAATGCCAGGAAGAGCTTCTGAGTCTGAACACTAACCTCAGGGTCACTCTTATCTGGGTTCTGGGTCACAGTGGCATTGAGGGGAATGAGCGGGCTGACGAGCTGGCCAGGCAAGGTTCAGCCCTTCATAACTCACTTGCGGAAAGAGTCAGTATTCCTCTTGGAGTTGTGAATGGCAATATATTCTCAATTTTTCTCTCAGAATCTAATCGTAGGTGGAATAGTTTAAATAACTGCATTATTGCTAGAAAAATCTGGCCTACCTATAATAAATCCCGAACTATTAACCTAATGTGCAGACCCAGGCGAGACATAGCAAGGATTGTTGCAACATGCACTGGACACTGGCCAATAGGAGAACATGCGGCGAAGCTTGGCATCCCCTACAATACTCACTGTCGTAGTTGTGGGGACCAGCAGGAAAAGGAAACAGTCTTTCATTTCCTCTGTAAATGTCCCGCTTTGGCCAGAATGAGGGAACAATCTTTTGGGAAGCCCTTTTTGACGACCTTCACGAACTCTCCGGAACGAAGATCTTCTTTCCTCAACGCGACGAAATGGATCTAGGATTTACTTCGGTTCCTCTTGCACCGTCTTCTTCCCCAAACTCAGATCGTATGCGTCCCGGGCAAATCAGCAAATTGCTTAGCGTAGCATACTGCAGCTGAACTCGGGCGTAGGCGATGATCCGTTGGGAGATCTATCACCAAATACCCTCTTTTTCTTTAAAAATGTTCTTTTAACCCACAGGTCAAACGAGTTATGGTATCAAAACGGCGCATTACCGCGTTAATTGGGTCATCGAGCAAGGATACTTGTGACCGCCATCTCTACCTACCTACCTACCGTAATGGTTCTTATTTCCTGGTCAGTTAAGGCCTTTAGCTTCCTAAGTATGGGATATTCGCAGCCACTTGAAATCATATTTTGGCCGAATAACGCAAGATAAGGCGAGCTCTTAATCGACGTATGATAATCGCTTCGAAGGGTTGCAGGTATGATCGATACATATTTATCCCACTCTGAGTGCTTCTCTCCTACAAATATTCGAATTTTTGAAATTATTTCTCGATTAACACGTTCTGAACTGTTCGCTTGAGGTGAGTAAAGCGCTGTTTTAATATGGTTTATTTTATACGTGGTGATACATTTGGAAAACTCTTTTGAGACAAACTGTTTGCCATTATCACTATGTATATATTCCGGGGTTCCGAATGCATGGAAAATGTCCTCCTGTAGGAATTTACAAATGGCTGTTGCTGAAGCTTTTCGCAAAGGTTTTAAGAACACAAACTTTGTAATATGGTCAATTGCAATGAATATCGCAGTGTTACCTAACTTAGTCCTCGGATATGGTCCAAGAAAATCAACATATAACCTTTGCATTGCTCTTTCTGTTATAATTTGATTGCCCATTTTCGGTCGGAGAGTTGAGTTGGCTGGTTTAACTTCCTTGCAAACGACACATGTACTAATAAAAGCTTTTGTATGTTTGACCATGTCAGGCCAATAATATTTTTGTCTTATGCGAAAGAGCGTTTTTTCCAGGCCACCATGAGATCCTGGTACCGAACAGTGTTCATTCGCTATGACTTCCTGCCACAACTCTTTGGGTAACCACAATCTCCAAAGACTTTCCTCTTCATCTATTGAACCTGTCCTAAACTTAACTCTCTTATAAATATAGCCCTCTGAAACACAAATATCAGGAAGACAATCTTGATTTTCTTCTATGTCCCTTTGCAATTGGACATAATCTGGTGACGCAAAGCATTTGGCTTTGAGATCTACATCTGACTCCCTAATAATTGGTGTTATTTCACACATATCCAGCGCGAAAGTGCGTCTGGCACAACGTTTAAAGAACCTTTGCGATGTTCCATTGCAAAATCAAACGCCTGCAGTTTCAAGCTCCATCTAGCAAGTCTGCCACTTAGGTCCTTTTGTGACATAAGCCACTCGAGGCTGGAATGGTCTGTGATAATTTTAAAGGGTAGACCTTCAATGTATGGCCTGAATTTGATAACACAAACGATAGCTGCCATGCACTCTTGTTCCGAAACCGTATAATTTCTTTGTGCTTTATTCAACTTCTGCGAGACATACGCAATGGGATGTTCATGTCCCTCATCATCCAATTGGTACAAAACCCCACCTTCACCTAGACTTGAGGCATCGCACTGGACCACAAACGACTTGGTGAAATCTGGCTCTGCGAGCACTGGAGCAGTAGTCAGAGCTTGTTTAAACTTTTGAAAAGCATCATCTGCTTCCTTGGTTAAGGTGAATTCTTTACCTTTACGAAGGCAATCTGTGAGAGGTGCTGACAAGGTCGCAAATTTAGGTATAAATTGGCGATACCATCCGGTCATGCCAACAAATCTACGAATTTGTCGAGCTGTTTTGGGCAATGGAAAATTAGTAATGGCATCCAATTTTGAAGGATCTGTCTTTCGACAGCCCTGGCCGATGATGTAACCCAAATACTGAATTTCCTTTTGGCAAAATTTGCTTTTTTCCATATTTATAGTTAGATTAGCGTTTTGAAGGCAGATGGATAAATCTCGTAAGACAGAGATATGTTCACCAAAAGCTTTTGTACAAACAAGGAGATCGTCCAGATAGATAAAAATGTTATCTCGAAATTTGGTTGGAATCACTTTATCCAATAAGCGAACGAGTCTTTGCGAAGCATTACAGAGCCCGAATGGCATTACTGTAAACTCGAGTTACGGCATGCCAGGGACTGCAAAAGCTGTCTTTTCTCTGGAAGTCTTTTCGAGAGGAATCTGGTGAAAAGCTTGCTGAAGATCGATTTTGCTTATAAAATGTGTATTTTTGACCCTGCTTAACAAACCGCCGATATGTTGGAGCGGATACGCATCCTTTTTAGTGACGCCGTTGAGCTTTCGAAAATCTATACAGAGTCTAATTGTGCCATCAGGTTTGCGTACCACTACAATTGGAGAGCTCCATGGGCTGTTGCTCTCGACAACTATACCTAAAGAACGTAGGCGTTCAATTTCCGCATACACTTCCGCTTCACGAGGAGGTGACAGAGGGTAATATTTCGATTTGATGGGAACAGCATCCCCCGGGTCAATGAAGTGTTCCTCCAAGTGTGTTTTTCCAAGTCCTGACTTGGCAAAAGAAGGAAACTCATCGATGGTCTTAAGCAAAATTTTCATTTGTTCATCTGTCAACTCAATGGTGTTCTCGTCTCTCAAGCTTTTCTCAATTGAAGATATCTCAGGAACAACAACTTGAGGAATAATGCCAAAGGATTTCCAAAAGTTGATGCCTAGATAAGCCTGCTGTTGAAGAGTCGGCACAATGTAAAAATCGATCACTTTAATGATGTCATTGAATTTAACCGGAATTTGGCAAAAGCTGTGAATTCTTTGTTTAGTACCATCAGCTGTGCTAATCGAAGATCTAATCGGTTTACTTATAATTGAGTTTCTCTTGAGAAGCTCTAAGCTATCTTTGCCGAGTACACTGACTGATGCCCCTGAATCGAGTAAGGCATAAACCTTTTCTTTTCCTATCTTGATGTTCAAGTACGGTCTCGAGTCATTGACATCATCTATAATGGTTGACTCTAAGGCTTTCCTTTTACATTTTCTAGTCTCATAGCGCATTCTACAATTCAAAATTTTTTGGGGTAAGGTCTCATTATTATTTGTCTTTCCAAATATTCTTTTTCTTGCGTTTCGATATCGCTGCATTCTCTCGTGAAGAGACAGTTTCGAAAAATGTTGTGGTTTTTCTTCAGATTCGATTTGACTTGATTGATTTAAAAGAGTGGTTTTAAATTCATTTTTTGTATTTATAAGTTTTGAATCCTTACATTGCCTATGACTATCTAAGGATTCGAAAGTATGTTTTATTGGCTCGGGGTTGGAGGTGTGGAACGAGAGTCCCCGGCTACAATCTCGCTCCCCTTCGGGTTTAACGAATGTTTTCGGCAGTTTGGAGTTGTAACATTCTTCTCTCCGCATCGAAAGCAGAATAAATTGCGTTTTCCTGATGGACATTCGTAAAATGAATGACCTATTTGGTCGCAGTTCCAACATTTGAATTTGCTTGTGTCTAATGGTTGTCGAGATGAACCAAATCTATTTGATATGGCAGCTATATTTGGGTCTTCAAACTTATCTTCGATAACCCTACTTACAGTTTCTTCAATTTCATTTACTCTCTTATTGCCCTGGAACCTATCAGACGCTTGATGGTCGAGAAACTTTTCAGCCTGCCTAGCTACATCTCGTAACTTTTCTAAGGTATCGACCTTGGTTGGGAACAAAAGAGTTCCTATATTATTCTTGGAATTTTTCTTCATCAAGTCTATCATCTTTGCATCACTAAGAGGTTCCCTTAGACGAGCATTTGCTTGTACAAGTGCAGAGTAGAAATCGTCAAAAGTTTCCTTATAAGCTTGCCGTCGAGAAAACATTTTAAGAATTTTTTCATGGTCGTTTTCAACCTTACTGTACTCTTTAATGATAGCATGTTTTATGTTTTCATACGTAGCTGAAGGATTCTTTCTCATGTACAACCAGAAAAATGTGTCCGCTTTACCTTTTAAAAGGAGGTGAAAATTGGCGAGAACATGATTCCAGCTACAAGGAGAACCTTCCTTCAAAGTTTCGACTTTGAAGAGAAAATCATGGACATTTTCAGTACCATCAAACTAAATTTTCCATTTTTCCACTTTGCAATTTGAATTTGTGAGTGGCATATTCGTTTGCAATGGCTGGGTATTTTCAGGTGGGAGAACTCTGTTTTGAGTTGAAAAAGACGCATTTTTTAAAAATTGCTCTAAAGCACTTGAAGGTCTTATCGGATTTTCGCGAACTTCTTGTTGACTCTCAGTACTATCTATGCGTTCTATCAATGAAAGTTTAATTTCTCTCATCTCTTTAATAAATTCCTTTTGGTTTGCTTCAAGTACAAGCTTAAATGCAGTAGTTAAAGCTTCAATACCTGTGGTGCTTGCTTGAATAGCAACTGGTACTTGAGCATTCTGATTTCGACCTCTTGGTGAATATTTTGAGGAATTGGTTCTCGATTGTTTTGCCCATTCGCGTTTGCGTTATCTGAATCACCAATATGATGTTCTTGCTCGTTTTGAGGAAGGTTACCATCTACCCTATTGGCTTCATTCACATTCCGTGAACTTCGAGGATCGTTAAATTGATCAACGTTTAAATTGTTATTGTCACGTTGCGGTGTTCTATTGATTAAAGGTCTTGATTCTATATTATCTTCATTTGGATTGCGATTCTGAAGATTCAAGGAGTTTCTACCTGTACTAGGAGCTCCACGACCTCTAGAATTATTTAATCTACCTCTTTGTCGAGTGTTATGTTGGTTTGCTCCGTTCATTTTGATTCAACTTTATAATGTCTATTCCTAGTTTATACTTATGAGATTACTTTATCTTTGTGGAATTTGTGACCTTTAAATCTTCTTAGTGATAGTAGCTAAATGGGCTTCAGGTCAATTGAAACAAATTAATTATTTCACAACGTTTCGTCCATGAATATGGACATCATCAGGTGCGAGCAATGATGGTTTAATTATTACATTTATATTGCACTTAAACACGAACAGAGATGTTCCCACTTGTCAGTTAAACTTGCTACTGGGAACATCTCTGTTCGTGTTTAAGTGCAATATAAATGTAATAATTAAACCATCATTGCTCGCACCTGATGATGTCCATATTCATGGACGAAACGTTGTGAAATAATTAATTTGTTTCAATTGACCTGAAGCCCATTTAGCTACTATCACTAAGATTACTTTATCTTTCTTCCTTTTCTGTTTGTCCTTCATTCATTGATTCGGGGTAAGTGTGGTTGATTGCTAATATAATATAATGCCCTAGCTGTTACTTGGCTTTTGAATTTTTTTTTTGATTTATTTGAATAAGTGTACTGTATCAGACGGACTATGCTGAAAGCATAATTACGAAACTTGGCTAAATGAAAAAGGATAATTTAGTAGCACCAATGACCAGCGTATCGACCCAGTCATTGGACATTACTAAGAAAATATATATATTAAAATATTCACATGCAATAACTTTTCCTCCGCGGAAGAAGTTAGACAATGTGAAGTGAAAGTGTGAGTCAATTGTTCAGAAATTTCATTGGGCGCAACGCGGACAAGACTAAACCTGTAAACCGGGACTATACCAATGAAAAACTAAAAGATTTAACTACACTCAGACTTTTAACAAGCCTGCACGGTGGGCGCCATTTCTTTGCTGCGATGTTCTTAACGTGGCACTGTCATAGAAGCCTTACTTGGCATGCTTGCATGTGCGTGGCTAGGTGTGCCGGATTGGGGTATGGGGTGGTTCTTGCTCCCTGACAGCCCCTCGCATGTAAAGAAAACTTTCATCATGCCAAGTTTTGGTATGTATGGACTGCGGACGGACACTTTGACTTATTTAACCAAGCCTCGTGAGTGAAAGGTGGATGGTCACTCGGAGCACTTCTTTCCCTCGATTCGATAATTTGCAACAAAATTTCTAAATTCTTTAATTTTTTTTGCACCTTTTTAAATTTACGATTTCTTTCAAATGCATGGTAGATTTAGGATTTTGATTTTATAATTGTTTTTTTTTTTATAAAAACTGTCAAAATTTTGTTAGCGTTAGTTTGGCCTATATGATAAGGAGAGATGAAATGATTTTTAAATTGGAGACTTACCGCTTACGGGGAAATTGTGCACAATGTCTCCTGGTTTTTTGTTCTTTGGATGCTCTTTGTTGTTACCACAATGTCCGCCAAACTCACACTCACAAATACATTAAATTTTCTTCATATTTTCTTTTTTTTTTGGGATTTCTACCTTTTTGCTATTTTTTTTCCTTGATCACCATGCACTTTCTCCTTTTTTTCCTTATTTTTTCTTTTCACTATCAATTATATTTTCTATTTCTATTATTTATTTTTTTTTTTTATTTACATGTTTAATTCAATGCTATTTTTCTCATATTTTTTTTTTTTTGTTTACTTCTCCCACTCCCTTCCCCCCGTCACTATAATCCCCTTTCCCAACACAGTTTTCCCCCCGCGTTCGACCACCTCTTCCCGTATGCTCGACGTGCACGCGCCTTGGGGTTCTGGTCGACCGAACGCTGCTTAATACCCCGATTGACTGGAGTGTTCATTTTAGAGATTCCTCTTCAAATTTGCGTTTTGTGGGTGATGATGACGATATTTCTTGATGAAACGATACCGTTTATGGAGATGAATTCCCAAATTCAAACCAGCTGAATAGAGATGCTGGGGCAATTGGATTTCTCCTATTAGTGCCGTTAGCAATTTCTTGCAATTTCTTCCCAATCGCTGACAGGCGCTCGTGGCCTTCATAAAAGGATGTAATTGGATGTGTATGATCGTGCCGTCAGCCACGCCTGACTAAACAAATTTTCTGTCAGATAAGAAAATTTAAACACTAGAACATTTTATAAATTTACCTGACTGAACAGAGGAAATTGCCTCACAAATGAATTCTTGTGGACTAAGACTTTGTCGACTTCGTATGTAAACCACCTTTTCTTCATAGACCGATTTAATTAGGTAGGTAATTTTTATTAAATTGTATTAGGTACTTGGAAAAACTCCTACTCGCCACGTAGTCTAACCAAGAAAAGAAAGAGTCAATCGGGTTTAAAAGGAAGTACAAATTGTTCGAATATAATTGGTAAGTTGGCACTTACCACTTCCTATTCGAATTATCTTTCTTTTAAAATTTCGAAACTTATGAAGTTCGAATTCCACGCGGAAACAGGGTTTCGCATTAGTCTCTATTCCTTGTTTTTTTTTTTTTTTATTTTTTTTTTTAAGGGGTACGAAGATATTTAAAGATTCGTAACAAACCTTCTTTGTTTCAAAAAACTTTTGAAGAAACAAAAAGGATCCGAATCGGGTGTTATTGTCGGATGTCCTTCGCATGAAATCTACCTATGAATTTGCCTTTTAAATCTTCCAAGTCATAGAGGCAATTCCCTACTCTCTTCATAACTCTGCACTTTAGGAATTTTGGCATAAATTTTGCACTTTCTTGCTTCGAGAATGAACTTTGAGCAAAATTGCGTCAAAAAATCTCTTGGCCTTCAACAAATCGTACATTTGTAGCTCTACGATTGTATGTCTTTTCAGCCTTCAGATGAGCTTTATATAAATTTTCTTTGATTTGAGTTCTTATAAGATGGATTCGATCCGCAGGTGTAATGGTTCTTATTTCCGGGTCAGTTAAGGCCTTTAGCTTCCTAAGTATGGGATATTCGCATCCACTTGAAATCATATTTTGGCCGAATAACGCAAGATAAGGCGAGCTCTTAATCGACGTATGATAATCGCTTCGAAGGGTTGCAGCTATGATCGATACATATTTATCCCACTCTGAGTGCTTCTCTCCTACAAATATTCGAATTTTTGAAATTATTTCTCGATTAACACGTTCTGAACTGTTCGCTTGAGGTGAGTAAAGCGCTGTTTTAATATGGTTTATTTTATACGTGGTGATACATTTGGAAAACTCTTTTGAGACAAACTGTTTGCCATTATCACTATGTATATATTCCGGGGTTCCGAATGCATGGAAAATGTCCTCCTGTAGGAATTTACAAATGGCTGTTGCTGAAGCTTTTCGCAAAAATTTTAAGAACACAAACTTTGTAATATGGTCAATTGCAATGAATATCGCAGTGTTACCTAACTTAGTCCTCGGATATAGTCCAAGAAAATCAACATATAACCTTTGCATTGCTCTTTCTGTTATAATTTGATTGCCCATTTTCGGTCGGAGAGTTGAGTTGGCTGGTTTAACTTCCTTGCAAACGACACATGTACTAATAAAAGCTTTTGTATGTTTGACCATGTCAGGCCAATAATATTTTTGTCTTATGCGAAAGAGCGTTTTTTCCAGGCCACCATGAGATCCTGGTACCGAACAGTGTTCATTCGCTATGACTTCCTGCCACAACTCTTTGGGTAACCACAATCTCCAAAGACTTTCCTCTTCATCTATTGAACCTGTCCTAAACTTAACTCTCTTATAAATATAGCCCTCTGAAACACAAATATCAGGAAGACAATCTTGATTTTCTTCTATGTCCCTTTGCAATTGGACATAATCTGGTGACGCAAAGCATTTGGCTTTGAGATCTACATCTGACTCCCTAATAATTGGTGTTATTTCACACATATCCAGGCGCGAAAGTGCATCTGGCACAACGTTTAAAGAACCTTTGCGATGTTCCATTGCAAAATCAAACGCCTGCAGTTTCAAGCTCCATCTAGCAAGTCTGCCACTAAGGTCCTTTTGTGACATAAGCCACTTGAGGCTGGAATGATCTGTGATAATTTTAAAGGGTAAACCTTCAAAGTATGGCCTGAATTTGTTAACACAAACGATAGCTGCCATGCACTCTTGTTCCGAAACCGTATAATTTCTTTGTGCTTTTTTCAACTTCTGCGAGACATACGCAATGGGATGTTCATGTCCCTCATCATCCAATTGGTACAAAACCCCACCTACACCTAGACTTGAGGCATCGCACTGGACCACAAACGACTTGGTGAAATCTGGCTCTGCGAGCACTGGAGCAGTAGTCAGAGCTTGTTTAAACTTTTGAAAAGCATCTTCTGCTTCCTTGGTTAAGGTGAATTCTTTACCTTTACGAAGGCAATCTGTGAGAGGTGCTGACAAGGTCGCAAATTTAGGTATAAATTGGCGATACCATCCGGTCATGCCAACAAATCTACGAATTTGTCGAGCTGTTTTGGGCAATGGAAAATTAGTAATGGCATCCAATTTTGAAGGATCTGTCTTTCGACAGCCCTGGCCGATGATGTAACCCAAATACTGAATTTCCTTTTGGCAAAATTTGCTTTTATCCATATTTATAGTTAGATTAGCGTTTTGAAGGCAGATGGATAAATCTCGTAAGACAGAGATATGTTCACCAAAAGTTTTTGTACAAACAAGGAGATCGTCCAGATAGATAAAAATGTTATCTCGAAATTTGGTTGGAATCACTTTATCCAATAAGCGAACGAGTCTTTGCGAAGCTTTACAGAGCCCGAATGGCATTACTGTAAACTCGAGTAACGGCATGCCAGGGACTGCAAAAGCTGTATTTTCTCTGGAAGTCTTTTCGAGAGGAATCTGGTGAAAAGCTTGCTGAAGATCGATTTTGCTTATAAAATGTGTATTTTTGACCCTGCTTAACAAACCGCCGATATGTTGGAGCGGATACGCATCCTTTTTAGTGACACCGTTGAGCTTTCAAAAATCTATACAGAGTCTAATTGTGCCATCAGGTTTGCGTACCACTACAATTGGAGAGCTCCATGGGCTGTTGCTCTCGACAACTATACCTAAAGAACGTAGGCGTTCAATTTCCGCATACACTTCCGCTTCACGAGGAGGTGACGGAGGGTAATATTTCGATTTGATTGGAACAGCATCCCCCGTGTCAATGAAGTGTTCCTCCAAGTGTGTTTTTCCAAGTCCTGACTTGGCAAAAGAAGGAAACTCATCGATGGTCTTAAGCAAAATTTTCATTTGTTCATCTGTCAACTCAATGGTGTTCTCGTCTCTCAAGCTTTTCTCAATTGAAGATATCTCAGGAACAACAACTTGAGGAATAATGCCAAAGTATTTCCAAAAGTTGATGCCTAGATAAGCCTGCTGTTGAAGAGTCGGCACAATGTAAAAATTGATCACTTTAATGATGTCATGGAATTTAACCGGAATTTGGCAAAAGCTGTGAATTCTTTGTTTAGTACCATCAGCTGTGCTTATCGAAGATCTAATCGGTTTACTTATAATTGAGTTTCTCTTGAGAAGCTCTAAGCTATCTTTGCCGAGTACACTGACTGATGCCCCTGAATCGAGTAAGGCATAAACCTTTTCTTTTCCTATCTTGATGTTCAAGTACGGTCTCGAGTCATTAACATCATCTATAATGGTTGACTCTAAGGCTTTCCTTTTAGATTTTCTAGTCTCATATCGCATTCTACAATTCAAAATTTTTTGGGGTAAGGTCTCATTATTATTTGTCTTTCCAAATATTCTTTTTCTTGCGTTTCGATATCGCTGCATTCTCTCGTGAAGAGACAGTTTCGAAAAATGTTGTGGTTTTTCATCAGATTCGATTTGACTTGATTGATTTGAAAGAGTGGTTTTAAATTCATTTTTTGTATTTATAAGTTTTGAATCCTTACATTGCCTATGACTATCTAAGGATTCGAAAGGATGTTTTATTGGCTCGGGGTTGGAGGTGTGGAACGAGAGTCCCCGGCTACCATCTCGCTCCCCTTCGGGTTTAACGAATGTTTTCGGCAGTTTGGAGTTGTAACATTCTTCTCTCCGCATCGAAAGCAGAATAAATTGCGTTTTCCTGATGGACATTCGTAAAATGAATGACCTATTTGGTCGCAGTTCCAACATTTGAATTTGCTTGTGTCTAATGGTTGTCGAGATGAACCAAATCTATTTGATATGGCAGCTATATTTGGGTCTTCAAAATTATCTTCGATAACCCTACTTACAGCTTCTTCAATTTCATTGACTCTCTTATTGCCCTGTAACCTATCAGACGCTTGATGGTCGAGAAACTTTTCAGCCTGCCTAGCTACATCTCGTAACTTTTCTAAGGTATCGACCTTGGTTGGGAACAAAAGAGTTCCTATATTATTCTTGGAATTTTTCTTCATCAAGTCTATCATCTTTGCATCACTAAGAGGTTCCCTTAGACGAGCATTTGCTTGTACAAGAGCAGAGTAGAAATCGTCAAAAGTTTCCTTATAAGCTTGCCGTCGAGAAAACATTTTAAGAATTTTTTCATGGTCGTTTTCAACCTTACTGTACTCTTTAATGATATCATGTTTTAAGTTTTCATACGTAGCTGAAGGATTCTTTCTCATGTACAACCAGAAAAATGTGTCCGCTTTACCTTTTAAAAGGAGATGAAAATTGGCGAGAACATGATTCCAGCTACAAGGAGAACCTTCCTTCAAAGTTTCGACTTTGAAGAGAAAATCATGGACATTTTCAGTACCATCAAACGAAATTTTCCATTTTTCCACTTTGCAATTTTAATTTGTGAGTGGCATATTCGTTTGCAATGGCTGGGTATTTTCAGGTGGGAGAACTCTGGTTTGAGTTGAAAAAGACGCAGTATTTAAAAATTGCTCAAAAGCACTTGAAGGTCTTATCGGATTTTCGCGGACTTCTTGTTGACTCTCAGTAGAGCCGTTCCTACTATCTATGCGTTCTATCAATGAAACTTTAATTTCTCTCATCTCTTTAATAAATTCCTTTTGGTTTGCTTCAAGTACAAGCTTAAATGCGGTAGTTAAAGCTTCAATACCTGTGGTGCTTGCTTGAATAGCAACTGGTACTTGAGCATTCTGATTTCGACCTCTTGGTGAATATTTTGAGGAATTGGTTCTCGATTGTTTTGCCCATTCGCGTTGGCGTTATCTACATCACCAATATGATGTTCTTGCTCGTTTTGAGGAAGGTTACCATCTACCCTATTGGCTTCATTCACAATCCGTGAACTTCGAGGATCGTTAAATTGATCAATGTTTAAATTGTTATTGTCACGTTGCGGTGTTCTATTGATTAAAGGCCTTGATTCTATTTTATCTTCATTTGGATTGCGATTCTGAAGATTCAAGGAGTTTCTACCTGTACTAGGAGCTCCACGACCTCTAGAATTATTTAATCTACCTCTTTGTCGAGTGTTATGTTGGTTTGCTCCGTTCATTTTGATTCTACTTTATAATGTCTATTCCTAATTTATAATTATGAGATTACTTTATCTTTCTTCCTTTACTGTTTGTCCTTCATTCATTGATTCGGGGTAAGTGTGGTTGATTGCTAATATAATATAATGCCCTAGCTGTTACTTGGCTTTTGAATTTTTTTTTTGATTTATTTGGATAAGTGTACTGTATCAGACGGACTATGCTGAAAGCATAATTACGAAACTTGGCTAAATGAGAAAGGATAATTTAGTAGCAACAATGACCAGCGTATCGACCCAGTCATTGGACATTACTAAGAAAATACATATATTTAAGTATTCACATGCAATAACTTTTCCTCCGCGGAAGAAGTTAGACAATGTGAAGTGAAAGTGTGAGTCAATTGTTCAGAAATTTCATTGGGCGCAACGCGGACAAGACTAAACCTGTAAACCGGGACTATACCAATGAAAAACTAAAAGATTTAACTACACTCAGACTTTTAACAAGCCTGCACGGTGGGCGCCATTTCTTTGCTGCGATGTTCTTAACGTGGCACTGTCATAGAAACCTTACTTGGCATGCTTGCATGTGCGTGGCTAGGTGTGCCGGATTGGGGTGGTTCTTGCTCCCTGACAGCCCCTCGCATGTAAAGAAAACTTTCATCATGCCAAGGTTTGGTATGTATGGACTGCGCACGGACACTTTGACTTATTTAACCAAGCCTCGTGAGTGAAAGGTGGATGGTCACTCGGAGCACTTCTTTCCCTCCCTTACTCCTTTCAGGACGCCTTGACAGCTCGCGTACTCCTACTTTTATGGAACTATCCCTTACTTAAATTCTGTCGTTTATTTACACTATTCCATATTCATTTCTAAGGGCTTCACAATCCTCCAACTTACCCCTCATAAACTAGCAGTTCAAAACATTATGTTTAGCATTTTACCATAATTTTATTCAAAGTTAGAAATTTCAAAAAAAAACATATTCAAAATTTAAATAATCTCTATAGTGACAATTCTATAAATTGGAACAAAATTTTTAAGTAATGTTAAGCATTAAATCGCATATAGGGTTTAGATTAACGGTTTTCGTTTTATCTTATTTTTTATTTGTAAGTACTATTTTATTGCATGTAAGATTCAAATCGCATTTTATCTTAGTTTAAATTTCTAAATACCGTTTTATTTTATGCTAGTTTGAATTTATCACTATTGTTATATATTTAGCTTTGTTTTAATTTGCATTTATTATGTATTTTATCCTATCGAATTTTTAAATATCTGTTCTATTGTAGCTTAGTTTTAAATTGTAAATTCTTTAATTTTTTTTGCACCTTTTTAAATTTACGATTTCTTTCAAATGCATGGTAGATTTAGGATTTTGATTTTATAATTGTTTTTTTTTTTTATAAAAACTGTCAAAATTTTGTTAGCGTTAGTTGGCCTATATGATAAGGAGAGATGAAATGATTTTTAAATTGGAGACTTACCGCTTACGGGGAAATTGTGCACAATGTCTCCTGGATCCAATTCTGTTGGTTTTTTGTTCTTTGGTTGCTCTTTGTTGTTACCACAATGTCCGCCAAACTCACACTCACAAATACATTAAATTTTCTTCATATTTTCTTTTTTTTTTTGATTTCAACCTTTTTGCTATTTCTTTTCCTTGATCACCATGCACTTTCTCCTTTTTTTTTGCCTTATTTTTTCTTTTCACTATCAATTATATTTTCTATTTCTATTATTTCTTTTTTTTTTTTTTTTATTTACATGTTAAATGCAATGCTATTTTTCTCATAATTTTTTTTTTTTTTTTTTTACTTTTCCCACTCCCTTTCCCCCGTCACTATGATCCCCTTTCCCAACACAGTTTTCCTCCCGCGTTCGACCACCTCTTCCCGTATGCTCGACGTGCACGCGCCTTGGGGTTCTGGTCGATCGATCGCTGCTTAATACCCCGATTGACTGGAGTGTTGATTTTAGAGATTCCTCTTCAAATTTTCGTTTTGTGGGTGATGATGACGATATTTCTTGATGGAACGATACCGTTTATGGAGATGAATTCCCAAATTCAAACCAGCTGAGTAGAGATGCTGGGGCAATTGGATTTCTCCTATTAGTGCCGTTAGCAATTTCTTGGAATTTCTTCCCAATCGCTGATAGGCGCACGTGGCCTTCATACAAGGATGTAATTGGATGTGTATGATCGTGCCGTCAGCCACGCCTGACTAAACAAATTTTCTGTCAGATAAGAAAATTTAAACACTAGAACATTTTATAAATTTACCTGACTGAACAGAGGAAATTGCCTCACAAATGAATTCTTGTGGGCTAAGACTTTGTCGACTTCGTATGTAAACCACCTTTTCTTCATAGACCGATTTAATTAGGTAGGTAATTTTTATTTAATTGTATTAGGTACTCGGAAAAACTCCTACTCGCCGCGTGGTCTAACCAAGAAAAGAAAGAGTCAATCGGGTTTAAAAGGAAGTACAAATTGTTCGAATATAATTGGTAAGTTGGCACTTACCACTTCCTATTCGAATTATCTTTCTTTCAAAATTTCGAAACTTATGAAGTTCGAATTCCACGCGGAAACAGGGTGTCGCATTAGTCTCTATTCCTTTTTTTTTTTTTTTTTTTTTTTTTTTTTTTTTTTTTTTTAAGGGGTACGAAGATATTTTAGGATTCGTAACAAGTTAACTTTCAATTGCATTTCCTTTTTCTCCTCTTTCAACTTGTGCAGAGAAGACAGACACTCAAAATTAACTTTTTTTAGATCTATTATCTCTTTACATATGGCTTCTAACGAAATAGTTGTGACAGCCACAGCATCAACTGGTACCACCGACTGATGAGCAAGATGTTGATGATGACCGGCAGCACCAATTGCATTAGTGCTAAAAGGTTCAGTGATGGCAGATGTTGTAGTCACAGCAGTAAAATGGGAGGCAATAGAGGAGGTGGTAGCAGTGATGATGGAACCGGAGGTGGCGGATGGAGTAGCAACAGCAGCAGCAGCGGTCCTCTTGGTGACAAGAGATGGAGATGGTACAGAGGTAAAGAGAAGTGACTTACGGCGAATTGAGGCACACGGAGAGCAACGAAATGGAAATTCTACGTGACTATCATGAATGTTTACACAGCGAGCATTAAAGAGCGCTAAACAATCACAACAATTCACTTTAGATTGCTTTTTATTACCTAATTAGTGCAAATCTTACATATATAAGACATTTTAAATTATTAATTAATTATAATGTTTTTGTTTATTGAAAAGTACTTATGATATAAAATTAAATTTATTGTCTTTATTAACTTTTTTTTTTGATGTTAAAAAGATTGTTTTTTATTATTTTAAATCAAAAATAAAATAAAATATAGAGGACAGATTAAGAAAGTGTTCACCTCCACAACTTTTCACAACTTGAGTATGTACTGAAATTCATTAAATTTGAACTGTTTTTGTGTGAAAGATTTTGAAAAAGCATTCGACAGACAACCACGAGATCTGATATGGGTTGCACTTAGGCAACGAGGAGTTCCTAAGTGCAACCAAGCAAGTTAAAACAAAGGTAAGATGCCCCGCAGGAATCACCGAAGAGTTCCCAATTAGGGTAAGTGTGCACCAGGGAAGCGTATTGAGTCCTTTGCTTTTTGTTACTGTCCTTGACTTTCTGCTTGAGAATAAGGTGACGGACCCCAAAGTGAATCAGTTATTCTTTGCTGACGATGGAGCCACCATAAGTGAAGACCCTGTGTCCTTGCAACGAGCACTTAATGTATGGGTGGATGTTCTGGAGGGAAATGGATAAGGCATTAGCGCGAAAAAGACCGAATATCTATGCTGTCCATTTTCTGATCCACACAAGCCTATTCCTAATTGCGAAAAGTTTAAATATCTTTGACCAATAGCGAAGGATCTTGTGATGACGGCATCAAACATCGCGTAAGCGTAGAGTGGATGAAGTGGCTAGAAAAATGCCCCCTAAGCTGAAAGAAAAACTCTACACGGCAGTTGTTCGTCCATCGCTTACATACGGTTCACAGTGTTGGACAATGTACAAGAAGTATGAGAGTAAATTGACCGCAGCTAAAATGAAGGTGCTTCGCATGACAGCAGGAGTGACAAAGCGTGATCGAATAAGAAGCAATAGAAGCCGAGGAAGCCTACACGTCAAAAACACTATCTTGGACAAAATACAGCATGACCAAATTAGCTGGTACTGTTATGTACAAAGAAGATGTTATGAGAACCCAGTTCAAAAGGCAATAGCACTAGACGTTCCAACACTATCGCGGAAGAAAGGCAGGCGCAAAAACTCCTGGATGAAACAAATGCAAAGCCACCTGCATTAAGTTGGCCTCAGACATGGAACAATCCAAAACCGGGAGGCCTGTCGACGTTTTCTGAGGTCAACCCGGTGAACCCCCCAACTAACATTTTAACTTGTATAAGGTCCAATTTTCAGAATTTGATAGGCTATTGCTAACATAGAATAATTTTAAGGCTTAATAATGCAAGCCAAGCATTTAACGATTTATTTATTTCAAAATAGCTTGTTTAGTACATTTAAATTTGTTCCTTTTTGAAACTTCATGTAATGAGGTCTGCGGAGACCTTTTAAAGGCCTGCCGAAATTGGTTCCCTTAGCTAGAAAAATAATAGTTATTATAGAACATTCAGCTGAAAGTCAATACAGACAACTCCTTTACGACTTCTTTAAGAAAGTAATCGCGTATCATGAAAATGTCTGATAGATGTTTAAATAATTTGATTTTAGTCAGAGTTGTTATATTGCTTTGAATAATGCAATTTTCATAAATATTATAAATGTTTGAACATACGCCTACCTAAATTTTTTAAGCATGAAACAAATAAAAACTATAGGAATTTTGCTTCTGCCATTTTGTGCATGAAAAATATCTTCGTTTGAGTTTCTCAAAAGTGAAGTCTTGCAAGAATTTTTGCTTTTTAGAGTAAACTGTTATCCTTCGTTTCCATTGACCACTTTACCAAAATTAAAATTAAAAAAAAAACGAGATGCATTTTTGAAATAGGTGTATAACAAGACTGATGATGATGATCAATCATTTTGTATGAGTGGGATTTGCTTTTCTTATAAAAGTTATTGACTTACGTAGGGAACATTATAGCTTTTGCATTTTGTTAATAGCAAACTTAAGGAAATCAAAAATGAGTTAAATAAAACGCGGGAATTTTGCTTTGGTTGTGACATCTATATTGGCTTCCATAATGAAAATATAGCTTTTGCATTTTGTTAATAGCAAACTTATACAAATCAAGAATTTATATTTGTGACAGATCCATTTGAATGTATAGCTTTTGCATTTTGTTAATAGCTTGTTTACGGAAATCAAAAATGAAAGCTAAGAAAAAAGAGGAATTTAGTTTTTTTTTTTACTTTTATTGCTTTCCTTAATTAGGTATATCTTTTGAATTTGTTAATTAGAAAACAAATTTAGATACATATGTATATCAGAAAATGAAATATTATACATACCTAATTGCCCCCTTAGGTGTTACTGATAGAATTCAGAAACTTAATTACACTACTGCATCGCACATATCTACTTGCTTGACAAAAAAAAACTTAGGACTTCTTTCAAACATGGTACGATAAAAAAGGTCATGGATACCATTTATAATTTTGAAAACATTATAGATGAACTGGTGTATTTGAAAAATGTTAGTTTAAAATATATACATACTTATGGTATATTTTTTTCAAACACTAAAAAGAATTAAAATTCAATCTTCTAAACCCCTTTTATGAGTACCAATGTTTAATGAAAATTTAGTTTGATTTTTTGGGCTAAAGGTATCAACTGGTTAAAATTTTAAGATGCCTATAGTATAGTGCCAATTGGCCTGGTGTGTTGCGTGGTGGCCTACTGATCGAGAGGAGCTGAGTTCAATCCCCGGATTCTGAAATTTAATGTGAGTAAAAGTTGATTTTTTTCAAATAAAATAAATTTCTATACATTTCAGAATAAATAGAAAAGCGGTTGATAACTCCCTAACGTAATGGGAAAATGGAAGGAAAAATAAAAACAATAATAATAATAAAATTATAAGCAACGATTTTTTTTTAAATAATACACTGCTTTACTAGGCCTTTTTAAGGCCTTATAATGTAAGTCGTTTCATTTATGCTACCTGTCTTATAAAAGTCAGATAACTTGTTTAGTGAATCAATTACACTGTTTTGCTTTGTTTATTTTTTCAATAAGATTCTCCATGGAAATCTAATTAATTATATAGAACTTCTGGTCAAAGGTCTTAAGGAAATGATGGTTGGATGTTGTAGGACGCGGGTAGTCCTGAGTGGCGTCAACACGGCGATGTCCAGTGATGTAACGAATACTACACATCAATTGTGCTTATTTTACCTCCAAGTGGTAACCATCGGGTACTGGTCTCGTCCATCCGGACTTGACTTGCCAAACAAATAAGCGCGAGTGTTGAACAAGAGACAAAAATAGCAACACTATAAATACTCTGTCGGAAATGACTGGCTGTATAAGTCGGCTGAAGTCTTAGACGAGCCCATCAGAAGGAAGGTGTGCGGCGGATGAATTCATCAGAATCAACGGTGTCACCAACAGTATGGACGACAGAGACCTTACGTGAGCTACTCTGAAATATTTAGAGCTGAGGTCGGTAAGGAATTTCAGTACTAGCCAGGGTGCTGAAAAAGAGATGGTGGCGGATGAACCCTTCAAGGGTCAACGGCAGCACTCATATCCCCGTAGTGGGCTACTGGTACCGGATTATCCGGCCTGCTGTCCTAAGGCTACACAAGGATCCGGCCCTCCGGGTCTGGGGGTCGTGTGACGGGTTGGCAACCTACCACATGTAAAGAAATCAACCGCTTCGAATCGGCAACTACAGCCTCGGATAAGGAATGATCAAACGATGACGACTTTTGGCTATCGAACAAGGACAAAGATTGGATTCTGGAATGTTAAAACTCTTCTCGATAACCACGAAGAAGGCCCTAACAACGCCAGATTCCTCCAACTTGAGAAAGAATTCCTACGGTACAACCTAGACATCTTGGGTCTGAGTGAAGTGAGATGGTTGAGCGCAGGGCAGGTGGATTCACCTTCGAAAAGCACTTTCTTTATTTATTCCGGAAAACCAGTTGGAAGCTCCCGATGTTCCGGCGTAGGTTTAATGTTGACTCCAAAGGCGCGGCAAAGTCTTATAGCCTGGAAACCCATCAACGACAGGATATTGATAGCCAGGTTCCAGAGTAAATTAAGAAAAATCACCATCATCCAGTGCTATGCCCCAACTGAGGAAGCGTCGGACGCCGAGAAGGACGAATTTTACAGCCAACTTAGCGCGGTTTTCAGAAGCTCGCCGAATGGAGACATCACTATAGTAATGGGAGATATTAATGCTAAGGTTGGCCAGGACAACACAGCGTTGAAGCACGTTCTGGGTAACCACGGTATCGGGGAACGGAACGACAATGGAGAGCGGTTTATTGACTTCTGTAACGCAAATCAGCTAGTCATTGGAGGTACTCTGTTCGAGCATAGGATCTCGCACAAGATAAGTTGGTTATCCACAGATCGTCAATGTACAGCGAACTTAATCGATCACTTTGCTATTAGCAAGCGCTTTAAAAATTGTCTTCTCGACGTCCGAAACAGACGCGGTGCTGATGTAGGGTAAGCTCGCGATCACCATCTTATGCTTGCCTACGTTCGTCTTCGAATTGCTTCAGTACATGGAAATCGGCAAAACTTCCTGCGTACACCCAGGTACAATACCGACAGATTACGGGATCCTACAGTGCACCAAAGATATAAGGACCGCCTCGCCGCAGAAGCAGAAGTCATCAGCATTGCCACGCCAGAAAATGCAGACCAACACTGGAGCAATGTGAAAAAGGCCTTTGCAACTGCCGCAACTGAGTCTGTGGGTATAAGGCAGAGAAGCCAAAGCACATGGCTTTCTGCAGATACATGGAGTAAGATTGAAGAAAGGAACGCGATTAGATCCCAACTTGCGGCTGCCTCAGTTGGTGAGAGATTTAACATCGAGTCTCAGTACCGTAGGAAAAGGAAAAAAGTGCAGCGTAGTGTCAGACGTGACAAAAGGAGGCGCGTAAATGTTCTCGCAGAACAGGCAGAGGAAGCAGCATCTAGGTGCGACAGTGGTACCGTCTACAAGATAACCAAGGAATTGGTTGGAAACAACAACTCCCGGAAACAACACCTCGTCAGGGATGTAGACGGCACCCTGCTAGTTACGGATGAGGATCAGCTCAGGAGATGGAAGGAACATTTTGCTAGCGTGCTAAACCACATAGGCGATAGCGGAGGTGTTCCAGCCCCTAACCCAAATGAGCTATTCGTAGAAACTAGTTCCCGTATTCGCACCTGCCCTCCCAGTTTAGCCGAGATAACATCAGCAATCAAATCCCTCAAGAACAACAAAGCGGTAGGTTTGGACGGAATTCCCGCTGAGCTCTACCAAGCAGATCCACAAACATCAGCGAAGTTGCTACACCCCTTAATAGCACAGGCATGGGAGAACGAAAATTTCCCCATTGAATGGAAAAAAGAGATGATCGTCAAACTGCCAAAAAAGGGAAATCTTACGGATTGCGGAAACTGGAGAGGGATCTGTGTCCTCCCCGCGGTGGCAAAGATAATGGCGAAAATAATCTTGCAACGAATCAAAGAACATCTCGATTCTACTCTCGACAAAGAGCAAATGGGATTTCGTGCAGGCTCATCCTGCATTGATCACATCAACACCTTGAGGATCATAATAGAACAATGCGTGGAGTTCCGTTCCCCTCTTCATTTGCTCTTCATCGACTTCGAAAAGGCTTTCGATAGTTTGAATCGAGATTTCATTTGGTCAGCTTTACGTAGGAGAGGAGTACCCGAGAAGATTATCGCCGTTATAAAGGCTACATCGTAAAGGGTGCATCGTGTCAAGTCTTACACAACGGAAAGGTATCAGAGGACTTCGATATCCATAGCGGAGTTCGTCAAGGATGTTTGCTATCTCCACTACTTTTCCTGGTGGTTATAGGGGATGTCCTTCATGCAGCTCTAGCCGAGCAAGCGCGTGGAATTCGATGGACGATGTTTTCGTTCCTGCAACATCTTGATTACGCTGACGATATTTGTTTGCTCTCGCACAACATTATGGATCTTCACCATATGGTGACTAATCTGGAATGCGAGGCAAACAAAGTCGGTTTGAGGATCACCACCGGGAAAACAAAAATCCTCAACATTTCTGAATCTTCTTCTCAAGTTGTCGTTGCGGGACAGCAGGTTGAAGCGGTGGACAACTTCTTGTACCTCGGTAGTGTTGTCTCAAAAGACGGCGGTGGTACGGATGAAGATGTTAACTGCCGAATCGGCAAAGCTAAAGCTGCTTTCGGCATGCTGTCTAAAGTTTGGAGGAGCAACGTCCACAGTACGAAGACCAAGCTGCGACTGTTCCGGTCGAACGTAGAGTCAGTGCTACTATATGGGTGTAGTACATGGAAAGTGACCGCCTCTGTCACAAGAAAGCTACAAACTTTCGAAAATAGATGTCTCCGAAACATCCTAAGGATTTTTTGGCCGAACACCATCTCCAACCAAGAACTCCTTCGGAGAACGGGCCAAAGTCCTATTGACATCGTTATTAGGAAAAGAAAGTGGCAGTGGATTGGTCACACCCTACGTCGTGGTGCAGACTCTATTGCAAGACATGCAATGGAGTGGGATCCACTCATCCAAGATGGCAGAAGACCTGGAGGCCAGAGAAAATCTTGGCGCAGAACAGTCGACAAGGAATCACAAAAGCTCGGTAAAAGTTGGGGAGAGCTAAAATACATTTCCAGAAACCGAACGAGATGGCGTGTAGCGGTAGTTGACGCCCTGTGCCCCTTAGAGGGGTCAAGGATCTAAGTAAAGTAAGTTAAGGAAATGAAATAATTTGTATAATGTGCGCCAAACTGATTTGCATAAGGTCTTTATTAGTTGCTATACAAATTAGAAAATAGCTTGCATAGACACTTAAACAGGATCCGACGCTAATCGAACTCGAGCTCTCGATTCTGCTTGTAAACGGGATACCCTAAGCGGAGTCGCGTGAGCGGGACAGAGGTCCCGAAAAGGGAGCTAAAATCCTTAAGCCCTAGAAGCGGGCCACCCAAAGTAATCTTGTGAAAGAAAACTATCTATCACAACAAAAACATAAATGTTAAAAAAGTAGCCAAGTTCTTCTAATACAAAAACCTTTGCGTAACAAGTCAGCCGTAAAAAGTAATGAGATCTTAAAGTATTCCAAGTTCTATGTTTATTAATGTAAAATATCAAATATTTTAAGTAGAGTAATATCGAAGAACCTCAAAAATATTACAGACATCCATTTTTAACGATTACTGACTTAAAACCACAGGGCCTACCTTTGTGCGAAATTACGAGATTCTACGATGTCGGGAGGTGCTCCATAATTTTGATGATCTATCAGTGAGTCAGTCAGTCAGTTACGGTTTTTGGGATTTTTTCAGGAACCCCTAGTGATAAAGAATTGTAATTTGGTGAGTTGCCTAAACCCGGTGAGCTAAGCAAATGCTGCGAGTTTGAAGTATCTGACTTTTTTGGTACTGGAGTTAGAGGGGGGTCGAAAATCGCCTGAGTTTGATCCTGTAAAAAGAGTGTAGTGCCAGAACTTGGCTGGGCACTACCGTGCCCTTTGATATAGTGGTCCACTGAAGTGGCTCAGAAATGCACAATCAATGGGCCAGAAGTCCACAAGATTTTTTTGTGGACTTTTGGCCCATCGGAGTGGGTCAAAAGTTCACAATTGATTTATGGACTTTTGACCCACAGAAGTGGGACAAAAGTCTGAACTAATCAATGATTCTGAGGAAAATAGCAGTAGTGAAGAAAGCGAAGATTTTATTTTAAATTAATGAAAAATCAATTATGTTAACTTGCTTTATATTATTTTTGTATTAAAATTTGTTTTGCTGTTCTGTCACTGAACAAAACTATGTGTACTTATTTTAACATAGGACATAGGAATAAAAACACTTGGCCGAATTTCATAGCCGTAAACTAAAAACGATAAGTAAATTAATTCTTCATTTATTTTGTTTTTGCAGAACGATCTCATCGGCAAACATAAGCACTTTAACTAAGAGATCGGTTGAAATTCATGCGCCACCTTGTAGGACCTCTTCAATGTCATCTATGAATAAGGCAAAAATTAAAGGACTTAGGCAGCATCCTTGTCTCAGCCCTATTTCGACTGGAAATTGTTCGGAAATTTTTCTGCCAAGGACGACGGCAGATGTTGTTAAGTCGGATAAAAGTTGCAGGATGTTATCAAATTTTGACGAGATTCCTTTATTGTAAAGTTTCAGTATATGTGCTTTCCTGTCTTTTGTGGCAAACGCGGCCTTGAAGTCAATAAAGAAAGCACAAAGTTTCTTTTTTGATCTCATGAATATTTCGGCTATATTTGTTAGCGAATAAATTTGATCAACTGCAGAGAAGTTCTTACGAAAACCAGCTTGCGGCTCACTCAATGAGTTACTTTCCTTAACCCAACTGTAAAGCCGTTTACAAAGCAGTAACGCAAAAATCTTCATCGACGAATTCAACAACGACATGCCTCTGTAGTTAGCAGGAGCTTTGTTGTCACCTTTTTGAAAATAGGACAGATAATAGCCTCCTTGAAATAATTGGGTACGCAAGCACTATCATATGCTTGGTTTAAAGCATTTGTTAAGTTTTCCACAAAAAGAAGTACTAAAGGAGAATGGGCATTTTGGTCTACCTATTGCCCACCAATGAGATATGTACCATTGGAAAGCTTAGCCCTAGTACATTATTTTTTTCAATCGACACAAAGCTGTAAACCATGGGGTTTATTCAGTATATGGCAACAAAGATTGCAATTAGAGCAAAAATGAATTGCAGTAGTGTTCCATTGAAATAACACTATTGGTCACTTTCGATGAACTGAATAGACTCCAACATAAATTAACTTTTATTCCAATGGCCAATATTAGCGAATAACATCATGGTTGGCGAATAATTGGTTTAACAGTAAGAAAATTCTACTTTTTTTTATTCGATTTAGCGAATTTAATGAATGGGAATAATTTTGCGTCCGGTGCCCATAATTGGGATACACAACGTTGGAAGACTTAGTTCAAGAGCATCATTTTTGAATCTGACCACAGAGCTGTAAACCATGGGGTTTAGGCAGTATATTACAAAATATAAAACAATTCGTCTATGTTTATTCGAATTTGCAAAGTGTTTTTATTACTTTTTGGTCACTTATTTTAGCCAACTCCCATTGTTTATGACATAAAAAATACTCGTACGTTGGTACACTCCATAGTACAATAACATTTTCAAAGGTCTCGTTTCTGGGCACTAGGTAGATCAGGTCCCATATATTTTTGCCAGGTGACCATTTGAGCCAGGTGACTTGTTGGTTTGGAGCTCATTTAATACATTTTGAACTTCTAAAAAAGAAAATGGTGCATCCAACTTAAATTATGTTGATAAGGTAAGGCAAATTGAAAAGATGAAAGGAAATTATCTTTTGTCAGCATGCTAAAATGTTGCACCAAGTCCTCAATATCAATTGTACGTAGAAGCAACTCGCTTATTATGATTTTGATTAATTTCCCGATCAATCCTCCAGAACTCTCCTGTATTTCTGCAGCCTGCAGGATCTTGAGCAATGTTCCTTGAGTACATTTGTTTTTTACTCTTCAGTAATTCCTTATAATATTTATTCATAGCAAAATATTGTGCTTTGAAGAAGGTATTATCAGGAGATTTCCTGAACAACCTTAGCCACACAAATGATTTTCTGCGTGTTTCCGAACAGTCTTTATCAAACCACTTTTCGCGATAATAGATGTTTGAAGTATTGTTAGGTATACCTTGTATTGGTATTGAATTTTTAACAATTTCATCAAGGTTGGTCAAATTTTGAACATCAAGCAAGGAATCTATTTCTTGCAGGAGCCCTGCAAACCAAAACTCAGTAGTTTGCCTTGAAACACAACAACAAACAAAACGAATTCTATAAATGTATGTGCTTCTTTATTCTCCCCTCAAAAAAGTACTTTTGTTTCTCCTAAAAATAAAACTCTTCTATCGTAAAAGGGAAGAAAGAGTGCAATGTATACGATGCAAAAAGTTTTGTCTCATTTCGTATGTGCACAACATGACAAACAAAAATAGTTATTTAATCGGCGAGCGCGAGTTATAAATGAAAGAAACAAAGAAATTATATTTAATTATTGTAATTAAATTTAAATCAAGGTCAAGGAAACCATTTTCAACGATCGTCGTGTATTTTGAGATTGTTATAGCTTGTTATGGATAAGGTTTTTTTTTTTTTATATTAAGCGTGTGCAAAAGGGGTTGTGACTACCCTTAAGATGATATACACAGCACGAGCGATTAGGTAGATTGGAGGGGATTTAAAAGGGGATACCGATGCACATTGGTTTTGAACGTCTGTAGATCACAATGGGAGGGGAAAAGTGAGCTGGGTAGAGCGTTCCACATTCGAGTAGTGCGACTAAAGAAAGAATCTCTGTACTTAACAGTACGTCCGAAATTTGGCTCAAGGGTAAACTGATGGGCATTCCTAGAAGCGCGAGTATTACGGTTGAATTGTTTAAGGGGAGGAATGCAACTGGCTATTTTTATGGAAATAACGGTAAAATAACGAAAGACATGAAACATTTCGACGGTGCTCAAGAGATGAGAATGTTTCCGTTATAGTTCTTTCACCTATCATTTTAAGAGCTCTCTTTTCAATTCTGTCCAATAAACTCAAGTGGGTTATTGGAGCACCTGCCCAAATGTGAGAGTTATACTCAAGTCTTGGACGAATAAAGGCTTTGTAGATCACAGCCAGATCAGAAGGGGAGAAAAATTTCTTGCATCGACGGAGAAATCCTAAACACTTAGCAGCATTTTTAGCGATGTCGAATATGTGGTCGTTCTATAAAAGGTGGTCTGTGACACACATACCGAGGACTGAAAGCTTTTCGGTTTCCTCAATGCAAGTGCCACTCATGGATAGTGGCATGGGGGGTGGGTTTTGTTTTAACGACAGTAGACAGCATTGAGTTTTTGAAGCATTAAATTCTACATGATTTTGTATTCCCCATTGGACAATGCTGTCAAGATCAGAATTTAATGAGCTTATCATACGCTGCCGTTCAAGTTCCACATCCGAAGGACATGGATGTGAATCTAAGAACGAATATGAAAAGCTGAGGGTACTGTCGTCAGCGAAACAATTTAATGGATTAGAAGTTTCAGATAAAAGATCGTTTATGAATATAAGGAAGAGAGTCGGAGACAGAACGGAGCCATGGGGCACACCAGCATTTATTTTGTGAATTTCAGACTTGAAACCATCCAATACAACTTGTATTGAATGGTCCGAAAGGTAATTTCTAATCCAACGAAGAAGAGATTCATCGATACCAAATGCACGCATTTTCGATAAGAGAGCTTGATGCCAAACTCTATCAAATGCTTTAGAAATATCAAGCGCAATAATCTTACTTTCTCCAAAACGATGTAAAGATTTGTGCCACTGTTCGGTGAGTTATACCATCAGATCACCAGTGGACCTATTGCTACGAAAGCCGTACTGCCGGTCATTAAGAAGCTTTCGTTCTTCGAGTATTCTTTAGCTGAAAATTAATCAGCGTTTCCATGACCTTGGAAAGAAGGGACGTAAGCGCAATTGGCCGATAGTTGGAGGGGGAAGAAGACACGCCTTTTTTAGTGACAGGCTGGACAAATGCTGTTTTCCATCCACTCGGAAAGAGACCAGTAGAGTAGGACAGATGGAAAAGCTTACGCAGTGGTTTTGCCAGCGTTGAAGAACACCTCTTCAGAACAATGGGAGGGATACTATCCGGCCAGCGGATTTGTGTATATCGAGATCTTTCAGAACTCTGGCAACTGCACGAGTGCGGAAGAAGATTTGTCCCATAGAATCATTTGCGCTCTCAAGTACAGGAGGAGTCATAACACTTTCAGGCAGCGACGAATTAACAGCAAACTGTGCTGCAAGCAAATTGGCTTTATAGATTGAGCTGACAAAAGGAGTATCGTTGAAGACGAGTGTTGGAACCGAGGACGAGGTGGTATTTCGTATGTTTTTTACAAATGACCAACAATTTTTACTACCTTTGGGACATTGTAGAATTTTTTGCCGTAATTTTTGATCATGTAAAAATTTGGTTCGTCGAATATGAACGTTACAGGTCTTTCTAGCTTGTTGAAACTTTTTCCGGTTTTCCTCAGTAGGGTTGGCTTTATAACTTCGGAAGCTTACTTCTCTAACCCTAATAACCTCCTAACAGCTCGAATCAAACCATGAGTTTTCTTTGGGTTTGATAGATTTCACCCTATTCGGGATAAATTTTCTCATTCCACAAAGAATTAAGTTTGTAATCATATCTGCACTGGAATCTACGTCAGTATCGAGGAAGCATAGTGACCAGTTAAAGTTCCTGAAGAAAACATTGAGACCGTCCCAGTTGGCTTTCTCGTACTGCCAAACGGTTCTCTTGGGAGTTTTTTCTTTAACTGTGTTTTGGTGGCACAAGAAATTCGCAAATATGTTACAATGGTCTGATGTGCCTAGAGGCGATAATACACTTATAGTGTATTTATCAGGGTCAGAGGTAAGAAACAAATCTAGAGTGTTGGCGGATTGACCTGCAACGTCAGGAATCCGAGTAGGCTCGTCGACCAGCTGAGTTAGGTTGTTTATCTCAGCAAAAATCTCGACATACCTTCCTTCGGGTGTTGTCTGACCCGAATAGCGTAGCCACGAAGAATTATGTACATTGAAATCGCCCGTAACAACGATTTCACTGTGCGGAAAATGGGAAATAATTCTCTGGATGGAGTCGGATAGTGCATCGAATTCGTTGGAAGTCGAATTACTATCCAAACTAGGACTACGATAAATAAAACAAGTATGGATGATGCGCTTATGGATGGTGAATTTAAACCACATGAAATTAAAGTTCGTATTCAAACATGAACCATATTGTAGTTGAAGCTGATAAGCAACATCATTTCGAACATACACGGCGAGACCATGATGTGGAAAAAATAGAGGCACAAAGCTATAACCATGTACGCTGAATTCCGAGTGATCGGTATTTTCCCCTACCTGGGTTTCACTTAGTGCCAAAACAGCTGGCCTGTTTTTCACAGTATGGACATATGCAGCACAAAAATTCTGCCTCAGTCCCCGAATGTTGCTGTAGTCAACCCTAAATTCACCCACCATTACAATAGACAGACATAAAAAAACAAATCAGACAGTTATCTATGCTGATATCAAGTTTGGGCCCCAATGACTTCACAGTACAATACTACTAGTGTTATGCCTAAAAAAGCAGTGTACTGATCCGCCCCTGGATACACAAAATCAATAACAGCAATTTATCTGATATGCTTTGGCTTAGTCGATTACGAGCATTGTATGAATTTGCACACACTACATATAATGACGAAGCCAAAGCACTGTGAGTGATGTGGGAAGGAGAGATAGGGAAATTTACCGCTGTGCTGTTTGTGGTTTGAACATCATCATCTTCAAGCTTGGGTGCACTTTTTGTTGTTGTTTTTTGCACGCACTGGCACTTGCACTAATTTTTTTTTTGTTTGATATTAAATATTAAATAGATGAGGGCTATTGATTTTATTATTCGCAGCGCGGTTTGAATGGGCAATTTTTTTTTTTATTTTGGTGAGGGATAAACATTGGATAGCACTTGAATAAATTGTACTGATAATATTATTGTTGGGGGTATTAGGCACGGTATTTCTCTCGCACACGTCCACTCGCGATGGGTTGCAGATCAGTTGCTTCCTTAAGTCGTCTTCTAACTGTCCATTAACTTATGAGTCTTTATCGTACCTTTCTCTGCTATTGTTGGACGTCAACGCTATTCAAAGCATGATTTCAGAGAAACGCCATCACGATGAATCAGTCATAACATCCGATGGAACACAGATCCTGATGGCCTTTACACTTAATTTGTCTAAAGCTTCCGTAGATCTTTGATATGCAAGATTGGCTTACACCGAACCGAGCTGACGGGACACAGTATGCTTATTCCTTGTTGCAGTAGTGTGAAAACTTGACTAACTTCTACAAGCGCGTTTTCCATTATTTTCTTTTTTATTTTAAGTTAAGATATGTTAAAATTCACTTTAAGCAGCATAATCAACACAAAAGACCAACTGTGGGCGAATTTATTGTGTATCAATGTTTTAACTTACTTACTTTACTTTTGATGGCGCTCACAGCCCAGGATGGGCTTCGGCTTCCAGTCAGCCCCTCCAGCCAGCTCTGTCCCTAGCTAGCCGCTTCCAATTGCGCACACCGAGTGCTTTGATGTCGTCATTCACTTGATTGCGCCACCTGTTACGGGTTCTTCCTCTGCTGCGTACCCCATCGGGGTTGGATTCGAAGACTCGTCGGGCAGTTGCGTTGCTGTCCATACGCTCCACGTGCCCCAGCCATCTCAGCCGCTGTATTTTGAGCTTTTTGACCAGGTCAACGTCGCTGTATAGCCCGTATAGCTCGTCGTTGAATCTTCTCCTCCATACTCCTTCGATACACACCGGACCGAAAATCACACGAAGAATCTTTCTCTCAAAGCACCCTAGCAGATTTTTATGCGAATCTTTCAGTGTCCATGCTTCTGACCCATAAAGCAGGACCGGGATGAATAGGGTTTTGTATAAAGTCTCCTTGGTTCTCTGAGAGAGGGCCTTACTACTTAAATGCCTTCTTAGACCGAAGAAACAGCGGTTGGCAAGAGTAATTCTTCGCTTCTCTGCACTGATGTCATTCTGCCATGTAATAGTGGAGCCCAGGTAGACAAAGTCCTTGACAACTTCGAAGTTATATCTGTCCATCGTGATATTTTGCCCGAGTCGACGATGTTGAGATTCCTCTCTCGATGACAGCATATACTTCGTCTTGTCCTCATTAACCGCCAATCCCATTCTAGCCGCCTCCGATTCAATGCTCGCAAATGCCCCTGCCACAGCTCGCTTCGTTCTGCCGACAATGCCTATGTCATCCGCATATGCAAGCAATTGAACGGACTTTTGATAGATTGTACCGCTGGTGTTGACATGTGCGTTGCGTACAATGGCTTCAAGAACGATGTTGAATAGGTTGCATGATAACGCGTCGCCTTGCCTCAATCCTTTCTTAACATCAAAGGAATCGGTGGTGTTCTTACCAATTTTGACGGAGCAGCGAGATTTCTCCAACGTCATCCTGCACAAGCGGACGAGTTTTGCAGGGATGCGGAGACTCGACATGGCTCTGTATAATTCGTTCCTTTTCACGCTATCATACGCGACTTTAAAATCGATAAAAAGGTGGTGTGTATCGATCTGGAATTCCCGGGATTTTTCTAAAATCTGTCGGAGTGTGAACATTTGATCGACGGTTGACTTGCCTGGCCTAAAACCGCACTGATAAGGGCCGATCAGATCGTTGACAAAAGGTTTTAAGCGGTCACACAGGATGGCCGACAAGATTTTATAAGCGACGTTTAGGAGACTAATTCCTCTGTAGTTGGTACATTTCAGAACATCTCCCTTTTTATGGATGGGGCACACTATACCGAGGTTCCATTCATCGGGCATACTTTCCTCCGACCAAATTTTACAGATGAGCTGGTGTATGCTCCAAGCCAATTCATCTCCCGCTGATTTAAATAGTTCGGCTTGTAAGCCATGCGCACCAGCAGCCTTGTACGACTTAAGTTTGGATATCGCCAGCCGCACTTAGGTTAGGTCGGGTGGACGGAACTCTTGGCCATCATCGTGCAAGTTGAATGGAGCGTTCTGCCTATTAGCGGCATCTTAGCTGTCTTCGCCATTAAGCAGTCTAGAGAAGTGTTCTTTCCAGATCCTCAGCACTGACTGTGTGTCTACTACCATATTCCCACTCTCATCTCGGCAGGCTTCCGTTCTAGCCTTGAATCCTTGGGTGGATCGCTTCACCCTCTGATAAAATTTTCGAACATCTCCCCTACCGCTACAACCCTCAATAGACTCTACCGCCCGCTTCTTGTGCTCTCTCTTTTTCCTCCTGAGAAGTCGGCGTTCCTCTTTTCGTTTCAGGCCGTAGAGCTCCCGGGCCACTCTCTCAGCAGCTCTTGTTCGAGTCTGCAGCATTGCCTGGTAGGCCTCGTCCTTAGCTGCATGCGCTAGCCGGCACTCTAGATCGAACCAGGGGTTTCGTTGTATTCACCTAGTGAAACCCAGCACATCAGAGGCGGCACTTCTGATGGCTTGTTGGCAGTGTTCCCACTAATCCTCTGCACTTGATGCTGGTGGCGGACCTCCTGAGAGATTAAGAGTTACGTGGTCTGCAAAAGTTCTGGCAGTCTCTTCCGATTTAAGCTTCTCGACATCGAATCTTTTCATAGCATCTGCTCTGCGTTGTCGCATCATGGATATCCGCATACGTAGTCTAGCTACCACCAGGTAGTGATCCGAGTCAATGTTGGCCCCTCGGAACGTTCGGACGTCCAAGATACTGGAAGCATGTCTCGCGTCTATCGCAACGTGGTCGATTTGGTTGACGGTTACTTGATCACGCGACCGCCAGGTCCCCTTGTGTATATTGAGGTGTGGGAAGTAGGTGCTTGAGATGATGACATTTCGCCCCGCCTCAAAGTCTGCCAGCCTGTGTCCGTTGCCGGAAGTTTCGTCGTGATGGCTGTGTCCTCCGACTATCGAACCAAAGATGCCCTCCTTACCGAATCTTGCGTTGAAGTCACCAAGAATGATCTTCACGTCGTACTTCGGGCACATATCATACGTTGTCTCCAGGAGATCGTAGAATGCTTCTTTGGTTGAGTCCTCTCTCCCTTCATGGGGGGCATGAACACAGATCAGCGAAATGTTCTTAAATTTGCCCTTGATGCGGATTGTGACCAGGCGCTCGCTTACACTTCGGAAGCCCAAGACTTCTTGCCTAAGTCTTCCCCTTATCACAAAACCACAACCAAAGAGCCGCTGACCCTGTTCCTTCAAGCACCCGCCGTAGTAGATGTCACACGTTTTCAGTCTCCGTATGCCCTCTCCATTCCATCGCACGTCCTGGATGCCTGTCCAGGTTCTCCACTAATTGTTCGGCTGCACGTGTTCTGTATAAGGACAGGACGTTCCACGTGCAGATCCGAAATTCATTGTCCTTGTTTCGTTTGCTGGGGTCGTCAACTTTAAAATCATCCATATCCGAGGCTTGTTGTTGTTTCGGAACAACTTTTTTTTACGTGGTAGGGAAGTTTCCCCGACGCACAGCCCCCGACCCGGAGGACCAGACCCTTCGTATAACTCCAAGGGTAGAGAGCCGGATAAAACGCTCCTTATAAGCCCGAGCTACAAATATGTCGTAGTAGCCCATATAAGGTGTTCACTAAGTAGTTCAACCTAACTGGAACTGTAGACGCCACCGTTGATTCCATCTAGAGAATTGGTCCGCTGCCGCCTCGATGAAAGGAGAAGTGCCTTAGTGGGAACACTCCTCCCCCCCTCTCTCGTTGGCTGTCCCACACAGCTTTCCACGGGGATTTAAACCCCGTCTTCAGCTGAGGTACTAGACACCCGATGTTCACCAAGTGGAGGTGAGAGTAGGAGTTGGTAGACAGAGGTGGGTTTTGAGAAAAACCTGTGGACGCTTGTATCCTCTTGAATGCACATAACTACCCCTTTGAACATCCACTACATGAAAAACTCCTTTTGAGCGTATAGCTTTAGACATAGTAGGTCCACTACCCGTCAGTTACGAAAACAACAAGTACATTTTGACATTTCAGAACGATCTCACAAAGTTTTCCGAAGCAATAGCTGTTCCAAACTATAGCACGTATATTATATTATGTCGATTTGGGATACCCGACTCGATCCTAACGGATCAGGGAACGGAACAAATTTTCTAAGTAATTTGTTTAAAGGGGTATGCAAAGTCCTCAAGACGAGGAAATTACAAAACCACTCCATACCACCCCCAAACTAATGGCGATTTAGAACGTAGTCACAAGACACTTGCAGAATACTTGCGTCACTACATAAACAAGGATCCACTCACTTGGGACACATGGCTTCCATACGCTATGTTCGTATATAATACTACCCCACATAGTAGTACAAATTACACCCCATTTGAGCTGTTATATGGTTATCTTGCACGGATCCCCAATTCACTGAACAGAGAACCACAGACTTATTATAACTACGAAAACTACGCCACAGAACTCAAAAGCCGTCTGCAACATGGTTACAAAATCTCTAGAGAAACAATTTACGAGATGAAAAACAAAAAATATAATGATAAAAACGCCAAACAGAAAAAATTTAAGGTAGGTGATAAAGTATTAATGAAAAAGCAAACGAGACAAAACAAAGTGTCAAACCTATGGGACGGACCTTACGAAGTCATCAAAATAATATCCGACGAAAACACAGCTATCAAAATTGGAAAGAAATCGAAATTGAACAACAAACTACAACTACTACACCAATGAACAAAACTAAACGAAAGCCAGAAAAAAAACGCTGGTAACATCAATAAAAATATGTACAACAGAAACACAAAATCCTTCACCTGGAAAATTAACTGTAGACTCTAAAGAAAAACCCAAGAACATTCCCCCTCCTCCACCTTTACCTCTTGCTTTACCAAACACTGTCATTTCTTAACCCATATTAAAACAAACGGTTATACCTCCTCCACCTTTACCTCGTGCCTTACCAAACACTATCACTTCTCAACCCATATTAAAACAAACGGTCATACCTTCTACACCACAAACAAAAATAGAACCCCACTCTTCGACTGTTACAACTCGAAAAACAGACAAAGACAACAAACAAGATAAAAAAGGCATACAATTTGCACTTGATCTTACTAGGAGATTGAGTTCTAGAAAATATCCTTGGCGTTGTTCGCACCAAACAAAATATTTAATTAATGAATTATTATTAAAAAAAAAAAAATATATATATATATATATAAAAATAGATAAAAATCCATTTTTTGTAACTAAAACACAAGAAAAAAAATGTATATACCTACATTATAATGTATAAAATAAATAGATTAAGCAATATGTAAACAAAAAAAAAAAAAAATAGAAATAAAATACATAATTTTTTTTTGTAAGGGAAAAACAAAAATATATAAATTGTTGCCCTTCAACGCAAAATTAAATTAAAAAAAAAAAACAATTTTTTTTACAATAACTTAAATGTTCCCTGTATTGGGAAATATCAAAAAAAAATTTTGTAACCTCTTCTTGGAAGAATCTAAATATTTTTTTAAAACTGAAACTTACTTCCTGTACTTTTTACAGAAAATTAACCTCTTCAAGATCAATTTTCTTTTTCGGAGGGGGGAAGGATGTAGTGATCTCACTACATGCCAACCTCCCAACAAATGCATTTTGCCCTATTCCCGCGCATTTTCCGAAAACACTTCAACCACCGATATATAATAACTCGACTGCACTATCTGATATAAGGTAATATATTGACTCACAAATAAATCGTCACGGTGTCATCATAATGCTCACTCGTCATAGTGACGTCAAAACCCATAAACTGCTATGAGTAATGAATAGCTATCCAATTCCAATGTCCAACGGATTGTAAACAAATCCAATGCATTAATGGCAGGCATTGAAGAATACCCATACTAAATGCTGAGTATGCATCTTAGCAAGGGTCGACACTATGAGCGAAGTACGTGTATGTGAAATATGATGCGGCGGCACTTTTGTGAAGAACAATTAGGAATATTTAAAATTCCAACTAGGTCGCAATTGGTCGTTGAATATTTTCGATAATTCTTAGTGGGTTAATAACCTTCAACCTATAAAAGTAAGACCTGGCGAATTCCCAAGCGGACGCCGGAGGCAAAAATTAGGCAGTGTTTAAAAGACCAGGTTGTAATCAACAACTATAGAGCGTGAAGCCTGCCCGGCAAAGTGAATCGACATCAACATAAGCAGCAGCACCAACCACATCAACGACATCAACAACTAAAAAGCAGCATCAACTACATCAATCACATCAACAACATCAACAACATAAGCAGCAGCATCAACAACATCAACGACATCAACAACATAAGCAACAGCATCAACAACATCAACGATATCGATAGCATCATCGACAATAACTTTAATAAGGTCGATATATTTAAGAACAAAATATATACATGTGGGATCGATGAGTAATAACATAAAGCTAAGTATTTAATAAGAGTATATTATTGTATATTAGATAACGCAGATACTATACTTTCAGACCGTCGTCATGATCAAGAAGCAAAATAAACATCAGCACATTCCACTGGACGGAATACGACCTGTCACCACCGCGGCGATGAATAGCAACCATACACCCACGACGATAGATAAGAATGGAACAGCAAACATACACCACCGGTCAATGCACTGAACAGATCCAAATATCCAGCAATGACAACGACCGACGAAACATGAACTAATTCAATGCATTTAAATAGCCATGCACATCGTAAGGAGGGGAACAAAACAAAAACAATGCCAAGCATACCAAATCGATTCATCAAGATTCAGCTGCTACTGGGAGGAGTGGTAGGGGTTGGCTGCCTATGGAGTTGGGCCACCAGGGCTCTTGCCTGGTATCGACTCATGCGAAGGTTGATGGTATGGGATCTTGTCTAAGCGACGGCGAAAAAACACAGAAGGCAGTTCAAGAATAGCTACGACGACGACAAGAAGTAAGGTAACGACGCGCGATACGACGACGGCGGTCTGAAGTATATTTCTGTTTAAATTAAGTCAAAGAAAAGTACAGTAAATAAAAACCAAAACGACTGTTTAATAAAGACAATATATTAACTATTATAGTGTATAAAAACTGTTTATATTTCTTTATATCCTACATTTGGGGGCTCAACCGGGATCTACGGGAAATTTATTTTCATATCCCAACAACTTTGAGGTAAAAGAAGTGTTAATGGTTTTTGATAAGATTCGAAAAGAGTTAAGAAGAGAAGAACTGTGTTAAGATTTGTTAAGATTGGTTAAGTTGTAAAGAAGTCCCCTAGGATTCGTTAAGAAAATTGTGAAGAACTGTGTTAAGATTTGTTAAGATTGGTTAAGTTGTAAAGAATTCGTTAAGAAAAATTCGTTAAGAAAATTGTGAAGAACTGTGTTATAGGATTTGTTAAGAAAACTGTGAAGAACTTTGTCTCGTGTAAAGGATATGGATGGATGAATTAATCCAAGCCTTCACCACACGCGAATTACAGAAGTTTTTACAGCAAAAGAATTTGTCGCACCGGTACCGCCTAAAAACTGACTTGGTGGACAGGATAAGAGAGGCATTCGAAAACATTACTGAAAGCGAAATCAGAATAGTAATAGAGAAGGGTGAAGATAACGAGATAGAAGGGGACAAAGAAGAAATTCCAAAAGCGGATCGAGAAGAAGACGAAGAAGGCGTGGACGAAGTTACGATGGCTAATGAAAGGGCCAACAATTTCGTGTTCAGGGATGTGGAGGACTCCCTGGAACACTTTTCGGGTGAAGCGGGAAAAAACTTGACGGTATGGTTAAAAGACTTCGAGGACATTGCTACAGTATGTCAGTGGAACGATATTCAAAAGTTCCTATACACAAAGCGACTGTTACGAGGGGCAGCCAGACTTGCGGTCGAGGCCAAGACGGGACTAACAAGTTATGCAGCACTGAAGGAGGTGTTGGTAACAGAGTTTCAAAAGACAAAGACCACCATCGAGGTGCACAGAGCGCTGGAAGCGCGAAAGAAAACAACCACAGAGAGTCTCCTAGAGTATCTGTACTCGATGCAGCAATTGGCAAGTGAAGGAAAAATTGATGAGGAGTCGCTGCTGGAGTATATTCGAAATGGAATCACAGATTCCATTTATAATAAAATGATCCTGTACGAAGCCACAACATTGGAAGAACTGAAGAAAAAAATGGAGAACTACCAGCAAATGAAAAGATTTATGCCAACGCAACAAGGATTCAGCAAGAGCAATAGTGGTGGCGGTAAATCATCGACGCCTCCTGGTAAAGAAGGACAGACAGGACAAACAGGACAAGGGAGACGGTGCCACAACTGCGGGTCGAAGTCGCATATAGCTACTAGTTGTCCAGATAAGGGGAAGGGAACACGTTGTTTCAAATGCAACCAGTTCGGGCATATATCACCAAATTGCCCAGTAAAGAATGAAACACCTTCGACCTCAAGAGGGATTAGTCATGTAAATCGCATCGAATAAGACGAGCGGCACATTCCAATAATTGTGAAAGGTAAGACATATTACGCTTTCGTGGACAATGGGAGCGACGTTTCGATAATCCATAAGTCATTCCAAGGGAAGATAAGTGAAGCCGAACCCCAGTTACCGGGAATGATGTTGAAAGGGTTTGGAGACAGCCCTCGGAAAACCCTAGGCTCATGTGTGTTAGAAGTGCAGGTTGGAACAGAAAAATATTTGAATCGATTTCAGGTTGTACCAGATCGGTGGATGCCAGATGAGATACTGCTCGGAAGAGATTTTTTGAGAAATGTTGAGTTAGTTATCAGCGGCGGAAAAATTAGGATAGTCAAGAAGATAGACGAGGAAAAAAGTTTAAAGGAAGGATACAATCTGGAGGAGAACGACATTTTTCAAATCGAATGGTGCCAGGAAAGAGACGAAGATTCAAAGTGGAAAGTAGGAAACGAAGAGTACAGACAAGCAGTGAACGATATCGTAGATGCATATAGGCCGAAAAGTCTCGCAAGGTCCTGCATCGAGATGAACATTGTGTTAACAGACGATATCCCAGTTTTCCGTAAGGCACGAAGACTAGCGATTCCAGAAAGAGATGCAGTAAATAAACAGGTAAAAGAGTGGATAGATGATGGAGTCGTAGTTCCAAGTCGATCAGAGTATGCCAGCCCGATAGTCCTAGTGAAGAAGAAGGATGGAAAGTATAGACTATGCATCGATTACCGGGAGCTAAACAAGAAAATGATGAAGGACAGGTTCCCCATGACGGTCATGGAGGAAGTTTTCGAACCACTTCATGATGCAAAGGTATTTATCACTTTAGATTTAAAAGATGGATTTTTCCACGTAGATGTAGCAAAGGGCAGCAGAAAATATACGGCATTCGTAACGCCAGATGGGCAATATGAATTTCTTAAGGTACCATTTGGGCTATGTAACTCACCGGCTGCATTCCAGAGGTTCGTCAACCAAATTTTCCGGGAGCTGGTGCTACAAAAATATTTGTTGATATATGTGGACGATATCATCATATTTGCAAAGAGCGAAGACGAGGCATTGGAAAAACTGAAGGTTGTGCTAAGGGTGGCCGAGGAGTACGGATTGAAGATAAAATGGGAAAAATGTAATTTCCTATCACAGTCAGTAGAGTTTTTAGGGCATGTTATAGGTAATGGAAGCATAAAGCCATCAGAGGAGAAGGTAAAAGCAGTACAGAAGTTTCCGGTACCGACAAACGTAAAGCAGATACAAAGTTTTCTGGGACTGACTGGGTTTTTTAGGAAATTCGTCCTAAATTACTCCAGGATAGCGAAACCTTTGTCAGATCTCTTAAGAAAAGAAAATAAATTTGGGATGGGTGAAAAAGAAATGATTGCATTTAATGAACTTAAATCTTGTCTTTGCAGTGAGCCAGTTTTGAAACTATTTAATCCATGTTTGCCCACAGAACTCCATACGGATGCCAGCATAGAAGGATATGGAGGGGCGCTGCTGCAGAAACATGATGATGGACATTTCCACCCAACGTTCGTCCTGAGTTTCAAGACCAGCCGATCTGAGAGGAAATTTACAAGCTACGAACTCGAGGTACTGGCGATAATGAAGTGTTTAGAAAAACTGAGAGTGTACCTCCTAGGGATGGAGTTCACAATTATGACGGACTGCAAAGCATTCGAGGCTACGATGAAGAAGAGAGACTTATGTCCGCGAGTAGCAAGATGGGCGATCATGCTACAAGAATACACCATGAAGGTTATACACCGAGCGGGCACGTCAATGAGACACGTGGATGCGCTTAGTAGATATCCTGTTGCAATGAGAATAGAAGATGGCATCATACACCGGATAAAATCCGCACAAGGTAAAGACGAATTTTGCCAATTAATCTTTGATATAATTACAGCTGTGGGTGCGTATAAAGATTATGAAGTAAGAAGCGGATTACTATATAAGTTCGAAGGGGGTTGTCATTTATTAGTGGTCCCCAAGTCGCTTCAGAAGGAAATCATTCGTAACGCACATGCACAGGGGCACATAAGTGCGAAGAAAGTGGAGGCCATAGTAAAGCAAGACTATTATATACCGAAGCTTATGGGGTGCATAGATAACGTTTTAGCAAACTGCGTGGCGTGTATATTGGCGGCAAAGAAAAGCGGAAGGGCGCAAGGGTTCCTGCACCCAATTAAGAAGATTGACGTACCGTTACACACGCTACATATTGACCACGTTGGACCGCTTCCATCAACACACAAGTTCTATAACTACCTGTTTGTGGTGGTGGATGCGTTTACGAAGTTCACGTGGATATATCCAGTGAAGACAACGAAGTGCGAAGAGGCAATAAAACGATTAGACCTGCAGAGTGAAACATTCGGGAACCCAACCCGACTGATTTCTGATAAAGGCGCCGCGTTTACGGCAAACGCGTTCAAGGAATATTGTGACGAAAGAGGGATTCATCACGTATTAACAACAACTGGAGTACCAAGGGGCAACGGGCAGGTTGAGAGGATCAATAAAATAGTTATTGAAGTGCTGTCAAAGGTAGCAGTAGCAGACCCCACGAAATGGTTCCAACACGTAGGACAGGTCCAGCGAGCCATCAACTCAACGGTGTCACGAAGTACAAAGAGGAGTCCTTTCCAATTGATGTTTGGGGCAACCATGCGTCGAGCGGAGGATCTGGAGATAAGGAAGCTGCTAGAAGACGTTATATTGGATGACTTCGAAACGAATCGAGACGAGATGAGAAAGGCAGCAAAGGAGGAGATAAGCAGAGTTCAAGCTGAGAATCAAAGAACATATAACAAAAAGCGGAAGGCGGCACATGAGTATAAGGTGAACGATCTTGTCGCCATCAAGAGAACACAGTTTGGAACTGGGCTGAAGCTACATGCCAGTTTCTTGGGACCATACGAGGTGACGAAAGTAAAGAGAAATGAAAGATATGAAGTGAAGAAAGTGGGTCAACATGAGGGGCCCAACATAACTAGCACATCGGCAGATTACATGAAGCCATGGATACAAGATGATGAGGAAGATGACGAGAATGACTCCGAAGATGAAGATGACATCGCCTGAGGACAGTCGATAATTCCAGGATGGCCGAATGTGGGATCGATGAGTAATAACATAAAGCTAAGTATTTAATAAGAGTATATTATTGTATATTAGATAACGCAGATACTATACTTTCAGACCGTCGTCATGATCAAGAAGCAAAATAAACATCAGCACATTCCACTGGACGGAATACGACCTGTCACCACCGCGGCGATGAATAGCAACCATACACCCACGACGATAGATAAGAATGGAACAGCAAACATACACCACCGGTCAATGCACTGAACAGATCCAAATATCCAGCAATGACAACGACCGACGAAACATGAACTAATTCAATGCATTTAAATAGCCATGCACATCGTAAGGAGGGGAACAAAACAAAAACAATGCCAAGCATACCAAATCGATTCATCAAGATTCTGCTGCTACTGGGAGGAGTGGTAGGGGTTGGCTGCCTATGGAGTTGGGCCACCAGGGCTCTTGCCTGGTATCGACTCATGCGAAGGTTGATGGTATGGGATCTTGTCTAAGCGATGGCGAAAAAACACAGAAGGCAGTTCAAGAATAGCTACGACGACGACAAGAAGTAAGGTAACGACGCGCGATACGACGACGGCGGTCTGAAGTATATTTGTGTTTAAATTAAGTCAAAGAAAAGTACAGTAAATAAAAACCAAAACGACTGTTTAATAAAGACAATATATTAACTATTATAGTGTATAAAAACTGTTTATATTTCTTTATATCCTACATACATTTTTCTGTATTTCCACAACCTTGTACTTATTATTTACAGTCTTGTCTGGTTATGAAAAACGCGAACCTATTTCTTCCTCTCACTCCTTGACTCGACAATAAATTTTACGACAATTCCGTCCACGCGAAAGCAAAAATTGGTGGTAAAGTTCTTTGAGCTACTACCTTACCACGACCATACAATTAGAGAAAACCTTACCGCCCCTATCTCTGACTCTATGCCTGTATCCATCTACTCAAAAATAGAAGTAAAATTCTCATTAAATGATGTTAACAACATCGTTCCTGTGTTCGGTGGAAATCCGGACGAATTAAATAAATTTGTCGCTTGCGGCAACGTCCTTTCCTCATATATCCAAGACGCAACTAAACATGCTCTATTCTTAAATATTGTCAAAACTAGACTCCAAGGGGTAGCTTTCGAGTTAACCCAGTACAAAACTTTGAACACTTGGGCCGAACTAGTAGCCGAACTGGAAGGATAATTTAAGGAACGAATTTCACGTTCAAACACTCAAACAGAACTTATGTCCGCGCGACAAAACCCGAGGGAAGACATAAGAGACTACGGTGAAAGATTAACACGTTTGCTACAAAAATAAGACAGGGCGACATACCAAAGTACGACCGACCAGGAAGTACGGGACTATCTTACTACCGAAAACAGACAAACAGCTTTACGTTCATTCGAAGACGGACTTAGGAACTCTTAAAGGCTTTTAATGCAATGGACCTGAAAACAGCCACTGATTATGGCATTGCACAATCTCCTCGGCTAGAAATTGAACAAAACATTTGTTTTGTTCAATTTCTAGCACACTAACTCATACAGAAATACCGACACAAGGGTCACTTGCCAGAAATGTGGTAGCTAAATTTGGGCACACAGCAACTTCGTGTTTCGCTAGATCCTAACAAAATCAACCACAAATCTGTCAGACCTGCAATAAAACAGGTCACACTCCTGCAACATGTTACCGGAATACAAACTCCCAAAGCGTTAGACCCGAAATTAAGAACGAACCAACCCCCAAGTGCAACTATTGTCATAAGCTGTACCATACTGATAATGATTGTCGTTTACGGTTAGCACACTGCCGAAACCAAACAAGCCCAACTCCGAATAATTCTGCGTCCACAAACCAGAAAAATAAAAACCCATTTAAAGGTAATTCAACTCACGAATTACGACATTGTTGTTCACACCAACCGCAATACGATCTGGACAAAATTGAGTCGGAAAAAGAAAGTTGTTGTTCATTATACTCCCAACCAATAAATTTAAAAATGATTTTAAAATTCTGCCCTGAATTTAAAGACCCAGTAATCGTCTTACATTGCAAGGGACAAATAAAGAATATACTACATTTTTAATAGACACGAAAGCAGACATCTGCCTGTTCAAAAACGATTCACCTTACGCAAATCCTAAAAATTCCTGCGTTATCTCCACCATAGCTGGCGAATCTGTGAGAACTTTGGGAGAAATCACGGGAACACTAGAAATCTATGACGCAAAAAATACATCATATTTGGAACACCCATTGCAAATGCTTACAAACCAAATACATTTACAATATGATGGAATACTTGGAAACGATTTTATCGATAGGTTTGAGTGTAAGGTCAATTACGAAAAAAGACAGCTAGAAGTAACAGCAGCTGCAGTCGTTCGTTTATGTGACGGCAAACATTTTTTTAAACCTCAAAAGGTAGAAAGGGTAGCGAAATGTGAAGTAATCGAGAAGAAGGGAGACCGTAAAACATCTTACGAGATGCAACCTATGGGTAAAAAAGATCTCGAAAAAACTTGTTATGAGAAAGAGGAATCAAACCACTTAGGTGCAGCAAATTCTAAAGTCCTAGATGCATCTGTACACAAGGGAATAGAAGCTGAAATTACACAAAGGGAATCTACTGACGTTTCAGATTATAAAGATTCATTGGAAATCAACCTCGACAAAAATCATACAAAAGCTTTCAACCCAACCTTCTCACAGATCCCACATGGTTATCCCGAAACCAACACAACAAACTTCTCTAGTAATGACAAAGAATAAACAAATTTTAAAAATAAAGAATATAACACGGAGGTAATAAAAAATTTAGAATTAAAAGAACAGACAGAAACAATTATTTTAAAGCCAAGAACACAACAAATAGTAGAAATACCGTGTAAAGAAGAAGGTATAAGATATTTAGTTACAGAAAAACGTGAAATAGCTACAGGAATATACTTGGGTGAAACCATTACCCAACAAAGAAATTCCAAAATTGAGGTACTTCTAATGAACATTTTAGATTCAGACCAAGAAATAAATATAAATAATATTAATATGAAATATACAAATCTCGATGAATATAACGTTGTCGAGACAAATAGTTTAAAGGACCATGTGAAGAATAGTTTCGAACATTGTTACGCCGATGAAAAAAAAAACCATTCTGGACATTTATCGCGAAAACAATGACCTCTTTTACCTTGAGGGCGATCACCTCACTCATACAAATTACAGATGAAGACAAACCCCCTCTATACACAAGACCTTATCGACTCCCAGAAAGTTCTAGACAGGAAATTTATAAACAAGTGAATTAAATGCTAGAAGATGGCGTAGTACAACCAAGCAACAATCCATGGAATTCCCCTTTACTACTAGTTCCAAAAACAGCAGGTCAAGATGGAATGAAAAGATGGAAGGTTGTAGTTAACTTTAGAAAGTACCCAATATAACTGATATCTTAGACGAGTTGGGAAGAGCTAAGTACTTCAGTACACTTGATCTAGCAAAAGGATTTCATCAAATTCTTATGAATGAAAAGGACAAAACAAAAACAGCTTTCAGTACTCCGTTCGGTCATTATGAATACAATCGTATGCCATTCGGACTTAAAAGCGCCCCAGCCACTTTTCAACAGCTTATGAATAATGTGCTTATGGGACTTCAGGAAATCGAATATTTTGTATACGTAGACGACATAGTTATTTATGGCTATGATTTAAAGGACCACAATGCTAGACTAATTAGGTTTTTAAATCGACTAAGAGAGAATAACCTCAAACTTCAGCCCGAAAAATGTCATTTCATCAGAAAAGAACTCACTTACCTGGGACATGTTATCTCAGAGGAGGGAATTAAACCAAACCCTGAAAAAACAATTCTGTGAAAACGTTGCCAGTACCTAAGAAACCAAAAGATATTAAATCTTTTCTTGGATTCGTAGGGTATTATCGAGAATTCATCCCAAACTTTGCGGAAATAGCAAAACCGTTAACAACGTTGCTAAAGAAAAACGTAACTTTACGTTGGGACAGTTTTTGCGACGAGGCTTTCAGAACTTTAAAACAGAAAATTATTAATCCTCCCATCTTAACATACCCAGACTTTGATCAGGAATTTCTAGTAACCACTGATGCAAGTGACATCGCATTAGGCGCTGTGCTTTCTCAAGGTCCCATTGGTAAAGATAAAACAATTTTCTTTGCCAGTCGTACTATTTACGAGAGGGAAACCAAATACACCACGTCAGAAAAAGAAAGCGATAATCTACGCCCTGACACAATTTCGACCATATATTTATGGGAGAAAATTCACTATTGTCACCGACCGCATTACGTTACAATGGTTAATAGGAAGAAAAGATCCTACGTCTAGACTCATGCGATGGAGAATCTTGTTAGAAGAATATGAATACAAGATTATCCATAAAAAAGGCAAATTCAACACGAATGCTGACGACCAAAGATGGGTAAAAGAAGAAAGGAATGACGTAATCGCGGAAACAAGTAAAAAAGCAATAAAACCCAAGTCAAATTTTAACATAATCGAAAAAAAATAATCAATATTTCTAAATAATAAAGTAAACTTTAAAGGTATTATACTGCCTCTTGTAGAAAAAACAAAATTTTGAAAAATCGTTTACATAATTTCAAAAAACCAGAAATCTGCAAAGTCTTGACCATAAACTCCAACCTAAAAATGTGCTTTACTACATCGTGACATTGCTTTCAAACAGGCTAAATTTAATACATATCTCCATATCGATTCAAGAACATTAATAGAAAAACCTGAAGACATATCAAAAATACGGCGGACATCAAGGAGTAACAAGAACCTCCAAAAGAATTAAGCAGTATTACTACTGCCCAACCATCTCCAAACACGTTAAAAACCACATACGCAAATCTGAGTCGTGTCAGAAAAATAAATTATCGCGTAATAACAAAATACCCATGAAAGTAACCACTACATGCAAAACTCCTTTTGAGCGTATAGCTTTAGACATAGTAGGTCCACTACCCGTCAGTTACGAAAACAACAAGTACATTTTAACATTTCAGGACGATCTCACAAAGTTTTCCGAAGCAATAGCTGTGCCAAACGCTGAAGCCCCAACTATAGCACGTATATTAGTTGAACGGTTGGTATGTCCATTTGGGATAGCCGACTCGATCCTAACGGATCAGGGAACAGAACAAATTTTCTTAGTAATTTGTTTAAAGGGGTATGCAAAGTCCTCAAGACGAGGAAATTACAAAATCACTCCATACCACCCCCAAACTAATGGCGATTTAGAACGTAGTCACAGGACACTTGCAGAATACTTGCGTCACTACATAAACAAGGATCCACTCACTTTGGACACATGGCTTCCATACGCTATGTTCGTATATAATACTACCCCACATAGTAGTACAAATTACACCCCATTTGAGCTGTTATATGGTTATCTTGCACGGATCCCCAATTCACTGAACAGAGAACCACAGACTTATTATAACTACGAAAACTACGCCACAGAACTCAAAAGCCGTCTGCAACATGGTTATAAAATCGCTAGAGAAACAATTTACGAGATGAAAAACAAAAGCAAAAAATATAATGATAAAAACGCCAAACAGAAAAAATTTAAGGTAGGTGATAAAGTATTAATGAAAAAGCAAACGAGACAAAACAAAGTGTCAAACCTATGGGACGGACGTTATGAAGTCATCAAAATAATATCCGACGAAAAAACAGCTATCAAAATTGGAAACAAATCGAAATTGAACAACAAACTACAACTACTACACCAATGAACAAAACTAAACGAAAGCCAGCAAAAACGCCGGTAACATCAATAAAAATATGTACAACAGAAACACAAAATCCTTCACCTGGAAAATTAACTGTAGACTCTAAAGAAAAACCCAAGAACATTCCCCCTCCTCCACCTTTACCTCTTGCTTTACCAAACACTGTCATTTCTCAACCCATATTAAATAAAACGGTTATACCTTCTCCACCTTTACCTCGTGCCTTACCAAACACTATCACTTCTCAACAACTCGACAAACAGACAAAGACAACAAACAAGATAAAAAAGGCATACAATTTGCACTTGATCTTACTAGGAGATTGAGTTCTAGAAAATATCCCTCGCGTTGTTCGCACCAAACAAAATATTTAATTAATGAATTATTATTTAAAAAAAATATATATACATATATATATAAAAATAGATAAAAACCCATTTTTTGTAACTAAAACACAAGAAAAAAAATGTATATACCTACATTATAATGTATAAAATAAATAGATTAAGCAATATGTAAAAAAAAAAAAAAAAAATAGAAATAAAATACATAACTTTTGTTAAGGAGAACATTTTTTTTTTTAATATAAAATCTAAAGCAAACAAAAAAATATGTTTAAACTTATACCAAAATAATAAAATATAAAAAAATGTTTCTTAATTTGTAAAGGAAAAACAAAAATATATAAATTGTTGCCTCTTCAACGAAAAATGAAATTAAAAAAAAAAAAACAATTTTTTTGTACAATATCTTAAAAGTTCCCTGTATTGTGAAATATCAAAAAAAAACTTTTGTAACCTCTTCTTAGAAGAATCTAAATATTTTTTTAAAACTGAAACTTACTTCCTGTACTTTTTACAGAAAATTAACCTCTTCAAGGTCAATTTTCTTTTTCGAAGGGGGGAAGTATGTAGTACATTACATGCCAACCTCCCAACAAATGCATTTTGCCCCATTCCCACGCATTTTCCGAAAACACTTCAACCACCGATATATAATAACTCGACTGCACTATCTGATATAAGGTAATATATTGACTCACAAATAAATCGTCACGAGGTCATCATAATGCTCACTCCTCATAGTTACGTCAAAACCCATAAACTGCTATGAGTAATGAATACCTATCCAATTCCAATGTCCAACGGATTGTAAACAAATCCAATGCATTAATTGCAGGCATTGAAAAATACCCATACTAAATGCTGAGAATGCATCTTAGCAAGGGTCGACACTATGAGCGAAGTACGTGTATGTGAAATATGATGCGGCGGCACTTTTGTGAAGAACAATTAGGAATATTTAAAATTCCAACTAGGTCACAATTGGTCGCTGAATATTTTCGATAATTCTTAGTGGGTTAATAACCTATAACCTTTAAAAGTAAGACCTGGCGAATTCCCAAGCAGACGCTGGAGGCAAAAATTAGGCAGTGTTTAAAAGACCAGGTTGTAATCAACAACTATAGGGCGTGAAGCCTGCCCGGCAAAGTGAAGCGACATCAACATAAGCAGCAGCACCAACCACATCAACGACATCAACAACTCAAAAGCAGCATCAACTACATCAATGACATCAACAACATAAGCAGCAGCATCAACAACATCAACGACATCAACAACATAAGCAACAGCATCAACAACATCAACGATATCGACAGCATCATCGACAATAACTAATATAAGGTCGATATATTTAAGAACAAAATATATATATTTTTCTGTATTTCCACAACCTTGTACTTATTATTTACAGTCTTGTATGGTTATGAACAACGCGAACCTATATCTTCCTCTCACTCCTTGACTCGACAATAAATTTTACGACAATTCCGTCCACGCGAAAGCAAAAATTGGTGGTAAAGTTCTTTGAGCTACTACCTTACCACGACCATGCAATTAGAGAAAACCTTACCGCCCCTATCTCTGACCCTATGCCTGTATCCATCTACTCAAAAATGGAAGTAAAATTCTCATTATATGAGGCAAAAATTAACAACATCGTTCCTGTGTTCGGTGGAAATCCGGACGAATTAAATAAATTTGTCGCTTGCGGCAACGTCCTTTTCTCATATATCCAAGACGCAACTAAACATGCTCTATTCTTAAATATTGTCAAAACTAGACTCCAAGGGGTAGCTTTCAAATTAACCCAGTACAAAACTTTGAACACTTGGGCCGAACTAGTAGCCGAACTGGAAGGATAATTTAAGGAAATAATTTCACGTTCAAACACTCAAACAGAACTTATGTTCGCGCGACAAAACCCGAGGGAAGACATAAAAGACTACGGTGAAAGATTAACACGTTTGCTACAAAAATTGGACAGGGCGACATACCAAAGTACGACCGACCAGGAAGTACGGGACTATCTTACTACCGAAAACAGACAAACAGCTTTACGTTCATTCGAAGACGGACTTAGGAACTCTTAAAGGCTTTTAATGCAATGGACATGAAAACAGCCATTGAATATAGCATTGCACAATCCCCTCGACTAGAAATTGAACAAAACATTTGGTTTGTTCAATTTCTAGCACACTAACTCATACAGAAATACCGACACAAGGGTCACTTGCCAGAAATGTGGTAGCTAAATTTGGGCACACAGCAACTTCGTGTTTCGCTAGATCCTAACAAAATCAACCACAAATCTGTCAGACCTGCAATAAAGCAGGTCACACTTCTGCAACATGTTACCGGAATATAAACTCCCAAAGCGTTAGACCCGAAATTAAGAACGAACCAACCCCCAAGTGCAACTATTGTCATAAGCTGTACCATACTGATAACGATTGTCGTTTACGGTTAGCACACTGCCGAAACCAAACAAGCCTAACTCCGAATAATTCTGCGTAATTCAACTCACGAATTACGACATTGTTGTTCACACCAACCGCAATACGATCTGGACAAAATTGAGTCGGAAAAAGAAAGTTGTTGTTCATTATACTCCCAACCAATAAATTTAAAAATGATTTTAAAATTCTGCCCCGAATTTAAAGACCCAGTAATCGTCTTACATTGCAAGGGACAAATAAAGAATATACTACATTTTTAATAGACACGAAAGCAGACATCTGCCTGTTCAAAAACGATTCACCTTACGCAAATCCTAAAAATTCCTGCGTTATCTCCACCATAGCTGGCGAATCTGTGAGAACTTTGGGAGAAATCACGGGAACACTAGAAATCTATGACGCAAAAAATACATCATATTTGGAACACCCATTCCAAATGCTTACAAACCAAATACATTTACAATATGATGGAATACTTGGAAACGATTTTATCGATAGGTTTGAGTGTAAGGTCAATTACGAAAAAATACAGCTAGAAGTAACAGCAGCTGCAGTCGTTCGTTTATGTGACGGCAAACATTTTTTTAAACCTCAAAAGGTAGAAAGGGTAGCGAAATGTGAAGTAATCGAGAAGAAGGGAGACCGTAAAAAATCTTACGAGATGCAACCTACGGGTAGAAAAGGTCTCGAAAAAACTAGGTATGAGAAAGAGGAATCAAACCACTAAGGTGCAGCAAATTCTAATGTCCTAGATGTATCTGTACACAAGGGAATAGAAGCTGAAATTACACAAAGGGAATCTACTGACGTTTCAGATTATAAAGATTCATTGGAAATCAACCTCGAGAAAAATCATACAAAAGCTTTCAACCCAACCTTCTCACAAATCCCACATGGTTACTCCGAAACCAACACAACAAACTTCTCTAGTAATGACAAAGAATAAACAAATTTTAAAAATAAAGAATATAACACGGAGGTAATAAAAAATTTAGAATTAAAAGAACAGACAGAAACAATTATTTTAAAGCCAAGAACACAACAAAAAGTAGAAATACCGTGTAAAGAAGAAGGTATAAAATATTAAGTTACAGAAAAACGTGAAATAGGTACAGGAATATACTTGGGTGAAACCATTACCCAACAACTTAGTACACCTTGTATAACGAAGTGCGGAAGGTTTTGCGAGCCGACCACAATCCACGGAAAGACTGATAAGTCATCCGTGGGGGGTGAGCTAGACGCTACTGCTGGCGAAAAGGGCTTTGTCCTCCCCGCCAGTAGTACAAATCCTTCGAGCTCGGGGGGACCCCCCGCGACCATTGGCAGTGCTGCTGCGAAAAACAGCTCCACTGCCGTTGGCCGTGGGGGTCTCTCTTCGGGTACGTTGGCAAATGCCCACCGTAGTGGTAGTAGTGGCGTGACGTACGCTGCTGCTGCCATTACCGCTGCCCGTAAGAAAGCGAACTCCGGAGCGGGTGCCTTCTCCGTTACCGGACGAGGCAGACCGCAAAAGAGTTCGCAGGAGAAACTCCAATTCGTTGGAGGTCGGCGTGCGTTAGCAGGTTCTACCTCCACCGGATTGGAGCGAAAAAATGCACATGTGCTAAACTTCGGGTCGGGTGTCTCGCCCAGTGGTACAGCCGTTAAAAGCTTTACTACTGGTAGGAACATACCGACCCCCGTTGCAAAGAAAGTGCTCCAGCCCGTTGGAAGTGGGGCTATGAATAATAGTTCTGCTTCCATCGGGATGGGGCTCAACAAAGCCACTCCCGCGCTGATGAGCTCGGAGACGGATATCACATCCGGCAGCGCGTCCGTGACTTACGGATCCCAGGGGCGGGTACTTCTGCGAGCAACGCGTCCGTGACTTACGGATCCTCCACTGCTGGCCGAAGTATACCGCCCCTGGGCTCAAAGAAGATACCACAACCCGTTGGTGGTAGGGTCATGAAAAATGGCTCTGCTTCCACCGAGTTGGGGTGGAACAAAACCACACATAAAGAGAGGCGGAATGCCGAGAGGATCGTGAAAGCTATCGGTGACATTCCGGTAGCTGATCGTGACTCGCGACAAACTGCCAAACTCCAATGGGCCATGAACATTAAGATCTTCCTCTGAAGCCGAAGACGCTGACCAAACGGTGTTGGAGGTTGATCTGACCGACTGTGATAACAATGCTGCAGCTGATTCAGATTAATCTCCAACACTGTATTATGGCTTCGGCCTCCCTTCTTCTCCGTCTGAACACAAACGGGAAAAGATATTGTCCTGATCCAGGAACCATGGATTGCTTACTCCAGTGTTCAAGGACTCAGGACTCCGGGCTATTACACGCTGCATGCGCCAGATAAAGGTGAACCTAGATCTTGCATTGTAGCTAAATGTATTACTAATGTATTTTTACTCCCTGAATATGGCGATCGAGATGTAACGGCCGTCAGATTACAAACCGAAAAAGGGTTGTACTGGATAGTGTCCGCCTATCTTGGCCATGACGATCTTGGCCCTCTCCCCAGTGTAAAGCTAAGGAGACTGATCGCTGATGCAGAACGGCAGAATATACGCCTAATTATCGGGTGCGACGCAAACGCGCACCATACAGTATGGGGGAGTTCGGATATTAACGACAGAGGTGAGTCTCTTTTCGATTATATTCTCACTACTAACCTACTTCTAAGTAATGTTGGAAACGTACCAACTTTTGTAACTAGAAATAGACAAGAAGTCTTAGATATCACTCTTGTCTCAGATATGGTTCATCAATCGATATTGGATTGGAAAGTATCTTCTAAGCACTCGTTCTCAGACCATACTTACATTCAATTCAGTCTAAATGATGAAACTGAAAAGCCTCCTACCTTCCGGAACTACCGGAAAACAAATTGGCTCCTATATAGGGAAACTCTTAAAAAGTTAATCAAACCTGACCTTTTCAATCCTCCCCTGAACAAAACTGATCTCGATAATAAAGTCCAAGATCTAACAAATGCACTCAACAAATCAATGCTCACTTCCTGTCCTCTTACTAAAATTAGGGGCAAAAAGAAACCTCATTGGTGGAAGTCAGGGCTCGAACCGCTAAGAAAAGAATGTAGGAAACTTTTCAACAGAGCTAAATACACCAGAGAAAGTTTAGATTGGGATGTATATAAGAACTCGCTGAAAGTGTATAAAAAACAAATGAGGATAACTAAAAGAACTTCTTGGAGGAACTTCTGTGACAAAATAGAAGATTCTTCAGAAGCATCCAGACTTAGGAAAGTCGTCTCTACCAATCCAGGGATGCCAAGCTCTTTTAAAATAGCAGATGGCTCCTGGACCAAGTCCTGTGAGGAATCACTAAATTTGCTACTTGATACTCACTTCCCAGGTAGCTCACAAATTGTCTCAAATACTGAATTCACTCAGTCACATGACTTGGTCAATCAAGTACCAGGTCTGATTACAAGGGACAAGCTCCAATGGGCTATAGACAGCTTCCAACCTTATAAATCCGCGGGACCAGACGGCATTATACCTGCTGAACTTCAGAGATTCTCAGATATCATAATTCCTATACTAGAAACTATACTATATGGTTGTCTGAATTTCATTCATATTCCTTCATTATGGAGAGAGGTGAAAGTTGTCTTCATACCCAAAGCTGGAAAATACTCCCAAATTAATCCAAAAGACCTGAGATCAATTAGCTTATCATCATTCATTCTTAAAACTTTCGAACGTCTGATTGATATCCACCTGCGTGACACTATAGAGCTTAACCTTATCTCTAAAGCACAACACGCTTACTGTAAGGGAAAATCGTTGGAAACTGCTCTTCACACCTTAGTAAGATCTATCGAATACTCCCTGCACCATAAAGAGTACACGCTTGCGACTTTCCTTGATATAGAAGGCGCCTTTAACAACGTCAGCGGCCGTGCAATAGTAGGAGCACTGGAAAATTTGAAGGTGGACGGCCTACTGATTAAGTTGATAGACCATATGTTGGGAAGTAGGGTCATCAACTCTGCATTGGGAGGCTATTCCACTAGAAGATCTGTCACTAGAGGCACACCATAAGGTGGGGTCCTTTCACCACTTCTATGGAACTTGGTCATAAATGACTTACTGACTGTCCTGGAGGGTGAAGGATTCAAAGTGATTGCGTATGCCGATGATGTTGCAATAGCTATATCAGGGAAACACCCCCAGGTTCTTACAGAACTTCTTCAAACCGCTCTTAACAAGCTAATAAAATGGGCAGAACGTTGTGAGCTAGGTGTAAACCCCCGCAAAACAGAACTTGTCCTCTTCACAACGAAATATAAAATTCCACAGATAAATCCTCCAACAATGAATGGTGTTCCACTTTCCTTTTCATATGAAGCCAAATATTTAGGTCTCATACTGGATAAAAAACTAAGTTGGAAACCTAATATTCAAGAGAGAATTAAAAAAGCCACTGTTGCTTTATTCTCCTGTAAAAAAGCTATAGGTACTAAATGGGGTCTATCCCCTGCCATAACTCACTGGCTCTACACTGCGGTCGTAAGACCGATTCTCACTTATGGGGTAACAATTTGGTGGACTGCTCTAGATAAAGTTACGTACTGTGACCAGCTGAGCAAGGTCCAGAGATCAGCAAGTATGTGCATAAGTGGAGCTCTCCGCTCGACACCATCAGCTGCACTAGACATACTCCTCAGCCTCACACCCCTCGATATATATGGCAAGCAAATGGCTGCGAACACAGCCGTGCGCCTTAAAGCCATTTCTCAATGGACCAACATTACTATCGGACCAACAACTCTATCGGTCATACTAAAATTCCAGACTTCTATGAATCTATTCCTTGTCATTCCGACTACACCACATCCAAACTAAATTTCGACAAAAGTTTCCAGGTCACTATACCCTCAAGAGAATCTTGGGACGTTGGGAACCGTCTCAAAGGTGATTCAGCTCATTTTTATACTGATGGGTCGAAAACTGAGGAAGGAGTGGGTGGCGGAGTGTACTCAGACAGACTTAATTTAAGTCTCTCCTTCCGGCACCCTAACCACTGTAGCGTATTCCAAGCGGAAATCCTGGCAATTAAAGAAGCCCTGTCTTGGCTGAGAGAAAACGTGATATCACCATCGGATATACGCATCTTCTCAGATAGTCAAGCAGCACTTAAATCTATCAACTCTGTCTCTACCAACTCCGTTACGGCCCAAAACTGTCGATTGTCTCTTGAAGAGATGGCGGAACAGTTTAATATTCACCTTCTTTGGGTGCCGGGCCATAGAGATATTCCGGGAAATTGTAAAGCCGATGAACTTTCCAGAAATGGAACTCTAATGCCCGTTTTGCCTAACAGGTGGAACACAGGTATACCGATCGCTACGTGTAAACTTTTGCTAAAACAAAACTCTGCAAGGAAAGCAAACTCTAGATGGACAAACCTTACTACATGTCTGGCCACAAAAGAAATCTGGCCATCGCTAGACCCTAGGCGCTCTAAAAGTTTGCTATCACTTAGCAGATCACAAATTAGCTCCGTAATAGGTGTCATAACAGGACACTGCCTTATAGGAAAACACGCCACAAGACTTGGCGTTTTCTCAAATGACTTCTGTAGAAGTTGCATGGACGAAGAGGAGGAGGAAACAATTCCTCACCTCCTCTGCACATGTCCTGCTCTTTCACAGAGGCGCAGACTCCATCTGGGGTACTACTTTTTCAATGATCCAAGCGATCTGGCTTATACAGACATACACTGTCTCCCTCGCTTCATAAAAAGCTCCGAATATTTTTCGTAATGAGGATAATCTCCTCATTCCTATCATGTGGTATCACAACGGACCTAATTATGGTCTAAGTGTGTCAGCCGTTTTCCTGACAGCCACTTTAACCTTACCTAACCTAACCTATTACCCAACAAAGAAATTCCAAAATTAAGGTACTTCTGATGAACATTTTAGATTCAGACCAAGAAATAAATATAAATAATATTAATATGATATATAAAAATCTCGATGAATATAACGTTATCGAGACAAATAGTTTAAAGGACCATGTGAAGAATAGGTTAAAGAAATTAGAGTCACTCTTAGAGTTCGAACATTGTAACGCCGATGAAAAAAAACCATTCTGGACATTTGTCGCGAATACAATGACCTCTATTACCTTGAGGGCGATCACCTCACTCATACAAACGCTGTAGAACACAGAATTATTACAGGTGAAGACAAGCCCCCTCTATACACAAGACCTTATTGACTCCCAGAAAGTTCTAGACAGGAAATTCATAAACTAGTGAATGAAATGCTAGAAGATTTCGTAGTACAACCAAGCAACAGTCCATGGAATTCCCCTTTACTACTAGTTCCAAAAACAGCAGGTCAAGATGGAATGAAAAGATGGAGGGTGGTAGTTGACTTTAGAAAGTTAAACGAAGTCACCTTCGGAGATGCTTAGGGAAGAGCGTTGGGAAGAGCTAAGTACTTCAGTACACTTGATCTAGCAAAAAGATTTCATCAAATTCTTATGGATGAAAAGGACAAAACAAAAACAGCTTTCAGTACTCCGTTCGGTCATTATGAATACAATCGAATGCCATTCGGACTTAAAAACGCCCCAGCCACTTTTCAACGGCTTATGAATAATGTGCTTATGGGACTTCAGGAAATCGAATAGACGACATAGTTATTTATGGCTATGATTTAAAGGACCACAATGCTAGACTAATTAGGGTTTTAAATCGACTAAGAGAGAATAACCTCAAACTTCAGCCCGAAAAATGTCATTTCATCAGAAAAGAACTCACTTACCTGGGACATGTTATCTCAGAGGAGGGAATTAAACCAAACTGAAAAAACAATTCTGTGAAAACGTTTCCAGTACCTAAGAAACCAAAAGATATTAAATCTTTTCTTGGAATCGTAGGGTATTATCGAGAATTCATCCCAAGCTTTGCGGAAATAGCAAAACCGTTAACAACGTTGCTAAAGAAAAACGTAACTTTTCGTTGGGACAGATTTTGCGACGAGGCTTTCAGAACTTTAAAACAGAAAATTATTAATCCTCCCATCTTAACATACCCAGACTTTGATCAGGAATTTCTAGTAACCACTGATGCAAGTGACATCGCATTAGGCGCTGTGCTTTCTCAAGGCCCCATTGGTAAAGATAAACCAATTTTCTTTGCCAGTCGTACTCTTTACGAGAGGGAAACCAAATACACCACGTCAGAAAAAGAAAGCGATAATCTACGCCCTGACACAATTTCGACCATATATTTATGGGAGAAAATTCACTATTGTCACCGACCACATTACGTTACAATGGTTAATAGGAAGAAAACATCCTACGTTTAGACTCATGCGATGTAGAATCTTGTTAGAAGAATATGAATACCAGATTATCCATAAAAAAGGCAAATTCAACACGAATGCTGACGCCTTAAGTGACATAAAATCCGATGATGAAACCAAAGTATTAGTAACAACTCGAAACCAAAGATGGGTACTAGAAGAAAGGAATGACGTAATCGCGGAAACAAGTAAAAAAGCAACAGAACCCAAGTCAAATTTTAACATAATCGAAAAAAAAAATAATCAATATTTCTAAATAATAAAGTAAACTTTAAAGCTATTATACTGCCTCTTGTAGAAACAACAAAATTTTGAAAAATCGTTTACATAATTTCAAAAAACCAGAAATCTGCAAAGTCTTGACCCATAAACTCCAACCTACAAATGTGCTTTACTACATCGTGACATTGCTTTCAAACAGGCTAAATTTAATACATATCTCCATATCGATTCAAGAACATTAATAGAAAAACCTGAAGACATATCAAAAATACTACACGAAAACCACGAGTCACCATTTGGCGGGCATCAAGGAGTAACAAGAACCTCCAAAAGAATTAAGCAGTATTACTACTGCCCAACCATCTCCAAAGACGTTAAAAACCACATACGCAAATCTGAGTCGTGTCAGAAAAATAAACTATCGCGTAATAACAAAATACTAATGAAAGTAACCACTACATGCAAAACTCCTTTTGAGCGTATAGCTTTAGACATAGTCGGTCCACTACCCGTCAGTTACGAAAACAACAAGTACATTTTGACATTTCAGGACGATCTCACAAAGTTTTCCGAAGCAATAGCTGTGCCAAACGCTGAAGCCCCAACTATAGCACGTATATTAGTTGAACGGTTGGTATGTCCATTTGGGATACCCGACTCGATCCTAACGGATCAGGGAACAGAACAAATTTTCTTAGTAATTTTTTTAAAGGGGTATGCAAAGTCCTCAAGACGAGGAAATTACAAAACCACTCCATACCACCCCCAAACTAATAGCGATTTAGAACGTAGTCACAGGATACTTGCACAATACTTGCGTCACTACATAAACAAGGATCCACTCACTTGGGACACATGGCTTCCATACGCTATGTTCGTATATAATACTACCCCACATAGTAGTACAAATTACACCCCATTTGAGCTTTTATATGGTTATCTTGCACGGATCCTCAATTCACTGAACAGAGAACCACAGACTTATTATAACTACGAAAACTACGCCACAGAACTCAAAAGCCGTGTGCAACATGGTTACAAAATCGCTAGAGAAACAATTTACGAGAAGAAAAAGAAAAACAAAAAATATAATGATAAAAACGCCAAACAGAAAAAATTTAAGATAGGTGATAAAGTATTAATGAAAAACCAAACGAGACAAAACAAAGTGTCGTGTCAAACCTATGGGACGGACCTTACGAAATAATCAAAATAATATCCGACGAAAACACAGTTATCAAAATTGGAAAGAAATCGAAATTGAACAACAAACTACAACTACTACAACAATGAACAAAACTAAATGAAAGTCAGCAAGAACGCCGGTAACATCAATACAAATATGTACAACAGAAACACAAAATCCTTCACCTGGAAAATTAACTGTAGACTCTAAAGAAAAACCCAAGAATATTCCCCCTCGTCCACCTTTACCTCTTGCTTTACCAAACACTGTCATTTCTCAACCCATATTAAAACAAACGGTTATACCTCCTCCACCTTTACCTCGTGCCTTACCAAACACTATCACTTCTCAACCCATATTAAAACAAACGGTCATACCTTCTACACCACAAACAAAAATAGAACCCCACTCTTCAACTGTTACAACTCGACAAACAGACAAAGACAACAAACAAGATAAAAAAGGCATACAATTTGCACTTGATCTTACTAGGAGATTGAGTTTTAGAAAATATCCTTCGCGGTGTTCGCACCAAACAAAATATTTAATTAATGAATTATTACTAAAAAAAAATATATATATATAAAAATAGATAAAAATCCATTTTTTGTAACTAAAACACAAGAAAAAAAAATGTATATACCTACATTATAATGTATAAAATAAATAGATTAAGCAATATGTAAACAAAAAAAAAAAAAATAGAAATAAAATACATAACTTTTGTAACATCTTCAAGGAGAACATTTTTTTTTTAATATAAAATCTTAAGCAAACAAAAAAAATGTTTAAGCTTATACCAAAATAATAAAATATAAAAAAATGTTTCTTAATTTGTAAAGGAAAAACAAAAATATATAAATTGTTGCCTCTTCAACGAAAAATGAAATTAAAAAAAAAAAAACAATTTTTTTACAATAACTTAAATGTTCCCTGTATTGGGAAATATCGAAAAAAAACTTTTGTAACCTCTTCTAGGAAGAATCTAAATATTTTTTTAAAACTGAAACTTACTTCCTGTACTTTTTACAGAAAATTAACCTCTTCAAGGACAATTTTCTTTTTCGAAGGGGGGAAGGATGTAGTGATCTCACTACATGCCAACCTCCCAACAAATGCATTTTGCCCTATTCCCACGCATTTTCCAAAAACACTTCAACCACCGATATATAATAACTCGACTGCACTATCTGATATAAGGTAATATATTGACTCACAAATAAATCGTCACGAGGTCATTATAATGCTCACTCGTCATAGTTAGAAAACCCATAAACTGCTATGAGTAATGAATACCTATCCAATTCCAATGTCCAACGGATTGTAAACAAATCCAATGCATTAATTGCAGGCATTGAAGAAAACCCATACTAAATGCTGAGAATGCATCTTAGCAAGGGTCGACACTATGAGCGAAGTACGTGTATGTGAAATATGATGCGACGGCACTTTTGTGAAGAACAATTAGGAATATTTAAAATTCCAACTAGGTCACAATTGGTCGTTGAATATTTTCGATAATTCTTAGTGGGTTAATAACCTATAACCTATAAAAGTAAGACCTGGCGAATTCCCAAGCGGACGCCGGAGGCAAAAATTAGGCAGTGTTTAAAAGACCAGGTTGTAATCAACAACTATAGGGCGTGAAGCCTGCCCGGCAAAGTGAAGCGACATCAACATAAGCAGCACCACCAACCACATCAACGACAAAAAATAAATCGCGTGGCACAACGGCTCATGAAGAACCAGGGCCTAGTGACTAACAACTCGCAACCATTCCTGTGTGCGCCTTTCGACAGCAATGGAAGGGACCTACAATTTTATGCCGAATCCGAACGGCTAGACGAGAAGCACTTATTCGTGACAAGTGACACTCTTGGAAGATTTGTCAATTCCTCGCAAGAGGCAGTAGCCCTGAAAAAAAACTTTTTTAGTTTTTAGATGGACGAGGCAGGGAAGCGATCCCAGACCTCCAGCGTGACAGTCGAACGCACTAACCATTTCGCTACGGGCTAAACTAAACTAAAAAGCAGCATCAACTACATTAATGACATCAACAACATAAGCAGCATCATCAACAACATCAACGACATCAACAACATAAGCAACAGCATCAACAACATCAACGATATCGACAGCATCATCGACAATAACTAAAATAAGGTCGTCATATTTAAGAACGAAATATATATATTTTTCTGTATTTCCACAACCTTGTACTTATTATTTACAGTCTTGTATGGTTATGAACAACGCGAACCTATATCTTCCTCTCACTCCTTGACTCGACAATAAATTTTACGACAATTCCGACCACGCGAAAGCAAAAATTGGTGGTAAAGTTCTTTGAGCTGCTACCTTACCACGACCATACAATTAGAGAAAACCTTACCGCCCCTATCTCTGACTCTATGCATGTATCCATCTACTCAAAAATGGAAGTAAAATTCTCATTAAATGATGTTAACAACATCGTTCCTGTGTTCGGTGGAAATCCGGACGAATTAAATAAATTTGTCGCTTGCGGCAACGTCCTTTTTCATATATCCAAGACGCAACTAAACATGCTCTATTCTTAAATATTGTCAAAACTAGTCTCCAAGGGGTAGCTTTCGAGTTAACCCAGTACAAAACTTTGAACACTTGGGCCGAACTAGTAGCCGAACTGGAAGGATAATTTAAGGAACGAATTTCACGTTCAAACACTCAAACAGAACTTATGTCCGCGCGACAAAACCCGAGGGAAGACATAAAAGACTACGGTGAATGATTAACACGTTTGCTACAAAAATTAGACAGGGCGACATACCAAAGTACGACCGACCAGGAAGTACGGGACTATCTTACTACCGAAAACAGACAAACAGCTTTACGTTCATTCGAAGACGGACTTAGGAACTATTAAAGGCTTTTAATGCTATGGACCTGAAAACAGCCATTGATTATGGCATTGTACAATCCCCTCGGCTACAAATTGAACAAAACATTTGTTTTGTTCAATTTCTTGCACACTAACTCATACAGAAATACCGACACAAGGGTCACTTGCCAGAAATGTGGTAGCTAAATTTGGGCACACAGCAACTTCGTGTTTCGCTAGATCCTAACAAAATCAACCACAAATCTGTCAGACCTGCAATAAAACAGGTCACACTTCTGCAACATGTTACCGGAATACAAACTCCCAAAGCGTTAGACCCGAAATTAAGAACGAACCAACCCCCAAGTGCAACTATTGTCATAAGCTGTACCATACTGATAATGATTGTCGTTTACGGTTAGCACACTGCCGAAACCAAACCAACCCAACTCCGAATAATTCTGTGTCCACAAACCAGAAAAATAAAAACCCATTTAAAGGTAATTCAACTCACGAATTACGACATTGTTGTTCACACCAACCGCAATACGATCTCGACAAAATTGAGTCGGAAAACGAATGCGGGGTGGAACAAATCGGCAACCCCACCCGGGAACAGAAAGTTGTTGTTCATTATACTCCCAACCAATAAATTTAAAAATGATTTAAAATTCTGCCCTGAATTTAAAGACCCAGTAATCGTCTTAAATTGCAAGGGACAAATGAAGAATATACTACATTTTTAATAGACACGAAAGCAGACATCTGCCTGTTCAAAAACGATTCACCTTACGCAAATCCTAAAAATTCCTGCGTTATCTTTACCATAGCTGGCGAATCTGTGAGAACTTTGGGAGAAATCACGGGAACACTAGAAATCTATGACGAACAAAATACATCATATTTGGAACACCCATTCCAAATGCTTACAAACCAAATACATTTACAATATGATGGAATACTTGGAAACGATTTTCTCGATAGGTTTGAGTGTAAGGTCAATTACGAAAAAAGACAGCTAGAAGTAACAGCAGCTGCAGTCGTTCGTTTATGTGACGGCAAACATTTTTTTAAACCTCAAAAGGTAAAAAGGGTAGCGAAATGTGAAGTAATCGAGAAGAAGGGAGACCGTACACTGAACCAAAAAGGTACATCATGTTGACGAAAAAGGTCATCTATATGATGTAGAATTCATCAATTTTAGTCCAGTGAACCTTTTCATCCATATGATGAAACAAGGTTCATCAATATGATGACAGTTTTAAGTGATGAAACTCTTTCATCATTCATCAACTTTGTTCATCAATATTACGAAAAATGATAAACAAAATTTCACCAACATTTTAATGAATGTGTTCATCAATGTGTTGAATTAGTTCATCGTGCTGACGATCGCATTCATGAATATGATGAATATTATTCATCAATTCAGTGAATATATTCATCAATAAGATTCACATTTTCATCATAATGATGACCGTTTACATCAATATGATGAACACTTTTCATCAATTCAGTGAATATATTCATCAATAAGATTCACATTTTCATCATATTGATGATCGTTTACAACAATATCATGAACACTTTTCATCAATTCAGTGAATATATTCATCAATAAGATTCACATTTTCATCATATTGATGACCGTTTACATCAATATGATGAACACTTTTCATCAATTCAGTAAATATATTCATCAATAAGATTCACATTTTCATCATATTGATGATCGTTTACATCAATATGATGAAGACTTTCCATCAATTCAGTGAATATATTCATCAATAAGATTCACATTTTCATCATATTGATGACCGTTTACATCAATATGATGAATACTTTTCATCATTTCAGTGAATATATTCATCAATATTATTAAAAGGATTCATTAATGCAGTGATACTATTCATCAATATGAAGCATTTATATTCTTCGTATTGATGAAGGCTTCATCAATATTATGAATATGATTTCATTCATGATATTGATAAATCCGATCATCAGTACGCGGAACAGGAACGCATAATAGTTAATGAACCGAAGTTTCATTGCATTATTGGTTTCTATTAATAATACCGATGAAAATATTCATCTAGAAATAGAAAAGGCGTCATTACGAAAATCATCATTATTATATTATTACTATACTTATCCCAATAGTTCCATATTGATACAAAAAGAGTCTTCCAAGATTCTGCATGTACCTGCTCCAAAATCATCATTTCTCATTTTGAATTTTTTTTCAGAACCATTCCTTCTAAGCCTTTTATAAAATAAAAAAAGGAAAAAATAGATTTATATTTTAAATACTTAGTAGTGTTTTATTTGAATTAAGGAGTTACAATAATAAAGAAGCCTTAAAATTTAAAATTATTTTATTCCACCTTAAGGCTCTGTACGATAGTACTTAGACGTGATGTGATATTTTTTTTTTTTTTGTTCTATTGAGTAAAAATAATATTGAACAAAATCCCAAAAATGCTCGCAAGCAGCTGGGTATTGTAAGTCAAAAACAAAAAATATTTTAAGACAAATGTCTACTGCCCGGAGTAGTTTTTTGAATTTTAGTTTGTATCCGTCTAGATACACATAATATTCTGGTTCATCATCCTTTTTTAATGATAAAATAAAGGGTTGCACATTGTTATGTTGAGTTTTTAAGAAATCCAAATGATCTTCAAATTGCTGAACACTTTCTCCCTGGAAAATGAAAGCTTGTTGGGAGTCTTTTATCGTAAACCTTTGGACCGATTTCTGCTTTGATGTTGATTTTATAACAACTGGCCTCGTTGGAAAGAGATAACAGTGTACACTTCTAAGAAGACAGAGTACCGCATCTTCTATAGATAGCAAAAATAAAAAGAGAAAAAGAGAATTGGAATAATGTTTAAATGACAACAAAGAAATTATATTTGGTGATAAGTATAACTTTATTTAATATTCAAAAAATGAAAGACATTTACTTTTAAAAATTTAAATTTTTACCTTTGTTCGCATCGCAGTCTGCGATTTGGGAAAGCATTTCGGTGGTTTTCTTGTCCCTTATGTTCTCTATCAGGAACTGCTTAATCACTTTAAAATTGCTTTCCCAGTTCTCGCATATAGTTCGGCTTTCAGGGAACAAATGTTTAAAGTCTCTGTCGATCTATTAAAAAAAAAGAGAGTTACTTAATAAACAAAACTTATTAAAGATTAATACTTTACCAAACGATAACCATTCAAATTCTTGTACTGCGGCCATGTCTTGAAAATCTCCTTCTGCGTTGAAAATTTGCGTATCTCCAGAAGTCGGTACTCTGTGCATGCATCCCATAGACTATTAAATTCATCAGCTGACAAGTTATCAAAATTTATACTTTTCACACAAGCTTGTGCATCAGGCTCTGGAACTGAAAAAAATTATTTAATAATTGAACGCTCGTCCATTAACCACTACATATACTTACTTAAATTCCGTTTAAAGGATTTTGTGAGTTCTTTAGTTGGCGAAATTTTAGTCCTCTTAGGTTCCAATGCTTTGTAGATCCTTTTTATGTTATGCAGCTTTGTGTAGATTTTGCCTCTCTTTTCGGTGCGGTAGTATTCAATTTTCTCTGATGGAAAACGGTCCAGTATCTCGTTTTCTATCCTGTAGCTAGTTTTTAAAGTCATGGGAATAATATTTTCTTCAAAGTACTCTGCCACAAGACAGATGAGTAGATGTCGGTGCTCAGTTTGAAATTTTCCGTGTTTGTTGTAGTATTCTACAATTTCGTGTCCATGTTTTTTAGCTGATAGCATAGTTGATAGATCTATCGATTGACTGCTAGCGGGTTCAGGGGATGACGTGGGTGACGCAACTCTGGATGAAAGAAATGATGGCGATGGGGAACTTGGAGCTTGAAATAACACTTCGGTAGATGGTGAACGTGACGGTAAATCATTGACCGGTAATAGGGGCATGCCAATAGAATCCCGCCATTTTTCCAAATGATGCTCAAAAAGAATGCGGTCACCATGTTTAAAACTGGCTAGCAAGGTTCTAACATGAGCCTCTTTTATAATTTTCAAGATGCTAACGGTTACATTTTCACCTAAGGAAAAAACATCGATTCAACCTTGGACTTAATTTATTAAGTTACTATATTAAGATATCTGAAAATGATGCATATCGTCGACTTTTTTTAAGCCTCGTATGTCGAAATAAGCAAACTTTAGAGGCTCACAAAACCGATTTAGGAAAAAATTACGATGTTGTGATGACATTATGAGTTTTTAAACTGAAGTTCCATAGGAAATACGAGGATGAAAGAAAGACGACGATATATCAATCATAAGTATAAAAAATTCAGTAATGAAATGATCATCTTACCAAGCAAGTAATCGTACATATTAAGGCAACCCCAACTCTTTAAAAGAAGTTTTAATTCCTCATCAACTTCCAAAGTCTTGTTTGAATATTCCGTGATGGGAACTAATTTATAGAAAGAAGATTGCTGCTGTCCTGCAGTGTTGACGATTTCTAGAGTTTCCTCACTGAGTGTTAGAGTTTCAGTATCTTCCAATGCTTTGGAGCTCTCAGAAAAATCCATGTCTAAATCTGTAGTAATATAAGTTATCGTAAAAAGGTGCTCTGAGCTGTAATTAATATTGTTTGTTTTCACTACTGTTGAAAGTGTTCTTTAAGCCTAATGAGGTGTTTTCCTTTTGATGTTTTCGTCAAAGTCACAGGAGGTCCGATAACTTCATCAAATGTAAGGATTTTAAATTCGCCAAACATACTTGGATCAACCTCATAAGCTCTGAAGTGAGATTTGAAGCAAATATTCGATAATTTTTGACAAAACATAAATATATTGGCTTCAGCTTGAACTATAGTCTTAATAACGTATATATTATAATCATTCGAACACCTGCCTACATAAAATCCAGTTTTATACTCTATTTCATCATAAAATGCTAATTTATTACCTTCTTCTCTTAAGTTTAATTTGTCTCGAACAATTTTAGCAAATACAGTATCACATTTATGTTTTTCCTCCAAGTGAAATTCATTTATATTGTTATTAGAATGAAGAATCAGATTTGCAAACTGGAATTGAAATTTTTTGGACAGAGTGCGACAAATACTTTTTCTTGACGTTATTCCATGTGCATACACTTTGAAAGGCCTATGCTTTGCTTCAAATTTAAAACACCAAAAATTTCTTGCCGGCCCTGATTTTTGTAGTATAGTAGGGTAGTGTGTCAAAAAATGAAATTTTGGTTTCAAATTATCATTGAACAACTTAGCATATTGCTCGTTATGATGTTTAATTTTTGATTGTAAAGCTGAGATAAGTAACTCTGTAACTTCATAGGATAAAATTAAATCCGTGATGTCAATTAGATCAAGAAAAAAAAGCCACACTTCATCTTCACAGGGAATCAAATCACCGATCATTAGGGGTAAATACATAGTGAAAGTTAGCATTTCACGTGCTGTCATTTTCAAGTGTTTATTTTTTAAGTGGTTCATTGTTAGTTCGATTGAAAAATTTCCAATTTCCGTTGGGCCATAGTCAAAGGTTTGCTTTCTTTTATTTAGCATTTCCAATGTCAAATACTGCATTTCCTGTGTCAGGTATAATATTATGTGACACAGATCATAATGGAATATTCCTTCACATAAGTCATGCATTGCATCTACACAAAAGTTTTCTACCACATGGAATGAAGGTATTTTGTTAAATGGGCTTTCTTTTGCGATGCCAGTATTTTTAGGATCACGCAGAGATACATCATAATCGTAGTTCTCGACAGTTCGAACATTCTCTTGAACTTCAACACCAAGCTTATTGCAACTTTCCTTGTCCAATTTACAAAATCTGCAAAATGAAGTGCTCGAGAATGATTTTGAAAAGTCAAGAAGCGAGTTTACCCCCAAGTTATCCCCGAGAAAAAGAGCCATTATAAAATGAACGCGATGCATTTCTCCATTGCCAACCAATATGTCCACTCCTGTCTCTTCAAGAGATACCAATTCTTCGATTAAATATTGCAAGCAGTCCTCGTTTCCGATATTTTTCAAATCTTTGGATTTTATTACTGCTGCCAAAAAAATACTCTCCAGCTTAGAACTTCGCTTTGGGAAGCAAGGAAATGAGCAATAAAAATTACAAACGGAATGAGTTGTTGCATGTGCACCTAGCGGATTGTTTATAGCAAAATCATCAGCATACAAAAAGTAGGGTACCAAAGTCTTGCCTGGATACATATCACATTTCTTTTTCCAAACCGGCCCTTGAATAAAATTTGTGTACTTTTCATCAGAATATAAGGAGTTCATATATTTCAATGTTTCCAACAATATATTTTCTTGCTCAAAAACTTTTCTAAATTGTGACCTTAGTGGTAAGACGCTGCCATTGCAATTTTTTTCCCCGTACACTAATTCAGACCGAACGTAAATAGGCTGGATATCGCTTTTTATGTTAAACTCCTTAATGTCATCCATACACCCTTTCCCTTTAAGTGTTTGACAAAAATTATGGTCCGTAGCACAATTTTTAAATGGATCTCGGAGGCTAAAAACCATACTCAGCAAATCTGTTTCAACATGAATGTTATTGTTAAGACGATCTTGTGCGAAAGTTTTGATCTGATCCAGCAAAGGATCTATCAAATATGTCTTTACATTTTTTTGAATTTCGTAAACATTTTTTCTCGAAAAATTATGATTCGCATGTAGTAGAGTTGAAAATTTCAATGCTTCATCAAAAATATTAGGTAAGAATTTATTTTGGTTTAAGTTTTCAGCTGGAATTTGATGGGAATCATCAGTTTGACAGCCACTTATATCAGAACTACTATTTTCATTTGATGATGCTGGTAAACTTTCAAGCAAGGCATTTGAATTTAACATTTTCTTCTTCCATGCATTTAAAGCTTTCGGTAGAAGAATGTAATCTCAAAATATGCCGTTTGTAATTGGAAAGATCTGTGAAACACTGAGCGCAAGAATTAACATAGCAAATGAATGTGCTGTTTTGTTCCAATTGATGTTTCTTTCTAAAATGTTTGCCTAATTCAAAGACGTTATCAATATTCATTCGGCACAAAAAACACTGCATTTTAATTTTGTGCAAATTAAACAAGAAAATATAAATATATGTTTTTTGTTTAGCTGCAAATTAAAAAAAAAAGAAATAATATAAAAAGAAATATAAAGAACAATGATGAAGCGTTCATCAATATGAAGAATAATGGTGAAGTGTTCGTGAATATGAGGAACAATGATGAAACGTTCATTAATATGAAGAACAATGATGAAAGTTCATCAATATGAAGAATAATGATGAAACATTCATCAATATGAAGAACAATGATGAAACATTCATCAATATGAAGAAAAATGATGAAACGTTCATCAATATGAAGAACAATGATGAAACATTCATCAATATGAAGAACAATGATGAAACATACATCAATATGAAGAACAATGATGAAACATTCATCAATATGAAGAACAGTGATGGAGCTACGAATAGATATATGCGTACAAAACTAGACTGAAATCCCGTTAAATTTTTTTCCAATTCATACCAAATACAATCATTTAAATTATAAAATTATTAGTTTATTTGTAAATTAAAACTTCATTCGCAAGAGAAATGCAAAAGGAATTAATTGAAATTCACATACATTTGATTTGCATGCAAAGTCTCGAAAACGAAAACTCAAATAACGCAAGGCTTTTGTAAACTTTTAATGTGATGCAAAAAATTGATAAGAAAATATAAGCAACATGAAACTTATGAAATAATAAGAAAACATACCTTAAATTTCACTTATATAGGTATTTTTATAACTCAAAACCAAATATTTGATTAATAATTTTACTTTTTTTTATTTATTCTTACTCGCCTGAATCACTTTCACTACCTTCTTTAAGTTTCAAATGCATACTAAATTGAGTATAAAAAAAAGCAATGCGTTTTGGTTTTTAATGCAAAATTTTTCTCGCTTGCATCAATATGAAGAACAATGATGAAACGTTCATCAACATGAAGAACAATGATGAAACATTCATCAATATGAAGAACAATGATGAAACATTCATCAATATGAAGAACAGTGATGGAGCTACGAATACATATATGCGTACAAAACTAGACTGAAATCCCGTTAAATTTTTTTCCAATTCATACCAAATACAATCATTTAAATTATAAAATTATTAGTTTATTTGTAAATTAAAACTTCATTCGCAAGAGAAATGCAAAAGGAATTAATTGAAATTCACATACATTTGATTTGCATGCAAAGTCTCGAAAACGAAAACTCAAATAACGCAAGGCTTTTGTAAACTTTTAATGTGATGCAAAAAATTGATAAGAAAATACAAGCAACATGAAACTTATGAAATAATAAGAAAACATACCTTAGATTTCACTTATATAGGTATTTTTATAACTCAAAACCAAATATTTGTTTAACAATTTTACTTTTTTTTATTTATTCTTACTCGCCTGAATCACTTTCACTACCTTCTTTAAGCTTCAAATGCATACTAAATTGAGTATAAAAAAAAGCAATGCGTTTTGGTTTTTAATGCAAAATTTTTCTCGCTTGCATCAATATGAAGAACAATGATGAAACGTTCAGCAACATGAAGAACAATGATGAAACATTCATCAATATAAAGAACAATGATGAAACATTCATCAATATGAAGAACAGTGATGGAGCTACGAATACATATATGCGTACAAAACTAGACTGAAATCCCGTTAAATTTTTTTCCAATTCATACCAAATACAATCAGTTAAATTATAAAATTATTAGTTTATTTGTAAATTAAAACTTCATTCGCAAGGGAAATGCAAAAGGAATTAATTGAAATTCACATACATTTGATCTGCATGCAAAGTCTCGAAAACGAAAACTCAAATAACGCAAGGCTTTTGTAAACTTTTAATGTGATGCAAAAAATTGATAAGAAAATACAAGCAACATGAAACTTATGAAATAATAAGAAAACATACCTTAAATTTCACTTATATAGGTATTTTAATAACTCAAAACCAAATATTTGTTTAACAATTTTACTTTTTTTTATTTATTCTTACTCGCCTGAATCACTTTCACTACCTTCTTTAAGCTTCAAATGCATACTAAATTGAGTATAAAAAAAAGCAATGCGTTTTGGTTGTTAATGCAAAATTTTTCTCGCTTGCATCAATGTGAAGAACAATGATGAAACGTTCATCAACATGAAGAACAATGATGAAACATTCATCAATATGAAGAACAATGATGAAACATTCATCAATATGAAGAACAGTGATGGAGCTACGAATACATATATGCGTACAAAACTAGACTGAAATCCCGTTAAATTTTTTTCCAATTCATACCAAATACAATCATTTAAATTATAAAATTATTAGTTTATTTGTAAATTAAAACTTTATTCGCAAGGGAAATGCAAAAGGAATTAATTGAAATTCACATACATTTGATCTGCATGCAAAGTCTCGAAAACGAAAACTCAAATAACGCAATGCTTTTGTAAACTTTTAATGTGATGCAAAAAATTGATAAGAAAATATAAGCAACATGAAACTTATGAAATAATAAGAAAACATACCTTGAATTTCACTTATATATGTATGTATTTTTATAACTCGAAACTAAATATTTGTTTAACAATATTACTTTTTTTTATTTGCTTTTACTCGCGTGGATCACTATCTTCCTTAAGTTAAAAACAATTCATACTGACTGAATCGTAAATGAGAAATCGCTGGCTCAATACTTAAATGTTCTATGTCATATAAAATTCAGAAATAGGTTTTTTTATATCAAAATGTTCGTCTTTTTGTAGACTTTAAGAAAATGTATGTTTCATTTCTTTCTTCAACAAATGGCTTTTTTATAGCCCTAACAAATAGAAAAATTCCACAGATTCTTAGTTATGCTCAGTACTTAAACGTTCATATGCACCATAAAATAAATTAAATCAACAAGTAGATGATCAAAAAGTATTGGCAAATGGGAAAAACTGTATTGATATACTTTAATCTAGAACTTTGTAGTTTATATGTAATTATTAAGCATAAATAATAGTTTGTTACGGTCCATTTCACTGCATATTTTATTCCATTTTCTCTAATTATCCATTGCTTTCCATATGTCTTCCTCAGTGCTATAATGTTCTATGTCCGACATAGAACAAAAAACTTACAAAAAACTCAACAAAGTTAGAAAAATGTTCTATGTTAAAATTAAAAAGGGGTAATTAAATCGATATTTAATACAGAAAAATTAAAGTAGGTCCTTAATTTAATTAAGTTTCTTAGCCGTTTTAATATTTTAATATTTTTTTTAATAAATCCTGATATTTTGACACCAATGGGCTACGTTAAACTTTGCAAGCGATTATCTCTGAATAATGAAAACCTAACATAGAACATTAAAGTATTGAGCCAGCGAAATGTGAAACAAAACATTTAGGCCTATTCTGCCAGATCTGTTGTTCTACTATGATTTTTCTGTTATGAATCATAAAGGATGTTCACCATAAAAAATCTTTTATAATTGGTATTCAAGAGTTCGAACTTTTATGAAAGTCTGTTATGGAACTTCGAAAAGCAAATTTTTGTAGGAACAGACCTAAATGTGCTATCAAAAATCAGCTGGTCTGCTGTCGGTAAACAAACTGTTTCGTCACTGAAAGTAACCTGTGGATTGGTGGTCGTTATTTCTATGGATTCTAGAATTTAATTAAATAATTAATGAATAATTTAATTTTTGTAAATCGGGATCATCAAATTTACTATAACTACTTAATCTTTCTTGCATCAAAAGTGTTTTGTGCTTTCGTGTACAAAAAATAATTTCGTGTTTTATGCAAAAATAATTTGTGTACCTAAATAAATATGTATTCTTATTATATTTGTCTCCCTGTATAAACATTTCATTGACGAAATAAAAGATTAATACCAATTTTAAATCCATTAATTGAAATCTTTTATGATAAAAGCCACAAAAATGTGTCTTTTATTCTTTTATGATTCATAAAAGATTCCATAACAGATTGTGGCATGCTGAATACCAAAAATGCGGTTCGTAAATGATTTTTTGAGAGTTTCGAACTTTTGACAGCACTCATAGAAGATTTCTTAACCGATTTCATAACAGTTTGGCTTGTTGAAAAATTAAGAGTGAAAGAGTGAAATTGTATGGCGAGGAAGTTCGCGCCTGGTGAGTAGTGACCAGGTATGTTCCCTGCAAACCAAACTGCAATAGTTTTCGAGAAAATTTTACAACAAAAAAATGTATACCATTCGAACGTGTGCGTATGACCTGTGACCATCGAATGCACCCCTGCAAACAAAAAAGTACAGTAATCAGCGATGTACTCTAAAGAAGTAGTTTGGTTTCCCCTGAAAAAAACAATCAACGATTCCTTTTTGAACTGTGCGAAGAAGAAATCCAGAATGAATTGCAAAATGTTGTCTCTTTTTTAGTGTTGGTGCATGTCTATTTCGGTCGCACCAAACTACTTCTCTGACGTACAGTTACAATGCTTACATTCGTAGTTCTACTTTCGCAGCGATCTGCAACTATAGAATTACAAATATAACCTGTGGAATATGTGCGTCAAAGACAAAGTGCACTACTTTTTTGATGTTTTGCTGTGCTAGAAAAAGATAGTGCCTTCACGTATTCACATAAACAGAAGGTGGGAGCCATGATACAAATACAAAAGATATGGCATTGCGCATGATACAATAAAAAACGTCAAACTCCATTGCGTGTCAAGAGCGTAGAACGAAACAAAAATTAAAACGGGAAGGCGAAAACGAAAAGGCGAAAACTAAGTGCGTGTCCGTGACAAAAATGAGAATTGGAAGGCAGTTTTTTTCCCAAGCGCTTATCGTTTTTCAGTGGAAACGAAGTAGGTACTTCTCTTAAGTACGTATTCCACTATATATATAAATATTACATTAACGCTGGACTTAATTCGTTTTGATCTTGAAATTTCATGATAAGTATAGCGGGCTAAAACTGAATTATCATACAAAAGATTTAGGTGTGTTTTTTACAACATTATTATTATTTACTCACTTATTTTTTTCACATTTCTGCCTTCTGCTTGCATCATCTATAATTAAGTTAAAAAATATTTATGGAATGCTGATAATGATTTTTGGTAATAGAGAAATACTTACTTGCAATTTGTTGACTTACATTGCAGAAACTAACAAATGAATAATTTTGTCTTGCACAGAGCTAGAATTCTGCACTGTATTAAACTAAAACTTTGAAATTTTGTACATATACTTGTCAAGGGCTACTACTTTTCCAATATAAGAACCGAGCGAATATTCAGCGTCTTCTATGGTTTTAAAACATTTGGAAGCTATATTTTTGAATTGTTTTAAGCCAGAAACTTTAAAATTTTGCTAGTACATTTTTGAAATGCGATTTTTTCTCAAAGTGTACTCATTTGCATAATATCAAGGTATTGATTTGATCTTTTCGAATGATGGTTAATGGGATTTTATTGATTTTCTTGTTTTACTAATAGAACTTAATGATGTAGAAAATAAATTTAGTTAGTTCAGCCTACCCTGGTTGCATGACAATTTCTTTTGCAATATTCATCATATTGATGAAATCTATAAAAATTCATTACTACGACGAAATCATTCATCAATATGAAAACATTTCCCGAAAAACATATTATATAAAGCAAGATAAACGCAGTGTTGTCGCTACTAAGTCGACTTCTGCATTCGATTTATCTACAAAAAATGTGCAACGGGATATATCTCCACTCTGTAATTTTTTCCGACACATGTTTTTAAAAAGCTCAATAAAAGCTACTCGCGTAAGCCAGTTGGCCTCACTCGCGTTTATCGATATATTTAACATTTGAAGTAAAAATGCCAAGATTTTTGAGCTTACTTGGAAAATGCGAAAAAAAATTGGGAAATCTTAAACCAGACATGAAGATTCGATTTTTCAGATATGTATTCAAAACATCTCTATATAGGTTTTTAAGGTGCTGACTTGGAATTCAGTCCGGAAATTCCATAACCTCAACTTTTTGATATTTTTACTTTTAAAAGTCTAAGCAACTCAAAATCTTGCATAATTAAATCCTTCTGGGACCGAATTTGTAATGAGCATTGAAATATTGGTTGAAGGATAAATGTATTTTTTTTGATTCTTTGAAAACCAAAAGTGCAGTGGAATTCATTTAAGGGCACTACACTCCTTTTTGGAAAAAAAAAACTGCAATAGACATGCTGCGTTTGCATTAAAATGACAACACTGGACAGACGCATAATATGCCTTTAAATGCCTATATATGCCATCAATATGATGTACAGAATCATCCATATAATAATATTTCATGGTATCACATTCACCTAAGACCCTGTTTAGATTGGGGAGTTTGTGTACGGAATCACGCCAGTTTGTAGGAAAGAGAAGTGCGGGGTAATAGGTCTCGTGAGGCATGTAGAAAATATAAACACCGGACTCATGAGTCTGCTTTGTTGTTTTTTCAATGTGGAAGTTGTTGTTCTTTCAAGGTATTTTGAAGCGCCTCATAGTTTGTAATGTACACACCATGGTACTCACCAGTCCGTACTCAATCTTCCCAATCTAAACAGGGTCTAAGTATATGTTTAAAAATTTTGATATAAATTCACATTCTGCATGCTAAAAACAAAAGTCTATTTTGTTCATCAATCTGAAGAATTAGTTCATCAATACTATGATCCCTCTTATCCATTTAAATTGTGAGTATGACAAAACAAAAGTCTGTTTGTATAATATAAAGGTTCATCAATACGATGAATTATTTCATCAAAAAGATGATCGCGCGTATCACTTCACATTCGGCATTGTAAAAGCACAAGTCTGTTAGGTTCATCAATATGATGAAAAAGTCATCAATAAGACGATCCATTCACATTCTGCATTATAAAAATAAAAGCCTGTTTTGTTCATTGATGTGATGAATTAGTTCATCAGAAAGATGATCATGCATATCGATTCACATTCTCCACATGATAAAAAAATAAGTCTGCTTTGTTCTTCAATATGATGAATAAGTTCATCAATATGATGATCATTTAAATCCATGATTAAAATTGAAGTCCATTTTTTGATGAAAGTCTTCATCAATATGATGAAATAAAATTGTAATTAAATCCATTCATCATATTGAAACTCATTCATCCATATGAAGAAGAAATCATCAATGGGATGAAGAAGTAACTTAGTTCATCAAAATAAATGCTTTCATCATATTGATGAAAAGTTTTGATGAAGTGATGAACCTAATTCATATCAAATTATGCCAAAATACTCCCAAAAAAGTTGATGAATGCACTTTCATCTTATTGATGATTGGTTCATCCGTCATCAAAAAGTTTTCATGAATGTGTGCATCATATGCAAGAAAAGTTCATCTTATTGATAATATTCAGTTGATGAACGCCATTCATCAATATGATGACGTCTTTTTTTTTCAGTGTAAAACATCTTACGAGATGCAACCTACGGGTAAAAAAGGTCTCGAAAAAACTAGGTATGAGATAGGTTTGAGTGTAAGGTCAATTACGAAAAAATACAGCTAGAAGTAACAGCAGCTGCAGTCGTTCGTTTATGTGACGGCAAACATTTTTTTAAACCTCAAAAGGTAGAAAGGATAGCGAAATGTGAAGTAATCGAGAAGAAGGGAGACCGTAAAACAACTTACGAGATGCAACCTACGGGTAAAAAAGGTCTCGAAAAAACTAGGTATGAGAAAGAGGAATCAAACCACTTAGGTGCAGCAAATTCTAATGTCCTAGATGTATCTGTACACAAGGGAATAGAAGCTGAAATTACACAAAGGGAATCTACTGACGTTTCAGATTATAAAGATTCATTGGAAATCAACCTCGAAAAAAATCATACAAAAGCTTTCAACCCAACCTTCTCACAAATCCCACATGGTTACCCCGAAACCAACACAACAAACTTCTCTAGTAACGACAAAGAATAAACAAATTTTAAAAATAAAGAATATAACACGGAGGTAATAAAAAATTTAGAATTAAAAGAACAGACAGGAACAATTATTTTAAAGCCAAGAACACAACAAATAGTAGAAATACCGTGTAAAGAAGAAGGTTTAAAATATTAAGTTACAGAAAAACGTGAAATAGCTACAGGAATATACTTGGGTGAAACCATTACCCAACAAAGAAATTCCAAAATGAAGGTACTTCTGATGAACATTTTAGATTCAGACCAAGAAATAAATATAAATAATATTAATATGATATATAAAAATCTCGATGAATATAACGTATCGAGACAAATAGTTTAAAGGACCATGTGAAGAATAGGTTAAAGAAATTAGAGTCACTCTTAGAGTTCGAACATTGTAACGCCGATGAAAAAAAACCATTCTGGACATTTGTCGCGAATACAATGACCTCTTTTACCTTGAGGGCGATCACCTCACTCATACAAACGCTGTAGAACACAGAATTATTACAGGTGAAGACAAGCCCCCTCTTTACACAAGACCTTATTGACTCCCAGAAAGTTCTAGACAGGAAATTCATAAACTAGTGAATGAAATGCTAGAAGATGGCGTAGTACAACCAAGCAACAGTCCATGGAATTCCCCTTTACTTCTAGTTCCAAAAACAGCAGGTCAAGATGGAATGAAAAGATGGAGGGTGGTAGTTGACTTTAGAAAGTTAAACGAAGTCACCTTCGGAGATGCTTACCCATTACCCAATATAACTGATATCTTAGACGTGTTTGGAAGAGCTAAGTACTTCAGTACACTTGATCTAGCAAAAAGATTTTATCAAATTCTTATGGATGAAAAGGACAAAACAAAAACAGCTTTCAGTACTCCGTTCGGTCACTATGAATACAATCGAATGCCATTCGGACTTAAAAACGCCCCAGCCACTTTTCAAAGGCTTATGAATAATGTGCTTATGGGACTTCAGGAAATCGAATGTTTTGTATACGTAGACGACATAGTTATTTATGGCTATGATTTAAAGGACCACAATGCTAGACTAATTAAGGTTTTAAATCGACTAAGAGAGAATAACCTCAAACTTCAGCCCGAAAAATGTCATTTCATCAGAAAAGAACTCACTTACCTGGGACATGTTATCTCAGAGGAGGGAATTAAACCAAACTGAAAAAAACAATTCTGTGAAAACGTTCCCAGTACCTAAGAAACCAAAAGATATTAAATCTTTTCTTGGATTCGTAGGGTATTATCGAGAATTCATCCCAAACTTTGCGGAAATAGCAAAACCGTTAACAACGTTGCTAAAGAAAAACGTAACTTTTCGTTGGGACAGTTTTTGCGACGAGGCTTTCAGAACTTTAAAACAGAAAATTATTAATCCTCCCATCTTAACATACTCAGACTTTGATCAGGAATTTCTAGTAACCACTGATGCAAGTGACATCGCATTAGGCGCTGTGCTTTCTCAAGGTCCCATTGGTAAAGATAAACCAATTTTCTTTGCCAGTCGTACTCTTTACGAGAGGGAAACCAAATACACCACGTCAGAAAAAGAAAGCGATAATCTACGCCCTGACACAATTTCGACCATATATTTATGGGAGAAAATTCACTATTGTCACCGACCACATTACGTTACAATGGTTAATAGGAAGAAAAGATCCTACGTCTAGACTCATGCGATGGAGAATCTTGTTAGAAGAATATGAATACAAGATTATCCATAAAAAAGGCAAATTCAACACGAATGCTGACGCCTTAAGTCACATAAAATCCGATGATGAAACCAAAGTATTAGTAACAACTCGAAACCAAAGATGGGTACCAGAAGAAAGGAATGACGTAATCGCGGAAACAAGTAAAAAAACAACAGAACCCAAGTCAAATTTTAACATAATCGAAAAAAAAAATAATCAATATTTCTAAATAATAAAGTAAACTTTAAAGCTATTATACTGCCTCTTGTAGAAACAACAAAATTTTGAAAAATCCAAAAAACCAAAAGAATTAAGCAGTATTACTACTGCCCAACCATCTCCAAAGACGTTAAAAACCACATACGCAAATCTGAGTCGTGTCAGAAAAATAAACTATCGCGTAATAACAAAATACCAATGAAAGTAACCACTACATGCAAAACTCCTTTTGAGCGTATAGCTTTAGACATAGTCGGTCCACTACCCGTCAGTTACGAAAACAACAAGTACATTTTGACATTTCAGGACGATCTCACAAAGTTTTCCGAAGCAATAGCTGTGCCAAACGCTGAAGCCCCAACTATAGCACGTATATTAGTTGAACGGTTGGTATGTCCATTTGGGATACCCGACTCGATCCTAACGGATCAGGGAACAGAACAAATTTTCTTAGTAATTTTTTTAAAGGGGTATGCAAAGTTCTCAAGACGAGGAAATTTCAAAACCACTCCATACCACCCCCAAACTAATAGCGATTAAGAACGTAGTCACAGGACAGTTGCACAATACTTGCGTCACTACATAAACAAGGATCCACTCACTTGGGGCACATGGCTTCCATACGCTATGTTCGTATATAATACTACCCCACATAGTAGTACAAATTACACCCCATTTGAGCTGTTATATGGTTATCTTGCACGGATCCTCAATTCACTTAACAGAGAACCACAGACTTATTATAACTACGAAAACTACGCCACAGAACTCAAAAGCCGTGTGCAACATGGTTACAAAATCGCTAGAGAAACAATTTACGAGAAGAAAAAGAAAAACAAAAAATATAATGATAAAAACGCCAAACAGAAAAAATTTAAGATAGGTGATAAAGTATTAATGAAAAACCAAACGAGACAAAACAAAGTGTCAAACCTATGGGACGGACCTTACGAAGTCATCAAAACAATATCCGACGAAAACACAGTTATCAAAATTGGAAAGAAATCGAAATTGAACAACAAACTACAACTACTACACCAATGAACAAAACTAAATGAAAGCCAGCAAGAACGCCGGTAACATCAATAAAAATATGTACAACAGAAACACAAAATCCTTCACCTGGAAAATTAACTGTAGACTCTAAAGAAAAACCCAAGAATATTCCCCCTCCTCCACCTTCACCTCTTGCTTTACCAAACACTGTCATTTCTCAACCCATATTTAAACAAACGGTTATACCTCCTCCACCTTTACCTCGTGCCTTACCAAACACTATCACTTCTCAACCCATATTAAAACAAACGGTCAGACCTTCTACACCACAAACTAAAATAGAACCCCACTCTTCAACTGTTACAACTCGACAAACAGACAAAGACAACAAACAAGATAAAAAAGGCATACAATTTGCACTTGATCTTACTAGGAGATTGAGTTTTAGAAAATATCCTTCGCGTTGTTCGCACCAAACAAAATATTTAATTAATGAATTATTACTAAAAAAAATATATATATATAAAAATAGATAAAAATCCATTTTTTGTAACTAAAACACAAGAAAAAAAATGTATATACCTACATTATAATGTATAAAATAAATAGATTAAGCAATATGTAAACAAACAAAAAAAAAAATAGAAATAAAATACATAACTTTTGTAACATCTTCAAGGAGAACATTTTTTTTTTTAATACAAAATCTAAAGCAAACAAAAAAAATGTTTAAACTTATACCAAAATAATAAAATATAAAAAAATGTTTCTTAATTTGTAAAGGAAAAACAAAAATATATAAATTGTTGCCTCTTCAACGAAAAATGAAATTAAAAAAAAAAAAAAACAATTTTTTTTACAATAACTTAAATGTTCCCTGTATTGGGAAATATCAAAAAAAAACTTTTGTAACCTCTTCTAGGAAGAATCTAAATATTTTTTTAAAACTGAAACTTACTTCCTGTACTTTTTACAGAAAATTAACCTCTTCAAGGTCAATTTTCTTTTTCGAAGGGGGGAAGGATGTAGTGATCTCACTACATGCCAACCTCCCAACAAATGCATTTTGCCCTATTCCCACGCATTTTGCAAAAACACTTCAACCACCGATATACAATAACTCGACTGCACTATCTGACATAAGGTAATATATTGACTCACAAATAAATCGTCACGAGGTCATTATAATGCTCACTCGTCATAGTTAGAAAACCCATAAACTGCTATGAGCAGTGAATACCTATCCAATTCCAATGTCCAACGGATTGTAAACAAATCCAATGCATTAATTGCAGGCATTGAAGAATACCCATACTAAATGCTGAGAATGCATCTTAGCAAGGGTCGACACTATGAGCGAAGTACGTGTATGTGAAATATGATCTATTAAGAAGAACAATTAGGAATATTTAAAATTCCAACTAGTTCACAATTGGTCGTTGAATATTTTCGATAATTCTTAGTGGGTTAATAACCTATAACCTATAAAAGTAAGACCTGGCGAATTCCCAAGCGGACGCCGGAGGCAAAAATTAGGCAGTGTTTAGAAGACCAGGTTGTATTCAACAACTATAGGGCGTGAAGCCTGCCCGGCAAAGTGAAGCGACATCAACATAAGCAGCAGCACCAACTACATCAACAACAAAAAATAAAAAAAATAAATCGCGTGGAACAACGGCTCATGAAGAACCAGGGCCTAGTGACTAACAACTCGCAACCATTCCTGTGTGCGCCTTTCGACAGCAATGGAAGGGACCTACAATTTTATGCCGAATCCGAACGGCTAGACGAGAAGCACTTATTCGTGACAAGTGATACTCTTGGAGGATTTGTCAATTCCTCGCAAGAGGCAGTAGCCCTGAAAAAAAACTTTTTTAGTTTTTAGATGGACGAGGCAGGGAAACGATCCCAGAGCTCCAGCGTGACAGTCGAACGCACTAACCATTTCGCTACGGGCTACTACACCACATCAACGACATCAACAACTAAAAAGCAGCATCAACTACATTAATGACATCAACAACATAAGCAGCAGCATCAACAACATCAACGACATCAACAACATAAGCAACAGCATCAACAACATCAACGATATCGACAGCATCATCGACAATAACTAAAATAAGGTCGATATATTTAAGATATATTTAAGAAGTAACAGCAGCTGCAGTCGTTCGTTTATGTGACGGCAAACATTTTTTTAAACCTCAAAAGGTAGAAAGGGTAGCGAAATGTGAAGTAATCGAGAAGAAGGGAGACCGTAAAACATCTTACGAGATGCAACCTACGGGTAAAAAAGGTCTCGAAAAAACTAGGTATGAGAAAGAGGAATCAAACCACTTAGGTGCAGCAAATTCTAAAGTCCTAGATGTATCTGTACACAAGGGAATAGAAGCTGAAATTACACCAAGGGAATCTACTGACGTTTCAGATTATAAAGATTCATTGGAAATCAACCTCGACAAAAATCATAAAAAAGCTTTCAACCCAACCTTCTCACAAATCCCACATGGTTACCCCGAAACCAACACAACAAACTTCTCTAGTAACGACAAAGAATAAACAAATTTTAAAAATAAAGAATATAACACGGAGGTAATAAAAAATTTAGAATTAAAAGAACAGACAGGAACAATTATTTTAAAGCCAAGAACACAACAGAAGTACATGGCGAAGAACGGTCAAACAGGAATCGGCACGACTGGGGAAAAGTTGGAGAGAGCTGAAATACATTTCAAGAAATCGTACACGATGGCGCGTAGGTGTAGTGGAGGCCCTATGTCCCGTAAGGGAAACATCACGGACGTAATAGGTCCGAGGACCTAAGTCAGTAAGTAAGTAAGAACACAAAAAATAGTAGAAATACCGTGTAAAGAAGAATATATATTAAGTTACAGAAAAACGTGAAATAGCTACAGGAATATACTTGGGTGAAACCATTACCCAACAAAGAAATTCCAAAATTAAGGTACTTCTGATGAACATTTTAGATTCAGACCAAGAAATAAATATAAATAATATTAATATGATATATAAAAATCTCGATGAATATAACGTATCGAGACAAATAGTTTAAAGGACCATGTGAAGAATAGGTTAAAGAAATTAGAGTCACTCTTAGAGTTCGAACATTGTAACGCCGATGAAAAAAAACCATTCTGGACATTTGTCGCGAATACAATGACCTCTTTTACCTTGAGGGCGATCACCTCACTCATACAAACGCTGTAGAACACAGAATTATTACAGGTGAAGACAAGCCCCCTCTATACACAAGACTTTATTGACTCCCAGAAAGTTCTAGACAGGAAATTCATAAACTAGTGAATGAAATGCTTGAAGATGGCGTAGTACAACCAAGCAACAGTCCATGGAATTCCCCTTTACTACTAGTTCCAAAAACAGCAGGTCAAGATGGAATGAAAAGATGGAGGGTGGTAGTTGACTTTAGAAAGTTAAACGAAGTCACCTTCGGAGATGCTTAGGGAAGAGCGTTGGGAAGAGCTAAGTACTTCAGTACACTTGATCTAGCAAAAAGATTTCATCAAATTCTTATGGATGAAAAGGACAAAACAAAAACAGCTTTCAGTACTCCGTTCGGTCATTATGAATACAATCGAATGCCATTCGGACTTAAAAACGCCCCAGCCACTTTTCAACGGCTTATGAATAATGTGCTTATGGGACTTCAGGAAATCGAATAGACGACATAGTTATTTATGGCTATGATTTAAAGGACCACAATGCTAGACTAATTAGGGTTTTAAATCGACTAAGAGAGAATAACCTCAAACTTCAGCCCGAAAAATGTCATTTCATCAGAAAAGAACTCACTTACCTGGGACATGTTATCTCAGAGGAGGGAATTAAACCAAACTGAAAAAACAATTCTGTGAAAACGTTCCCAGTACCTAAGAAACCAAAAGATATTAAATCTTTTCTTGGATTCGTAGGGTATTATCGAGAATTCATCCCAAGCTTTGCGGAAATAGCAAAACCGTTAACAACGTTGCTAAAGAAAAACGTAACTTTTCGTTGGGACAGATTTTGCGACGAGGCTTTCAGAACTTTAAAACAGAAAATTATTAATCCTCCCATCTTAACATACCCAGACTTTGATCAGGAATTTCTAGTAACCACTGATGCAAGTGACATCGCATTAGGCGCTGTGCTTTCTCAAGGCCCCATTGGTAAAGATAAACCAATTTTCTTTGCCAGTCGTACTCTTTACGAGAGGGAAACCAAATACACCACGTCAGAAAAAGAAAGCGATAATCTACGCCCTGACACAATTTCGACCATATATTTATGGGAGAAAATTCACTATTGTCACCGACCACATTACGTTACAATGGTTAATAGGAAGAAAAGATCCTACGTCTAGACTCATGCGATGTAGAATCTTGTTAGAAGAATATGAATACAAGATTATCCATAAAAAAGGCAAATTCAACACGAATGCTGACGCCTTAAGTGACATAAAATCCGATGATGAAACCAACGTATTAGTAACAACTCGAAACCAAAGATGGGTACCAGAAGAAAGGAATGACGTAATCGCGGAAACAAGTAAAAAAGCAACAGAACCCAAGTCAAATTTTAACATAATCGAAAAAAAAAAATAATCAATATTTCTAAATAATAAAGTAAACTTTAAAGCTATTATACTGCCTCTTGTAGAAACAACAAAATTTTGAAAAATCGTTTACGTAATTTCAAAAAACCAGAAATCTGCAAAGTCTTGACCCATAAACTCCAACCTACAAATGTGCTTTACTACATCGTGACATTGCTTTCAAACAGGCTAAATTTAATACATATCTCCATATCGATTCAAGAACATTAATAGAAAAACCTGAAGACATATCAAAAATACTACACGAAAACCACGAGTCACCATTTGGCGGGCATCAAGGAGTAACAAGAACCTCCAAAAGAATTAAGCAGTATTACTACTGCCCAACCATCTCCAAAGACGTTAAAAACCACATACGCAAATCTGAGTCGTGTCAGAAAAATAAACTATCGCGTAATAACAAAATACTAATGAAAGTAACCACTACATGCAAAACTCCTTTTGAGCGTATAGCTTTAGACATAGTAGGTCCACTACCCGTCAGTTACGAAAACAACAAGTACATTTTGACATTTCAGGACGATCTCACAAAGTTTTCCGAAGCAATAGCTGTGCCAAACGCTGAAGCCCCAACTATAGCACGTATATTAGTTGAACGGTTGGTATGTCCATTTGGGATACCCGAATCGATCCTAACGGATCAGGGAACAGAACAAATTTTCTTAGTAATTTTGTTAAAGGGGTATGCAAAGTCCTCAAGACGAGGAAATTGCAAAACCACTCCATACCACCCCCAAACTAATAGCGATTTAGAACGTAGTCACATGACACTTGCACAATACTTGCGTCACTACACAAACAAGGATCCACTCACTTGGGACACATGGCTTCCATACGCTATGTTCGTATATAATACTACCCCACATAGTAGTACAAATTACACCCCATTTGAGCTGTTATATGGTTATCTTGCACGGATCCTCAATTCACTGATTAGAGAACCACAGACTTATTATAACTACGAAAACTACGCCACAGAACTCAAAAGCCGTGTGCAACATGGTTACAAAATCGCTAGAGAAACAATTTACGAGAAGAAAAAGAAAAACAAAAAATATAACGATAAAAACGCCAAACAGAAAAAAATTAAGATAGGTGATAAAGTATTAATGAAAAACCAAACGAGACAAAACAAAGTGTCAAACCTATGGGACGGACCTTACGAAGTCATCAAAATAATATACGACGAAAACAAAGTTATCAAAATTGGAAAGAAATCGAAATTGAACAACAAACTACAACTACTACACCAATGAACAAAACTAAATGAAAGCCAGCAAGAACGCCGGTAACATCAATAAAAATATGTACAACAGAAACACAAAATCCTTCACCTGGAAAATTAACTGTAGACTCTAAAGAAAAACCCAAGAACATTCCCCCTCCTCCACCTTCACCTCTTGCTTTACCAAACACTGTCATTTCTCAACCCATATTTAAACAAACGGTTATACCTCCTCCACCTTTACCTCGTGCCTTACCAAACACTATCACTTCTCAACCCATATTAAAACAAACGGTCATACCTTCTACACCACAAACTAAAATAGAACCCCACTCTTCAACTGTTACAACTCGACAAACAGACAAAGACAACAAACAAGATAAAAAAGGCATACAATTTGCACTTGATCTTACTAGGAGATTGAGTTTTAGAAAATATCCTTCGCGTTGTTCGCACCAAACAAAATATTTAATTAATGAATTATTACTAAAAAAAATATTTATATATATATATATATAAAAAAAGATAAAAATCCATTTTTGTAACTAAAACACAAGAAAAAAAATGTATATACCTAAATTATAATGTATAAAATAAATAGATTAAGCAATATGTAAACAAAAAAAAAAAAAAATAGAAATAAAATACATAACTTTTGTAACATCTTCAAGGAGAACATTTTTTTTTAATATAAAATCTAAAGCAAACAAAAAAAATGTTTAAACTTATACCAAAATAATAAAATATAAAAAAATGTTTCCTAATTTGTAAAGGAAAAACAAAAATATATAAATTGTTGCCTCTTCAACGAAAAATGAAATTAAAAAAAAAAAAAAACAATTTTTTTTACAATAACTTAAATGTTCCCTGTATTGGGAAATATCAAAAAAAAACTTTTGTAACCTCTTCTAGGAAGAATCTAAATATTTTTTTAAAACTGAAACTTACTTCCTGTACTTTTTACAGAAAATTAACCTCTTCAAGGTCAATTTTCTTTTTCGAAGGGGGGAAGGATGTAGTGATCTCACTACATGCCAACCTCCCAACAAATGCATTTTGCCCTATTCCCACGCATTTTCCGAAAACACTTCAACCACCGATATATAATAACTCGACTGCACTATCTGATATTAATAATATATTGACTCACAAATAAATCGTTACGAGGTCATCATAATGTTCACTCGTCATAATTACTTCAAAACCCATATACTGCTATGAGTAATGAATACCTATCCAATTCCAATGTCAAACGGATTGTAAACAAATCCAATGCATTAATTGAAGGCATACTAATTGTCAAAACATATAAACTGCTATGAGTAATGAATACCTATCCAATTCCAATGTCCAACGGATTGCAAACGAATCCAATGCATTAATTACAGGCATACTAAATGCTGAGAATGCATCTTAGCAAGGGTCGACACTATGAGCGAAGTACGTGTATGTGAAATATGATGCGGCGGCACTTTTGTGAAGAACAATTAGGAATATTTAAAATTCCAACTAGGTCAAAATTGGTCGTTGAATATTTTCGGTAATTCTTAGTGGGTTAATAACCTATAACCTATAAAAGTAAAACCTGTTGAATTCCCAAGAGGACGCCGGAGGCAAAAATTAGGCAGTTTTCAAAAGACCAGGTTGTAATCAACAACCATTACCCCGTTTACATGAGGTATTCGAGTGAGCTTCAAGCTCGCTTGGCCCCTTTGTATACCTGCGTTGACTTGAAGTGAGCTTCAACCGACTCGATTCCACTTCAGGAGCGGAGGCGAGTCGAAATTGTTGATAAAAACCTGGGTCGAAGAGTCGGTCTTGAGGATGTGTTCACCACAACTTGTTGTGTTCTACAACCTTGTCCTTATTATTTACAATCTTGTCTGGTTATGTACAATGCGAACCTATTTCTTTCTCTGACTCCTTGACTCGACAATAAATTTTACGACAATTCCGTCCACGCGAAAGCAAAAATTGGTGGTAAAGTTCTTTGAGCTACTACCTTACCACGACCATACAATTAGAGAAAACCTTACCGCCCCTATCTCTGACTCTATGCCTGTATCCATCTACTCAAAAATGGAAGTAAAATTCTCATTAAATGATGTTAACAACATCGTTCCTGTGTTCGGTGGAAATCCGGACGAATTAAATAAATTTGTCGCTTGCGGCAACGTCCTTTTCTCATATATCCAAGACGCAACTAAACATGCTCTATTCTTAAATATTGTCAACACTAGACTTCAAGGGGCAGCTTTTGAGTTAACCCAGTACAAAACTTTGAACACTTGGGCCGAACTAGTAGCAGAACTGGAAGGACAATTTAAGGAACGAATTTCACGTTCAAACACTCAAACAGAGCTTATGTCCGCGCGACAAAACCCGAGGGAAGACATAAAAGATTACGGTGAAAGACTAACAAGTTTGCTACTGAAATTAGACAGGGCGACATACCAAAGTACGACCGACCAGGAAGTACGGGACTATCTTATTACCGAAAACAGACAAACAGCTTTACGTTCATTCGAAGATGGACTTAGGAACTCTTAAAGGCTTTTAATGCAATGGATCTGAAAACAGCTATTGATTATGGCATTGCACAATCCCCTCGGCTAGAAATTGAACAAAACAAATAAACTAACTCATACAGAAATACCTACACAAGGGTCACTTGCCAGAAATGTGGTAAATTTGGGCACACAGCAACTTCGTGTTTCGCTAGATCCTAACAAAATCAACCACAAATCTGTCAGACCTGCAATAAAACAGGTCACACTTCTGCAACATGTTACCGGAATACAAACTCCCAAGTGCAACTATTGTCATAAGCTGTACCATACTGATAATGATTGTCATTTACGGTTAGCACACTGCCGAAACCAAACAAACCCAACTCCAATTAATTCTGCGTCCACAAACCAGAAAAATAAAAACCCATTTAAAGGTAATTCAACTCACGAATTACGACATTGTTGTTCACACCAACCGCAATACGATCTCGACAAAATTGAGTCGGAAAACGAATGCGGGGTGGAACAAATCGGCAACTCCACCCGGGGACAGAAAGTTGTTGCCGAAGTTCATTATGCTCCCAACCAATAAATTTAAAAATGATTTTAAAGTTCTACCCTGAATTTAAAGACCCAGTTATGCGTCTTAAATTGCAAGGGACAAATAAAGAATATACTACATTTTTATTAGTCACGGAAGCAGACATCTGCCTGTTCAAAAACGATTCACCTTACGCAAATCCTAAAAATTCCTGCGTTATCTCCACCATAGCTGGCGAATCTGTGAGAACTTTGGGAGAAATCACGGGAACACTAGAAATCTATGACGAAAAAAATACATCATATTTGGAACACCCATTCCAAATGCTTACAAACCAAATACATTTACAATATGATGGAATACTTGGAAACGATTTTCTCGATAGGTTTGAGTGTAAGGTCAATTACGAAAAAAGACAGCTAGAAGTAACAGCAGCTGCAGTCGTGCATTTATGTGACGGCAAACATTTTTTTAAAACTCAAAAGGTAGAAAGGGTAGCGAAATGTGAAGTAAACGAGAAGAAGGGAGCCCGTAACAAAGCTTACGAGATGCAACCTACGGGTAAAAAAGGTCTCGAAAAAACTAGGTCTGAGAAAGAGGAATCAAACCACTTAGGTGCAGCAAATTCTAAAGTCCTAGATATATCTGTACACAAGGAAATAGAAGCTGAAATTACACCAAGGGAATCTACTGACGTTTCAGCTTATAAAGATTCATTGGAAATCAACCTCGACAAAAATCATACAAAAGCTTACAACCCAACCTTCTCACAAATACCACATGGTTACCCCGAAACCAACACAACAAACTTCTCTAGTAACGACAAAGAATAAACAAATTTTAAAAATAAAGAATACAACACGGAGGTAATAAAAAATTTAGAATTAAAAGAACAGACAGGAACAATTATTTTAAAGCCAAGAACACAACAAATAGTAGAAATACCGTGTAAAGAAGAAGGTTTAAAATATTTAGTTACAGAAAAACGTGAAAAAGCTACAGGAATATACTTGGGTGAAACCATTACCCAACAAAGAAATTCCAAAATGAAGGTACTTCTGATGAACATTTTAGATTCAGACCAAGAAATAAATATAAAAATCTCGATGAATATAACGTTATCGAGACAAATAGCTTAAAGGACCATGTGAAGAATAGGTTAAAGAAATTAGAGTCACTCTTAGAGTTCGAACATTGTAACGCCGATGAAAAAAAAAAACCATTCTGGACATTTGTCGCGAATACAATGACCTCTTTTACCTTGAGGGCGATCACCTCACTCATACAAACGCTGTAGAACACAGAATTATTACAGGTGAAGACAAGCCCCCTCTATACACAAGACCTTATTGACTCCCAGAAAGTTCTAGACAGGAAATTCATAAACTAGTGAATGAAATGCTAGAAGATGGCTTAGTACAACCAAGCTACTACTAGTTCCAAAAACAGCAGGTCAAGATGGAATGAAAAGATGGAGGGTGGTAGTTGACTTTAGAAAGTTAAACGAAGTCACCTTCGGAGATGCTTACCCATTACCCAATATAACTGATATCTTAGACGAGTTGGGAAGAGCTAAGTACTTCAGTACGCTTGATCTAGCAAAAAGATTCCATCAAATTCTTATGGATGAAAAGGACAAAACAAAAACAGCTTTCAGTACTAGGTTCGGTCATTATGAATACAATCGTATGCCATTCGGACTTAAAAACGCCCCAGCCACATTTCAACGGCTTATGAATAATGTGCTTATGGGACTTTAGGAAATCGAATGTTTTGTATACGTAGACGACATAGTTATTTATGGCTATGATTTAAAGGACCACAATACTAGACTAATCAGGGTTTTAAATCGACTAAGAGAGAATAACCTCAAACTTCAGGCCGAAAAATGTCATTTCATCAGAAAAGAACTCACTTACCTGGGACATGTTATCTCAGAGGAGGGAATTAAACCAAACCCTGAAAAAACAATTCTGTGAAAACGTTCCCAGTACCTAAGAAACCAAAAGATATAGAATCTTTTCTTGGATTCGTAGGGTATTATCGAGAATTCATCCCAAACTTTGCGGAAATAGCAAAACCGTTAACAACGTTGCTAAAGAAAATCGTAACTTTTCGTTGGGACAGTTTTTGCGCCGAGGCTTTCAGAACTTTAAAACAGAAAATTATTAATCCTCCCATCTTAACATACCCAGACTTTGATCAGGAATTTCTAGTAACCACTGATGCAAGTGACATCGCATTAGGCGCTGTGCTTTCTCAAGGTCCCATTGGTAAAGATAAACCAATTTTCTTTGCCAGTCGTACTCTTTACGAGAGGGAAACCAAATACACCACGTCAGAAAAAGAAAGCGATAATCTACGCCCTGACACAATTTCGACCATATATTTATGGGAGAAAATTCACTATTGTCACCGACCACATTACGTTACAATGTTTAATAGGGAGGAAAGATCCTACGTCTAGACTCATGCGATGGAGAATCTTGTTAGAAGAATATGAATACAAGATTATCCATAAAAAAGGCAAATTCAACACGAATGCTGACGCCTTAAGTCACATAAAATCCGATGATGAAACCAAAGTATTAGTAACAACTCGAAACCAAAGATGGGTACCAGAAGAAAGGAATGACGTTATCGCGGAAACAAGTAAAAAAGCAACAGAACCCAAGTCAAATTTTAACATAATCGAAAAAAAAAAATAATCAATATTTCTAAATAATAAAGTAAACTTTAAAGCTATTATACTGCCTCTTGTAGAAACAACAAAATTTTGAAAAATCGTTTACATAATTTCAAAAAACCAGAAATCTGCAAAGTCATGACCCATAAACTCCAACCTACAAATGTGCCTTACTACATCGTGACATTGCTTTCAAACAGGCTAAGTTTAATACATATCTCCATATCGATTCAAGAACATTAATAGAAAAACCTGAAGACATATCAAAAATTCTACACGAAAACCACGAGTCACCATTTGGCGGGCATCGAGGAGTAACAAGAACCTCCAAAAGAATTAAGCAGTATTACTACTGGCCAACCATCTCCAAAGATGTTAAAAACCACATACGCAAATCTGAGTCGTGTCAGAAAAATAAACTATCGCGTAATAACAAAATACTAATGAAAGTAACCACTACATGCAAAACTCCTTTTGAGCGTATAGCTTTAGACATAGTAGATCCACTACCCGTCAGTTACGAAAACAACAAGTACATTTTGACATTTCAGGACGATCTCACAAAGTTTTCCGAAGCAATAGCTGTGCCAAACGCTGAAGCCCCAACTATAGCACGTATATTAGTTGAACGGTTGGTATGTCCATTTGGGATACCCGACTCGATCCTAACGGATCAGGGAACAGAACAAATTTTCTTAGTAATTTTTTTAAAGGGGTATGCAAAGTTCTCAAGACGAGGAAATTTCAGAACCACTCCATACCACCCCCAAACTAATAGCGATTTAGAACGTAGTCACAGGACAGTTGCACAATACTTGCGTCACTACATAAACAAGGATCCACTCACTTGGGACACATGGCTTCCATACGCTATGTTCGTATATAATACTACCCCACATAGTAGTACAAATTACACCCCATTTGAGCTGTTATATGGTTATCTTGCACGGATCCTCAATTCACTGAACAGAGAACCACAGACTTATTATAACTACGAAAACTACGCCACAGAACTCAAAAGCCGTGTGCAACATGGTTACAAAATCGCTAGAGAAACAATTTACGAGAAGAAAAAGAAAAACAAAAAATATAATGATAAAAACGCCAAACAGAAAAAATTTAAGATAGGTGATAAAGTATTAATGAAAAACCAAACGAGACAAAACAAAGTGTCAAATCTATGGGACGGACCTTACGAAGTCATCAAAATAATATCCGACGAAAACACAGTTATCAAAATTGGAAAGAAATCGAAATTGAACAACAAACTACAACTACTACACCAATGAACAAAACTAAATGAAAGCCAGCAAAAATGCCGGTAACATCAATAAAAATATGTTCAACAGAAACACAAAATCCTTCACCTGGAAAATTAACTGTAGACTCTAAAGAAAAACCCAAGAACATTCTCCCCCTCCACCTTTACCTCTTGCTTTACCAAACACTGTCATTTCTCAACCCACATTAAAACAAACGGTTATACCTCCTCCACCTTTACCTCGTGCTTTACCAAACACGATCACTTCTCAACCCATATTAAAACAAACGGTCATACCTTCTACACCACAAACAAAAATAGAACGCCACTCTTCAACTATTACAACTCGACAAACAGACAAAGACAACAAACAAGATAAAAAAGGCATACAATTTGCACTTGATCTTACTAGGAGATTGAGTTCTAGAAAACATCCTTCGCGTTGTTCGCACCAAACAAAATATTTAATTAATGAATTATTACTAAAAAAAATATTTATATATATATATATATAAAAATAGATAAAAATCCATTTTTGTAACTAAAACACAAGAAAAAAAATGTATATACCTAAATTATAATGTATAAAATAAATAGATTAAGCAATATGTAAACAAAAAAAAAAAAAATAGAAATAAAATACATAACTTTTGTAACATCTTCAAGGAGAACATTTTTTTTTAATATAAAATCTAAAGCAAACAAAAAAAATGTTTAAACTTATACCAAAATAATAAAATATAAAAAAATGTTTCCTAATTTGTAAAGGAAAAACAAAAATATATAAATTGTTGCCTCTTCAACGAAAAATGAAATTAAAAAAAAAACATTTTTTTTTAAAATAACTTAAATGTTCCCTGTATTGGGAAATATCAAAAAAAAACTTTTGTAACCTCTTCTAGGAAGAATCTAAATATTTTTTTAAAACTGAAACTTACTTCCTGTACTTTTTTCAGAAAATTAACCTCTTCAAGGTCAATTTTCTTTTTCGGAGGGGGGAAGGATGTAGTGATCTCACTACATGCCAACCTCCCAACAAATGCATTTTGCCCTATTCCCACGCATTTTCCGAAAACACTTCAACCACCGATATATAATAACTCGACTGCACTATCTGATATTAATAATATATTGACTCACAAATAAATCGTTACGAGGTCATCATAATGTTCACTCGTCATAATTACTTCAAAACCCATATACTGCTATGAGTAATGAATACCTATCCAATTCCAATGTCAAACGGATTGTAAACAAATCCAATGCATTAATTGAAGGCATACTAATTGTCAAAACATATAAACTGCTATGAGTAATGAATACCTATCCAATTCCAATGTCCAACGGATTGCAAACGAATCCAATGCATTAATTACAGGCATACTAAATGCTGAGAATGCATCTTAGCAAGGGTCGACACTATGAGCGAAGTACGTGTATGTGAAATATGATGCGGCGGCACTTTTGTGAAGAACAATTAGGAATATTTAAAATTCCAACTAGGTCAAAATTGGTCGTTGAATATTTTCGGTAATTCTTAGTGGGTTAATAACCTATAACCTATAAAAGTAAAACCTGTTGAATTCCCAAGAGGACGCCGGAGGCAAAAATTAGGCAGTTTTCAAAAGACCAGGTTGTAATCAACAACCATTACCCCGTTTACATGAGGTATTCGAGTGAGCTTCAAGCTCGCTTGGCCCCTTTGTATACCTGCGTTGACTTGAAGTGAGCTTCAACCGACTCGATTCCACTTCAGGAGCGGAGGCGAGTCGAAATTGTTGATAAAAACCTGGGTCGAAGAGTCGGTCTTGAGGATGTGTTCACCACAACTTGTTGTGTTCTACAACCTTGTCCTTATTATTTACAATCTTGTCTGGTTATGTACAATGCGAACCTATTTCTTTCTCTGACTCCTTGACTCGACAATAAATTTTACGACAATTCCGTCCACGCGAAAGCAAAAATTGGTGGTAAAGTTCTTTGAGCTACTACCTTACCACGACCATACAATTAGAGAAAACCTTACCGCCCATATCTCTGACTCTATGCCTGTATCCATCTACTCAAAAATGGAAGTAAAATTCTCATTAAATGATGTTAACAACATCGTTCCTGTGTTCGGTGGAAATCCGGACGAATTAAATAAATTTGTCGCTTGCGGCAACGTCATTTTCTCATATATCCAAGACGCAACTAAACATGCTCTATTCTTAAATATTGTCAACACTAGACTTCAAGGGGCAGCTTTTGAGTTAACCCAGTACAAAACTTTGAACACTTGGGCCGAACTAGTAGCAGAACTGGAAGGACAATTTAAGGAACGAATTTCACGTTCAAACACTCAAACAGAGCTTATGTCCGCGCGACAAAACCCGAGGGAAGACATAAAAGATTACGGTGAAAGACTAACAAGTTTGCTACTGAAATTAGACAGGGCGACATACCAAAGTACGACCGACCAGGAAGTACGGGACTATCTTATTACCGAAAACAGACAAACAGCTTTACGTTCATTCGAAGATGGACTTAGGAACTCTTAAAGGCTTTTAATGCAATGGACCTGAAAACAGCTATTGATTATGGCATTGCACAATCCCCTCGGCTAGAAATTGAACAAAACAAATAAACTAACTCATACAGAAATACCTACACAAGGGTCACTTGCCAGAAATGTGGTAAATTTGGGCACACAGCAACTTCGTGTTTCGCTAGATCCTAACAAAATCAACCACAAATCTGTCAGACCTGCAATAAAACAGGTCACACTTCTGCAACATGTTACCGGAATACAAACTCCCAAGTGCAACTATTGTCATAAGCTGTACCATACTGATAATGATTGTCATTTACGGTTAGCACACTGCCGAAACCAAACAAACCCAACTGCAATTAATTCTGCGTCCACAAACCAGAAAAATAAAAACCCATTTAAAGGTAATTCAACTCACGAATTACGACATTGTTGTTCACACCAACCGCAATACGATCTCGACAAAATTGAGTCGGAAAACGAATGCGGGGTGGAACAAATCGGCAACTCCACCCGGGGACAGAAAGTTGTTGCTGAAGTTCATTATGCTGCCAACCATTAAATTTAAAAATGATTTTAAAGTTCTGCCCTGAATTTAAAGACAAGGGACAAATAAAGAATATACTACATTTTTATTAGTCACGGAAGCAGACATCTGCCTGTTCAAAAACGATTCACCTTACGCAAATCCTAAAAATTCCTGCGTTATCTCCACCATAGCTGGCGAATCTGTGAGAACTTTGGGAGAAATCACGGGAACACTAGAAATCTATGACGAAAAAAATACATAATATTTGGAACACCCATTCCAAATGCTTAGAAACCAAATACATTTACAATATGATGGAATACTTGGAAACGATTTTTTCGATAGGTTTGAGTGTAAGGTCAATTACGAAAAAAGACAGCTAGAAGTAACAGCAGCTGCAGTCGTGCATTTATGTGACGGCAAACATTTTTTTAAACCTCAAAAGGTAGAAAGGGTAGCGAAATGTGAAGTAATCGAGAAGAAGGGAGCCCGTAACAAAGCTTACGAGATGCAACCTACGGGTAAAAAAGGTCTCGAAAAAACTAGGTCTGAGAAAGAGGAATCAAACCACTTAGGTGCAGCAAATTCTAAAGTCCTAGATGTATCTGTACACAAGGAAATAGAAGCTGAAATTACACCAGGGGAATCTACTGACGTTTCAGATTATAAAGATTCATTGGAAATCAACCTCGAAAAAAATCATACAAAAGCTTTCAACCCAACCTTCTCACAAACCCACATGGTTACCCTGAAACCAACACAACAAACTTCTCTAGTAATGACAAAGAATATACAAATTTTAAAAATAAAGAATATAACACGGAGGTAATACAAAATTTAGAATTAAAAGAACAGATAGGAACAATTATTTTAAAGCCAAGAACACAACTAATAGTAGAAATACCGTGTAAAGAAGAAGGTATAAAATATTTAGTTACAGAAAAACGTGAAATAGCTACAGGAATATACTTGGGTGAAACCATTACCCAACAAAGAAATTCCAAAATTGAGGTTCTTCTGGTGAACATTTTAGATTCAGACCAAGAAATAAATATAAATAATATTAGTATGAAATATAAAAATCTCGATGAATATAACGTTATCGAGACAAATAGTTTAAAGGACCATGTGAAGAATAGGTTCGAACATTGTAACGCCGATGAAAAAAAACCATTCTGGACATTTATCGCGAAAACAATGACCTCTTTTACCTTGGGGTCGATCACCTCACTCATACAAATTACAGATGAAGACAAACCCCCTCTATACACAAGACCTTATCGACTCCCAGAAAGTTCTAGACAGGAAATTTATAAACAAGTGAATTAAATGCTAGAAGATGGCGTAGTACAACCAAGCAACAGGCCATGGAATTCCCCTTTACTACTAGTTCCAAAAACAGCAGGTCAAGATGGAATGAAAAGATGGAGGGTGGTAGTTGACTTTAGAAAGTTAAACGAAGTCACCTTCGGAGATGCTTACCCATTACCCAATATAACTGATATCTTAGATGAGTTGGGAAGAGCTAAGAACTTCAGTATACTTGATCTAGCAAAAGGATTTCATCAAATTCTTATGGATGAAAAGGACAAAAACAGCTTTCAGTACTCCGTTCGGTCATTATGAATACAATCGTATGCCATTCGGACTTAAAACGGCTTATGAATAATGTGCTTATGGGACTTCAGGAAATCGAATGTTTTGTATACGTAGACGACATAGTTATTTATGGCTATGATTTAAAGGACCACAATGCTAGACTAATTAAGGTTTTAAATCGACTAAGAGAGAATAACCTCAAACTTCAGCCCGAAAAATGTCATTTCATCAGAAAAGAACTCACTTACCTGGGACATGTTATCTCAGAGGAGGGAATTAAACCAAACTGAAAAAAACAATTCTGTGAAAACGTTCCCAGTACCTAAGAAACCAAAAGATATTAAATCTTTTCTTGGATTCGTAGGGTATTATCGAGAATTCATCCCAAACTTTGCGGAAATAGCAAAACCGTTAACAACGTTGCTAAAGAAAAACGTAACTTTTCGTTGGGACAGTTTTTGCGACGAGGCTTTCAGAACTTTAAAACAGAAAATTATTAATCCTCCCATCTTAACATACCCAGACTTTGATCAGGAATTTCTAGTAACCACTGATGCAAGTGACATCGCATTAGGCGCTGTGCTTTCTCAAGGTCCCATTGGTAAAGATAAACCAATTTTCTTTGCCAGTCGTACTCTTTACGAGAGGGAAACCAAATACACCACGTCAGAAAAAGAAAGCGATAATCTACGCCCTGACACAATTTCGACCATATATTTATGGGAGAAAATTCACTATTGTCACCGACCAAATTACGTTACAACGGTTAATAGGAAGAAAAGATCCTACGTCTAGACTCATGCGATGGAGAATCTTGTTAGAAGAATATGAATACAAGATTATCCATAAAAAAGGCAAATTCAACACGAATGCTGACGCCTTAAGTCACATAAAATCCGATGATGAAACCAAAGTATTAGTAACAACTCGAAACCAAAGATGGGTACCAGAAGAAAGGAATGACGTTATCGCGGAAACAAGTAAAAAAGCAACAGAACCCAAGTCAAATTTTAACATAATCGAAAAAAAAAATAATCAATATTTCTAAATAATAAAGTAAACTTTAAAGCTATTATACTGCCTCTTGTAGAAACAACAAAATTTTGAAAAATCGTTTACATAATTTCAAAAAACCAGAAATCTGCAAAGTCTTGACCCATAAACTCCAACCTACAAATGTGCCTTACTACATCGTGACATTGCTTTCAAACAGGCTTAATTTAATACATATCTCCATATCGATTCAAGAACATTAATAGAAAAACCTGAAGACATATCAAAAATTCTACACGAAAACCACGAGTCACCATTTGGCGGGCATCGAGGAGTAACAAGAACCTCCAAAAGAATTAAGCAGTATTACTACTGGCCAACCATCTCCAAAGATGTTAAAAACCACATACGCAAATCTGAGTCGTGTCAGAAAAATAAACTATCGCGTAATAACAAAATACTAATGAAAGTAACCACTACATGCAAAACTCCTTTTGAGCGTATAGCTTTAGACATAGTAGGTCTACTACCTGTCAGTTACGAAAACAACAAGTACATTTTGACATTTCAGGACGATCTCACAAAGTTTTCCGAAGCAATAGCTGTGCCAAACGCTGAAGCCCCAACTATAGCACGTATATTAGTTGAACGGTTGGTATGTCCATTTGGGATACCCGACTCGATCCTAACGGATCAGGGAACAGAACAAATTTTCTTAGTAATTTTTTTAAAGGGGTATGCAAAGTTCTCAAGACGAGGAAATTTCAAAACCACTCCATACCACCCCCAAACTAATAGCGATTTAGAACGTAGTCACAGGACACTTGCACAATACTTGCGTCACTACATAAACAAGGATCCACTCACTTGGGACACATGGCTTCCATACGCTATGTTCGTATATAATACTACCCCACATAGTAGTACAAATTACACCCCATTTGAGCTGTTATATGGTTATCTTGCACGGATCCTCAATTCACTGATTAGAGAACCACAGACTTATTATAACTACGAAAACTACGCCACAGAACTCAAAAGCCGTGTGCAACATGGTTACAAAATCGCTAGAGAAACAATTTACGAGAAGAAAAAGAAAAACAAAAAATATAACGATAAAAACGCCAAACAGAAAAAATTTAAGATAGGTGATAAAGTATTAATGAAAAACCAAACGAGACAAAACAAAGTGTCAAACCTATGGGACGGACCTTACGAAGTCATCAAAATAATATCCGACGAAAACACAGTTATCAAAATTGGAAAGAAATCGAAATTGAACAACAAACTACAACTACTACACCAATGAACAAAACTAAATGAAAGCCAGCAAGAACGCCGGTAACATCAATAAAAATATGTACAACAGAAACACAAAATCCTTCACCTGGAAAATTAACTGTAGACTCTAAAGAAAAACCCAAGAACATTCCCCCTCCTCCACCTTCACCTCTTGCTTTACCAAACACTGTCATTTCTCAACCCATATTAAAACAAACGGTTATACCTCCTCCACCTTTACCTCGTGCCTTACCAAACACTATCACTTCTCAACCCATATTAAAACAAACGATCATACCTTCTACACCACAAACTAAAATAGAACCCCACTCTTCAACTGTTACAACTCGACAAACAGACAAAGACAACAAACAAGATAAAAAAGGCATACAATTTGCACTTGATCTTACTAGGAGATTGAGTTTTAGAAAATATCCTTCGCGTTGTTCGCACCAAACAAAATATTTAATTAATGAATTATTAAAAAAAAATATATATATATAAAAATAGATAAAAATCCATTTTTTGTAACTAAAACACAAGAAAAAAAATGTATATACCTACATTATAATGTATAAAATAAATAGATTAAGCAATATGTAAACAAAAAAAAAAAAAAAATAGAAATAAAATACATAACTTTTGTAACATCTTCAAGGAGAACATTTTTTTTTTTAATACAAAATCTAGAGCAAACAAAAAAAAATGTTTAAACTTATACCAAAATAATAAAATATAAAAAAATGTTTCTTAATTTGTAAAGGAAAAACAAAAATATATAAATTGTTGCCTCTTCAACGAAAAATTAAATTAAAAAAAAAAAACAATTTTTTTTACAATAACTTAAATGTTCCCTGTATTGGGAAATATCAAAAAAAAACTTTTGTAACCTCTTCTAGGAAGAATCTAAATATTTTTTTAAAACTGAAACTTACTTCCTGTACTTTTTACAGAAAATTAACCTCTTCAAGGTCAATTTTCTTTTTCGAAGGGGGGAAGGATGTAGTGATCTCACTACATGCCAACCTCCCAACAAATGCATTTTGCCCTATTCCCACGCATTTTCCAAAAACACTTCAACCACCGATATATAACAACTCGACTGCACTATCTGATATAAGGTAATATATTGACTCACAAATAAATCGTCACGAGGTCATTATAATGCTCACTCGTCATAGTTAGAAAACCCATAAACTGCTATGAGTAATGAATACCTATCCAATTCCAATGTCCAACGGATTGTAAACAAATCCAATGCATTAATTGCAGGCATTGAAGAATACCCATACTAAATGCTGAGAATGCATCTTAGCAAGGGTCGACACTATGAGCGAAGTACGTGTATGTGAAATATGATGCGGCGGCACTTTTGTGAAGAACAATGAGGAATATTTAAAATTCCAACTAGGTCAACCTATAACCTATAAAAGTAAGACCTGGCGGATTCCCAAGCGGACGCCGGAGGCAAAAATTAGGCAGTGTTTAAAAGACCAGGTTGTAATCAACAACTATAGGGCGTGAAGCCTGCCCGGCAAAGTGAAGCGACATCAACATAAGCAGCAGCACCAACCACATCAACGACAAAAAATAAAAAAAATAAATCGCGTGGCACAACGGCTCATGAAGAACCAGGGCCTAGTGACTAACAACTCGCAACCATTCCTGTGTGCGCCTTTCGACAGCAATGGAAGGGACCTACAATTTTATGCCGAATCTGAACGGCTAGACGAGAAACACTTATTCGTGACAAGTGATACTCTTGGAGGATTTGTCAATTCCTCGCAAGAGGCAGTAGCCCTGAAAAAAAAACTTTTTTAGTTTTTAGATGGACGAGGCAGGGAAGCGATCCCAGACCTCCAGCGTGACAGTCGAACGCACTAACCATTTCGCTACGGGCTACTACACCACATCAACGACATCAACAACTAAAAAGCAGCATCAACTACATAAATGACATCAACAACATCAACAACATAAGCAGCAGCATCAACAACATCAACAACATAAGCAACAGCATCAACAACATCAACGATATCGACAGCATCATCGACAATAACTAAAATAAGGTCGATATATTTAAGAACAAAATATATATATTTTTCTGTATTTCCACAACCTTGTACTTATTATTTACAGTCTTGTATGGTTATGAACAACGCGAACCTATATCTTCCTCTCACTCCTTGACTCGACAATAAATTTTACGACAATTCCGTCCACGCGAAAGCAAAAATTGGTGGTAAAGTTCTTTGAGCTACTACCTTACCACGACCATACAATTAGAGAAAACCTTACCGCCCCTATCTCTGACTCTATGCCTGTATCCATCTACTCAAAAATGGAAGTAAAATTCTCATTAAATGATGTTAACAACATCGTTCCTGTGTTCGGTGGAAATCCGGACGAATTAAATAAATTTGTCGCTTGCGGCAACGTCCTTTTCTCATATATCCAAGACGCAACTAAACATGCTCTATTCTTTAATATTGTCAAAACTAGACTCTAAGGGGTAGCTTTCGAGTTAACCCAGTACAAAACTTTGAACACTTGGGCCGAACTAGTAGCCGAAATGGAAGGATAATTTAAGGAACGAATTTCACGTTCAAACACTCAAACAGAACTTATGTCCGCGCGACAAAGCCCGAGGGAAGACATAAAAGATTACGGTGAAAGACTAACAAGTTTGCTACTGAAATTAGACAGGGCGACATACCAAAGTACGACCGACCAGGAAGTACGGGACTATCTTATTACCGAAAACAAACAAACAGCTTTACGTTCATTCGAAGATGGACTTAGGAACTCTTAAAGGCTTTTAATGCAATGGACCTGAAAACAGCTATTGATTATGGCATTGCACAATCCCCTCGGCTAGAAATTGAACAAAACAAATACACTAACTCATACAGAAATACCTACACAAGGGTCACTTGCCAGAAATGTGGTAAATTTGGGCACACAGCAACTTCGTGTTTCGCTAAATACTAACAAAATCAACCACAAATCTGTCAGACCTGCAATAAAACAGGTCACACTTCTGCAACATGTTACCGGAATACAAACTCCCAAAGCGTTGGACCCGAAATTAGGAACGAACCAGCCCCCAAGTGCAACTATTGTCATAAGCTGTACCATACTGAAAATGATTGTCATTTACGGTTAGCACACTGCCGAAACCAAACAAACCCAACTCCAATTAATTCTGCGTCCACAAACCAGAAAAATAAAAACCCATTTAAAGGTAATTCAACTCACGAATTACGACATTGTTGTTCACACCAACCGCAATACGATCTCGACAAAATTGAGTCGGAAAACGAATGCGGGGTGGAACAAATCGGCAACTCCACCCGGGGACAGAAAATTGTTGCCGAAGTTCATTATGCTCCCAACCAATAAATTTAAAAATGATTTTAAAGTTCTACCCTGAATTTAAAGACCCAGTTATGCGTCTTAAATTGCAAGGGACAAATAAAGAATATACTACATTTTTATTAGTCACGGAAGCAGACATCTGCCTGTTCAAAAACGATTCACCTTACGCAAATCCTAAAAATTCCTGCGTTATCTCCACCATAGCTGGCGAATCTGTGAGAACTTTGGGAGAAATCACGGGAACACTAGAAATCTATGACGAAAAAAATACATCATATTTGGAACACCCATTCCAAATGCTTACAAACCAAATACATTTACAATATGATGGAATACTTGCAAACGATTTTCTCGATAGGTTTGAGTGTAAGGTCAATTACGAAAAAAGACAGCTAGAAGTAAGAGCAGCTGCAGTCGTGCATTTATGTGACGGCAAACATTTTTTTAAAACTCAAAAGGTAGAAAGGGTAGCGAAATGTGAAGTAAACGAGAAGAAGGGAGCCCGTAACAAAGCTTACGAGATGCAACCTACGGGTAAAAAAGGTCTCGAAAAAACTAGGTCTGAGAAAGAGGAATCAAACCACTTAGGTGCAGCAAATTCTAAAGTCCTAGATATATCTGTACACAAGGAAATAGAAGCTGAAATTACACCAAGGGAATCTACTGATGTTTCAGCTTATAAAGATTCATTGGAAATCAACCTCGACAAAAATCATACAAAAGCTTTCAACCCAACCTTCTCACAAATACCACATGGTTACCCCGAAACCAACACAACAAACTTCTCAAGTAACGACAAAGAATAAACAAATTTTAAAAATAAAGAATATAACACGGAGGTAATAAAAAATTTAGAATTAAAAGAACAGACAGGAACAATTATTTTAAAGCCAAGAACACAACAAATAGTAGAAATACCGTGTAAAGAAGAAGGTTTAAAATATTTAGTTACAGAAAAACGTGAAATAGCTACAGGAATATACTTGGGTGAAACCATTACCCAACAAAGAAATTCCAAAATGAAGGTACTTCTGATGAACATTTTAGATTCAGACCAAGAAATAAATATAAAAATCTCGATGAATATAACGTTATCGAGACAAATAGCTTAAAGGACCATGTGAAGAATAGGTTAAAGAAATTAGAGTCACTCTTAGAGTTCGAACATTGTAACGCCGATGAAAAAAAAAAACCATTCTGGACATTTGTCGCGAATACAATGACCTCTTTTACCTTGAGGGCGATCACCTCACTCATACAAACGCTGTAGAACACAGAATTATTACAGGTGAAGACAAGCCCCCTCTATACACAAGACCTTATTGACTCCCAGAAAGTTCTAGACAGGAAATTCATAAACTAGTGAATGAAATGCTAGAAGATGGCGTAGTACAACCAAGCTACTACTAGTTCCAAAAACAGCAGGTCAAGATGGAATGAAAAGATGGAGGGTGGTAGTTGACTTTAGAAAGTTAAACGAAGTCACCTTCGGAGATGCTTACCCATTACCCAATATAACTGATATCTTAGACGAGTTGGGAAGAGCTAAGTACTTCAGTACACTTGATCTAGCAAATAGATTTCATCAAATTCTTATGGATGAAAAGGACAAAACAAAAACAGCTTTCAGTACTAGGTTCGGTCATTATGAATACAATCGTATGCCATTCGGACTTAAAAACGCCCCAGCCACATTTCAACGGCTTATGAATAATGTACTTATGGGACTTCAGGAAATCGAATGTTTTGTATACGTAGACGACATAGTTATTTATGGCTATGATTTAAAGGACCACAATACTAGACTAATCAGGGTTTTAAATGGACTAAGAGAGAATAACCTCAAACTTCAGGCCGAAAAATGTCATTTCATCAGAAAAGAACTCACTTAGGGGCCAGTTATAGCTATCATTGAAAACCATCATTGAAAAAGTTAGCTGTTTATTTTGAGACCCTTGAAAAGTTTAATCATTGAATATTTTAATGCAGAAATATAGCTTACGACTTCAAAATTATTTCTCTTCCAAAAAAAATTCATTTTGACCCATATCTTCCCCATAACGTAACTTTTAATTTTTCAATGATGAACTACCTTACCAGTGATCATTGAAAAAATTAAAAGTTACGTTATGGGGAAGATATGGGTCAAAATGAATTTTTTTTGGAGGTCAAATAATTTTTAAGTCGTAAGCTATATTTCTGCATTAAAATATTCAATGATTAAATATTCGAAAGGTCTCAAAATCAACAGTTAACTTTTTCAATGATGGTTTTCAATGATAGCTATAACTGGCACCTTACCTGGGACATGTTATCTCAGAGGAGGGAATTAAACCAAACCCTGAAAAAACAATTATGTGAAAACGTTCCCAGTACCTAAGAAACCAAAAGATATTAAATCTTTTCTTGGATTCGTAGGGTATTATCGAGAATTCATCCCAAACTTTGCGGAAATAGCAAAACCGTTAACAACGTTGCTAAAGAAAAACGTAACTTTTCGTTGGGACAGTTTTTGCGACGAGGCTTTCAGAACTTTAAAACAGAAAATTATTAATCCTCCCATCTTAACTTAGGGGCCAGTTATAGCTATCATTGAATACCATCATTGAAAAAGTTAACTGTTGATTTTGAGACCTTTAGAAAGTTTAATCCTTGAATATTTTAATGCAGAAATATAGATTACGACTTTAAAATTATTTCTCCTCTAAAAATAAATCATTTCGACCCATATCTTCCCCATAACGTAACTTTTAATTTTTCAATGATGAACTACCTTACCAATGATCATTGAAAAAATTAAAAGTTACGTTATGGGGAAGATATGGGTCAAAATGAAATTTATTTGAAAGAGAAATAATTTTGCAGTCGTAAGCTATATTTCTGCATTAAAATATTCAATGATTAAACTTTCGAAGGGTCTCAAAATCAACAGCTAACTTTTTCAATGATGGATTTCAATGATAGCTATAACTGGCACCATACCCAGACTTTGATCAGGAATTTCTAGTAACCACTGATGCAAGTGACATCGTATTAGGCGCTGTGATTTCTCATGATCCCATTGGTAAAGATAAACCAATTTTCTTTGCCAGTCGTACTCTTTACGAGAGGGAAACCAAATACACCACGTCAGAAAAAGAAAGCGATAATCTACGCCCTGACACAATTTCGACCATATATTTATGGGAGAAAATTCACTATTGTCACCGACCACATAACGTTACAATGGTTAATAGGAAGAAAAGATCCTACGTCTAGACTCATGCGATGGAGAATCTTGTTAGAAGAATATGAATACAAGATTATCCATAAAAAAGGCAAATTCAACACGAATGCTGACGCCTTAAGTCACATAAAATCCGATGATGAAACCAAAGTATTAGTAACAACTCGAAACCAAAGATGGGTACCAGAAGAAAGGAATGACGTAATCGCGGAAACAAGTAAAAAACAACAGAACCCAAGTCAAATTTTAACATAATCGAAAAAAAAAAATAATCAATATTTCTAAATAATAAAGTAAACTTTAAAGCTATTATACTGCCTCTTGTAGAAACAACAAAATTTTGAAAAATCGTTTACATAATTTCAAAAAACCAGAAATCTGCAAAGTCTTGACCCATAAACTCCAACCTACAAATGTGCCTTACTACATCGTGACATTGCTTTCAAACAGGCTAAATTTAATACATATCTCCATATCGATTCAAGAACATTAATAGAAAAACCTGAAGACATATCAAAAATTCTACACGAAAACCACGAGTCACCATTTGGCGGGCATCGAGGAGTAACAAGAACCTCCAAAAGAATTAAGCAGTATTACTACTAGCCAACCATCTCCAAAGATGTTAAAAACCACATACGCAAATCTGAGTCGTGTCAGAAAAATAAACTATCGCGTAATAACAAAATACTAATGAAAGTAACCACTACATGCAAAACTCCTTTTGAGCGTATAGCTTTAGACATAGTAGGTCTACTACCTGTCAGTTACGAAAACAACAAGTACATTTTGACATTTCAGGACGATCTCACAAAGTTTTCCGAAGCAATAGCTGTGCCAAACGCTGAAGCCCCAACTATAGCACGTATATTAGTTGAACGGTTGGTATGTCCATTTGGGATACCCAAATCGATCCTAACGGATCAGGGAACAGAACAAATTTTCTTAGTAATTTTTTTAAAGGGGTATGCAAAGTCCTCAAGACGAGGAAATTACGAAACCACTCCATACCACCCCCAAACTAATAGCGATTTAGAACGTAGTCACAGGACACTTGCACAATACTTGCGTCACTACATAAACAAGGATCCACTCACTTGGGACACATGGCTTCCATACGCTATGTTCGTATATAATACTACCCCACATAGTAGTACAAATTACACCCCATTTGAGCTGTTATATGGTTATCTTGCACGGATCCTCAATTCACTGATTAGAGAACCACAGACTTATTATAACTACGAAAACTACGCCACAGAACTCAAAAGCCGTGTGCAACATGGTTACAAAATCGCTAGAGAAACAATTTACGAGAAGAAAAAGAAAAACAAAAAATATAACGATAAAAACGCCAAACAGAAAAAATTTAAGATAGGTGATAAAGTATTAATGAAAAACCAAACGAGACAAAACAAAGTGTCAAACCTATGGGACGGACCTTACGAAGTCATCAAAATAATATCCGACGAAAACACAGTTATCAAAATTGGAAAGAAATCGAAATTGAACAACAAACTACAACTACTACACCAATGAACAAAACTAAATGAAAGCCAGCAAGAACGCCGGTAACATCAATAAAAATATGTACAGCAGAAACACAAAATCCTTCACCTGGAAAATTAACTGTAGACTCTAAAGAAAAACCCAAGAACATTCCCCCTCCTCCACCTTCACCTCTTGCTTTACCAAACACTGTCATTTCTCAACCCATATTAAAACAAACGGTTATACCTCCTCCACCTTTACCTCGTGCCTTACCAAACACTATCACTTCTCAACCCATATTAAAACAAACGGTCATACCTTCTACACCACAAACTAAAATAGAACCCCACTCTTCAACTGTTACAACTCGACAAACAGACAAAGACAACAAACAAGATAAAAAAGGCATACAATTTGCACTTGATCTTACTAGGAGATTGAGTTTTAGAAAATATCCTTCGCGTTGTTCGCACCAAACAAAATATTTAATTAATGAATTATTAAAAAAAAATATATATATATAAAAATAGATAAAAATCCATTTTTTGTAACTAAAACACAAGAAAAAAAATGTATATACCTACATTATAATGTATAAAATAAATAGATTAAGCAATATGTAAACAAAAAAAAAAAAAAATAGAAATAAAATACATAACTTTTGTAACATCTTCAAGGAGAACATTTTTTTTTTTAATACAAAATCTAAAGCAAACAAAAAAAATGTTTAAACTTATACCAAAATAATAAAATATAAAAAAATGTTTCTTAACTTGTAAAGGAAAAACAAAAATATATAAATTGTTGCCTCTTCAACGAAAAATTAAATTAAAAAAAAAAAACAATTTTTTTTACAATAACTTAAATGTTCCCTGTATTGGGAAATATCAAAAAAAAACTTTTGTAACCTCTTCTAGGAAGAATCTAAATATTTTTTTAAAACTGAAACTTACTTCCTGTACTTTTTACAGAAAATTAACCTCTTCAAGGTCAATTTTCTTTTTCGAAGGGGGGAAGGATGTAGTGATCTCACTACATGCCAACCTCCCAACAAATGCATTTTGCCCTATTCCCACGCATTTTCCAAAAACACTTCAACCACCGATATATAACAACTCGACTGCACTATCTGATATAAGGTAATATATTGACTCACAAATAAATCGTCACGAGGTCATTATAATGCTCACTCGTCATAGTTAGAAAACCCATAAACTGCTATGAGTAATGAATACCTATCCAATTCCAATGTCCAACGGATTGTAAACAAATCCAATGCATTAATTGCAGGCATTGAAGAATACCCATACTAAATGCTGAGAATGCATCTTAGCAAGGGTCGACACTATGAGCGAAGTACGTGTATGTGAAATATGATGCGGCGGCACTTTTGTGAAGAACAATGAGGAATATTTAAAATTCCAACTAGGTCAACCTATAACCTATAAAAGTAAGACCTGGCGGATTCCCAAGCGGACGCCGGAGGCAAAAATTAGGCAGTGTTTAAAAGACCAGGTTGTAATCAACAACTATAGGGCGTGAAGCCTGCCCGGCAAAGTGAAGCGACATCAACATAAGCAGCAGCACCAACCACATCAACGACAAAAAATAAAAAAAATAAATCGCGTGGCACAACGGCTCATGAAGAACCAGGGCCTAGTGACTAACAACTCGCAACCATTCCTGTGTGCGCCTTTCGACAGCAATGGAAGGGACCTACAATTTTATGCCGAATCCGAACGGCTAGACGAGAAACACTTATTCGTGACAAGTGATACTCTTGGAGGATTTGTCAATTCCTCGCAAGAGGCAGTAGCCCTGAAAAAAAAACTTTTTTAGTTTTTAGATGGACGAGGCAGGGAAGCGATCCCAGACCTCCAGCGTGACAGTCGAACGCACTAACCATTTCGCTACGGGCTACTACACCACATCAACGACATCAACAACTAAAAAGCAGCATCAACTACATAAATGACATCAACAACATCAACAACATAAGCAGCAGCATCAACAACATCAACAACATAAGCAACAGCATCAACAACATCAACGATATCGACAGCATCATCGACAATAACTAAAATAAGGTCGATATATTTAAGAACAAAATATATATATTTTTCTGTATTTCCACAACCTTGTACTTATTATTTACAGTCTTGTATGGTTATGAACAACGCGAACCTATATCTTCCTCTCACTCCTTGACTCGACAATAAATTTTACGACAATTCCGTCCACGCGAAAGCAAAAATTGGTGGTAAAGTTCTTTGAGCTACTACCTTACCACGACCATACAATTAGAGAAAACCTTACCGCCCCTATCTCTGACTCTATGCCTGTATCCATCTACTCAAAAATGGAAGTAAAATTCTCATTAAATGATGTTAACAACATCGTTCCTGTGTTCGGTGGAAATCCGGACGAATTAAATAAATTTGTCGCTTGCGGTAACGTCCTTTTCTCATATATCCAAGACGCAACTAAACATGCTCTATTCTTTAATATTGTCAAAACTAGACTCTAAGGGGTAGCTTTCGAGTTAACCCAGTACAAAACTTTGAACACTTGGGCCGAACTAGTAGCCGAAATGGAAGGATAATTTAAGGAACGAATTTCACGTTCAAACACTCAAACAGAACTTATGTCCGCGCGACAAAGCCCGAGGGAAGACATAAAAGATTACGGTGAAAGACTAACAAGTTTGCTACTGAAATTAGACAGGGCGACATACCAAAGTACGACCGACCAGGAAGTACGGGACTATCTTATTACCGAAAACAGACAAACAGCTTTACGTTCATTCGAAGATGGACTTAGGAACTCTTAAAGGCTTTTAATGCAATGGACCTGAAAACAGCTATTGATTATGGCATTGCACAATCCCCTCGGCTAGAAATTGAACAAAACAAATACACTAACTCATACAGAAATACCGACACAAGGGTCACTTGCCAGAAATGTGGTAAATTTGGGCACACAGCAACTTCGTGTTTCGCTAAATACTAACAAAATCAACCACAAATCTGTCAGACCTGCAATAAAACAGGTCACACTTCTGCAACATGTTACCGGAATACAAACTCCCAAAGCGTTGGACCCGAAATTAGGAACGAACCAGCCCCCAAGTGCAACTATTGTCATAAGCTGTACCATACTGAAAATGATTGTCGTTTACGGTTAGCACACTGCCGATACCAAACAAACCCAACTCCAATTAATTCTGCGTCCACAAACCAGAAAAATAAAAACCCATTTAAAGGTAATTCAACTCACGAATTACGACATGGTTGTTCACACCAACCGCAATACGATCTCGACAAAATTGAGTCGGAAAACGAATGCGGGGTGGAACAAATCGGCAACTCCACCCGGGGACAGAAAGTTGTTGCCGAAGTTCATTATGCTCCCAACCAATAAATTTAAAAATGATTTTAAAGTTCTACCCTGAATTTAAAGACCCAGTTATGCGTCTTAAATTGCAAGGGACAAATAAAGAATATACTACATTTTTATTAGTCACGGAAGCAGACATCTGCCTGTTCAAAAACGATTCACCTTACGCAAATCCTAAAAATTCCTGCGTTATCTCCACCATAGCTGGCGAATCTGTGAGAACTTTGGGAGAAATCACGGGAACACTAGAAATCTATGACGAAAAAAATACATCATATTTGGAACACCCATTCCAAATGCTTACAAACCAAATACATTTACAATATGATGGAATACTTGCAAACGATTTTCTCGATAGGTTTGAGTGTAAGGTCAATTACGAAAAAAGACAGCTAGAAGTAAGAGCAGCTGCAGTCGTGCATTTATGTGACGGCAAACATTTTTTTAAAACTCAAAAGGTAGAAAGGGTAGCGAAATGTGAAGTAAACGAGAAGAAGGGAGCCCGTAACAAAGCTTACGAGATGCAACCTACGGGTAAAAAAGGTCTCGAAAAAACTAGGTCTGAGAAAGAGGAATCAAACCACTTAGGTGCAGCAAATTCTAAAGTCCTAGATATATCTGTACACAAGGAAATAGAAGCTGAAATTACACCAAGGGAATCTACTGATGTTTCAGCTTATAAAGATTCATTGGAAATCAACCTCGACAAAAATCATACAAAAGCTTTCAACCCAACCTTCTCACAAATACCACATGGTTACCCCGAAACCAACACAACAAACTTCTCAAGTAACGACAAAGAATAAACAAATTTTAAAAATAAAGAATATAACACGGAGGTAATAAAAAATTTAGAATTAAAAGAACAGACAGGAACAATTATTTTAAAGCCAAGAACACAACAAATAGTAGAAATACCGTGTAAAGAAGAAGGTTTAAAATATTTAGTTACAGAAAAACGTGAAATAGCTACAGGAATATACTTGGGTGAAACCATTACCCAACAAAGAAATTCCAAAATGAAGGTACTTCTGATGAACATTTTAGATTCAGACCAAGAAATAAATATAAAAATCTCGATGAATATAACGTTATCGAGACAAATAGCTTAAAGGACCATGTGAAGAATAGGTTAAAGAAATTAGAGTCACTCTTAGAGTTCGAACATTGTAACGCCGATGAAAAAAAAAAACCATTCTGGACATTTGTCGCGAATACAATGACCTCTTTTACCTTGAGGGCGATCACCTCACTCATACAAACGCTGTAGAACACAGAATTATTACAGGTGAAGACAAGCCCCCTCTATACACAAGACCTTATTGACTCCCAGAAAGTTCTAGACAGGAAATTCATAAACTAGTGAATGAAATGCTAGAAGATGGCGTAGTACAACCCAGCTACTACTAGTTCCAAAAACAGCAGGTCAAGATGGAATGAAAAGATGGAGGGTGGTAGTTGACTTTAGAAAGTTAAACGAAGTCACCTTCGGAGATGCTTACCCATTACCCAATATAACTGATATCTTAGACGAGTTGGGAAGAGCTAAGTACTTCAGTACACTTGATCTAGCAAAAAGATTTCATCAAATTCTTATGGATGAAAAGGACAAAACAAAAACAGCTTTCAGTACTAGGTTCGGTCATTATGAATACAATCGTATGCCATTCGGACTTAAAAACGCCCCAGCCACATTTCAACGGCTTATGAATAATGTACTTATGGGACTTCAGGAAATCGAATGTTTTGTATACGTAGACGACATAGTTATTTATGGCTATGATTTAAAGGACCACAATACTAGACTAATCAGGGTTTTAAATGGACTAAGAGAGAATAACCTCAAACTTCAGGCCGAAAAATGTCATTTCATCAGAAAAGAACTCACTTAGGGGCCAGTTATAGCTATCATTGAAAACCATCATTGAAAAAGTTAGCTGTTTATTTTGAGACCCTTGAAAAGTTTAATCATTGAATATTTTAATGCAGAAATATAGCTTACGACTTCAAAATTATTTCTCTTCCAAAAAAAATTCATTTTGACCCATATCTTCCCCATAACGTAACTTTTAATTTTTCAATGATGAACTACCTTACCAGTGATCATTGAAAAAATTAAAAGTTACGTTATGGGGAAGATATGGGTCAAAATGAATTTTTTTTGGAGGTCAAATAATTTTTAAGTCGTAAGCTATATTTCTGCATTAAAATATTCAATGATTAAATATTCGAAAGGCCTCAAAATCAACAGTTAACTTTTTCAATGATGGTTTTCAATGATAGCTATAACTGGCACCTTACCTGGGACATGTTATCTCAGAGGAGGGAATTAAACCAAACCCTGAAAAAACAATTATGTGAAAACGTTCCCAGTACCTAAGAAACCAAAAGATATTAAATCTTTTCTTGGATTCGTAGGGTATTATCGAGAATTCATCCCAAACTTTGCGGAAATAGCAAAACCGTTAACAACGTTGCTAAAGAAAAACGTAACTTTTCGTTGGGACAGTTTTTGCGACGAGGCTTTCAGAACTTTAAAACAGAAAATTATTAATCCTCCCATCTTAACTTAGGGGCCAGTTATAGCTATCATTGAATACCATCATTGAAAAAGTTAACTGTTGATTTTGAGACCTTTAGAAAGTTTAATCCTTGAATATTTTAATGCAGAAATATAGATTACGACTTTAAAATTATTTCTCCTCTAAAAATAAATCATTTCGACCCATATCTTCCCCATAACGTAACTTTTAATTTTTCAATGATGAACTACCTTACCAATGATCATTGAAAAAATTAAAAGTTACGTTATGGGGAAGATATGGGTCAAAATAAAATTTATTTGAAAGAGAAATAATTTTGCAGTCGTAAGCTATATTTCTGCATTAAAATATTCAATGATTAAACTTTCGAAGGGTCTCAAAATCAACAGCTAACTTTTTCAATGATGGATTTCAATGATAGCTATAACTGGCACCATACCCAGACTTTGATCAGGAATTTCTAGTAACCACTGATGCAAGTGACATCGTATTAGGCGCTGTGATTTTTCATGATCCCATTGGTAAAGATAAACCAATTTTCTTTGCCAGTCGTACTCTTTACGAGAGGGAAACCAAATACACCACGTCAGAAAAAGAAAGCGATAATCTACGCCCTGACACAATTTCGACCATATATTTATGGGAGAAAATTCACTATTGTCACCGACCACATAACGTTACAATGGTTAATAGGAAGAAAAGATCCTACGTCTAGACTCATGCGATGGAGAATCTTGTTAGAAGAATATGAATACAAGATTATCCATAAAAAAGGCAAATTCAACACGAATGCTGACGCCTTAAGTCACATAAAATCCGATGATGAAACCAAAGTATTAGTAACAACTCGAAACCAAAGATGGGTACAAGAAGAAAGGAACGACGTAACCGCCAAATTTTAACATAATCGAAAAAAAAGAATCAATATTTCTAAATAATATAGTAAAATTAAAGGTATTATACTGCCTCTTGTAGAAACAACAACATTTTGAAAAATCGTTTACCTTATTTCAAAAAACCAGAAATCTGCAAAGTCTTGACCCATAAACTCCAACCTACAAATGTGCTTTACTACATCGTGACATTGCTCTTACCCTTACGAAGTCCGACAGACCGAGAAAAAATTACAAACAGCATGAATAGCAATAGGACTAAACTATCAACCATTGCTTTGTCGTTACCCATAAGTAACCAACCTCAAAACGAACTAAAAACATTAATATTTGAAGCTTTCAAACAGGCTAAATTTAATACATATCTCCATATCGATTCAAGAACATTAACAGAAAAACCTGAAGACATATCAAAAATACTACACGAAAACCACGAGTCCCCATTTGGCGGACATCAAGGAGTAACAAGAAACTCCAAGAGAATTAAGCAGTATTACTACTGCCCAACCATCTCCAAAGACGTTAAGAACCACATACGCAAATCTGAGTCGTGTCAGAAAAATAAACTATCGCGTAATAACAAAATACCCATGAAAGTAACCACTACATACAAAACTCCTTTTGAGCGTATAGCTTTAGACATAGTAGGTCCACTACCCGTCAGTTACGAAACAACAAGTACATTCTGACATTTCAGGACGATCTCACAAAGTTTTCCGAAGCAATAGCTGTGCCAAACGCTGAAGCCCCAACTATAGCACGTATATTAGTTGAACGGTTGGTATGTCCATTTGGGATACCAGACTCGATCCTAACGGATCAGGGAACAAATTTTCTTAGTAATTTGTTTAAAGGCGTATGCAAAGTCCTCAAGACAAGGAAATTACAAACCACTCCATACCACCCCTAAATTAATGGCGATTTAAAACGTAGTCACAGGACACTTGCAGAATACTTGCGTCACTACATAAACAAGGATCCACTCACTTGGGAAACATGGCTTCCATACGCTATGTTCGTATATAATACTACCCAACATAGTAGTACAATCAACACCCCATTTGAGCTGTTATATGGTTATATTGCACGGATCCCCAATTCACTGAACAGAGAACCACAGACTTATTATAACTAAGAAAACTACGCCACAGAAAATTTAAGATAGGTGATAAAGTATTAATGAAAAACCAAACGAGACAAAACAAAGTGTCAAACCTATGGGACGGACCTTACGAAGTCATCAAAATAATATCCGACGAAAACACAGTTATCAAAATTGGAAAGAAATCGAAATTGAACAACAAACTACAACTACTACACCAATGAACAAAACTAAATGAAAGCCAGCAAGAACGCCGGTAACATCAATAAAAATATGTACAACAGAAACACAAAATCCTTCACCTGGAAAATTAACTGTAGACTCTAAAGAAAAACCCAAGAACATTCCCCCTCCTCCACCTTTACCTCTTGCTTTACCAAACACTGTCATTTCTCAACCCTTATTAAAACAAACGGTTATAGCTCCTCCACCTTTACCTCGTGCCTTACCAAACACTATCACTTCTCAACCCATATTAAAACAAACGGTCATACCTTCTACACCACAAACAAAAATAGAACGCCACTCTTCAACTATTACAACTCGACAAACAGACAAAGACACCCTTCAAGCAAGCGAGCTCATTTTCGGTCCGCAAACGTATCAAACAACGTATGGACGACTTAGCATTCGGATCCAAATACGGATCGAAAAACTGCGTTCTGCGGCTCAAATTAGTATGGAAATTAGAATCACCACGAAGCCATTATGTGAATGTATTGTGAGAGAGAGAGTTTTTCAATTCACCATACTCGGAGAACCGAAACCAAATGGAATCTAAAACGGTTCCAAAAAAATGAATGAATTGAGGCATACCTAACCCAAATGTATTAAACAAAAACTTCCCATCTAGTCCAGTTTCTCCATTGCCTACAAAAATAAAACAAACAAATTTTTTCATTTCAAGAGTTTTTTTTATTTATCATTCATAAAAGGTTTTCTGAAGACTATTTTGCACTAATAACCATGACATATTTCCACAAATATAAATTTACATTTAATAAATAGAAACTTGCATTTCTGATTGGAAATTTTTCAAAGTTTTAACAGGAAAAAAGAGATAAAAAAGCAACCGTCTTCGCCACGCTACCTACAAAACTGAACTAAAAAAAAAGTGGTGGAAATTAAGGCAAAATGATTGTATACCTTACTTCACCTATACTCTCTCTATTCCTCGGTGCTTAAAAAAATACTCTCGATTCTCGTTCTTTTTACATGCTTACACAGAAAATTTGTTATTGTGTGTGAGACACTCATTTTTTTTGGAGTCCCAAGTGAACCGAGAAATTTGGGTCCGTGATTTTGCTTGAAGGGCAACAAACAAGATAAAAAAGGCATACAATTTGTACTTGATCTTACTAGGAGATTGAGTTCTAGAAAATATCCTTCGCGTTGTTCGCACCAAACAAAATAAATAATTAATGAATTATTATTAAAATATATATATATATATATATATATATATATATATATATGTTATAACCAAGAATACTGATAAAAGTATTTTTTAAAAGATAATTTCATTTTTTAATCAAAGATACATTGTAATTTAATAATCACTTTTGCTTATTCTCTGTCTACATTTGATGAACGCATATCTGCTCAAATGCAGACTAAACAAAAATTTGAAATAAACAAAATCAAAGATACGAACAAAAGTGTTGAAATAAACAAAATCAAAGATACGAACAAAAGTGTTGAAATAAACAAAATCAAAGATACGATTAGACTTCTAAAGATAGAAGTCGTATATGTAATAAGATGATAAATACCAGTTGTCTATGACATTCTGGTCAGATTTTAAGTAACCTCAATAAAGATAACTTGAAAGAATTTGGAGCTCCGTCTCTAAATTCTTCCTTTTTAAAAAGTATTTTATTTAATTAAATACTAAAATTGGCGCAGTCGGTAGGATACACAAAATATAATATGTGTATCCTTTGCAAATAAGAACCCATCGTTTACCTATCGTTCAAGTGTATTATAAAGTGAAAATTAAAATTCAATTTTTTACAAAAAGAAAGAAAATTATTTTAATAACTTATACCCATATTAAAAGTGAAATTAATATCTAAAATTCTGCGAAAAAGAAATCTTTAGAATTAATAATTTAATTGGACTACTTAACGATATTGAAAAATAAATTCAGTGAAGAATAAACTCTTTAGTGCATATAAAGATTACTTCAGTGAATAATAAAGTTATTAGAACACTTATCTAAAATTCTAAAAATATCAATAATTAATTAAGTAACTCACCCTCATGCAAGAGTAATGTTACGATATCCATAGAGGAAAATTAATTATAACATAACCAACTACAAAAAAAAAGAAAAAAAAAAATACTCAATAAATGCACCTTTTCAAGAAGACACAAAGGAAGAATAATCCATATCCAAGGAACTCTGACGAAGAAGATAGTTCATCAAACGAAGGAGATCCACAATACAACAGAGATAGTAAGAATTTTTATATTAATTTAGATAAACAATTATCACAAATTAAACTACCAATTATTGAAAATATTATATTAGAACAAGACTCAAATTGTAAAGCCAATATGTCACTAACACTCACACTAGACCCACTCAAGTACATCGAAAAGTTAAATACTTTCGATGGACGAAGAGAAGACTTATATACTTTTATTACAAACGTTGACGGGATAACTCCCACTCTTAATAAATACGACATTCAGTCACAGACAATGTGTATAAATATATTAAAGTCTAAACTTATAGGTAGAGCTAAACGTTGTATTGAAATACATGCTCACTTAACCACCTGGAAAGAAATAAAAGAATTATTAGTTGTAAATTTCGGAGGATTTAAATCCTCATTTCAACTTTATGATGATTTGAGACAAACTCCTTATAAAGGAAATGTTATAAGCTTTTATAACGAAATACAAAAGAATCTCTGTGAATTAAACCAAAAAACAGTACAAGAGGGAAAGAATGAGGAAATTACTCATAACACACAAACAGCATTAAACATTTTTAAAGAACGTTTACCAGTTCACATGCGAACAATATTATTTGCATTAAAACCCCCTAATTTACAAGCAGCCTTACATGAGTTAACTCAAGCTGGTTTTGTAAATGAAAAATCTGAAGAAACCCCAAAGAAATTACTAGAAGCACCAAAAATTCAAACTACACAAAACCCCCAAAATAATTATAAAAAATATCCAAATCAAAATAATAACTTCACACCTAGAAATCCAACTTATATAAAACCCCCATTTAATCACCAAAACACTAACAACCCTAATCCAAATTATAAAGGTAATAATTATAACCCAAATTACAAACCTCCTAGTAAACAATATAAACCTATGGAAGTTGACCCAACTTCTAGTCAATTAAAGAAGATCCAAACTAACTATAACGAAATGATCAAAACAACACGGTTTTTCCGAATGTAGCCTCGGAAACCTGTCTACTCAACGAGACAACAAACTCCACTTTATTAAGTTAGAAAAGAATAATGAAACATTAAGACTATTAATTGACACAGGAGCCACTAATAGTCTAATAAACAAAGAAAAAGCTCCAATAAGCTACACCAAAATAAGGAAACACCCATTAGAAATCAAAACAGTAGGTACTTCTATATCAATAGACAAGGAATTAGTTATACCAAAAGAAAAATTTGCACTCAAATCTCGCGTAGATTGCATTTTTCAAATCCACAACTTTAATGTCAGCTTTGATGGATTAATTGGAAACAATATATTATTTCCAAATAATGCCAGTATTGATTTTAAAAACAAAATACTAAAACTAAATGAACAAATTATTCCACTGTTCTTTTCTGAGGAAGACGAACAGGAATATGAAATTGAAATAAATCATTTAAACAGTTTAATTCCACCAGACACATTTACTTTCGAAAATTTGGAAAGTCAAAGAGTCTCACATCTAAACGATGAGGAACATAAAAGTTTATTTAATTTATTGAAACAACACCAAAAGGTATTTTACCAAAAAGGAGATGATTTAAGTTTTACCAGTCATGTAAAGCATAAAATCCCCACAATAAATGAAGAACCGATCTTCACACGGATATATAGATATCCCGAAATCCACAAAAAAGAAGTGGACAAACAAATCAAAGATCTATTAGATCAAAAAATTATCAAACCAAGTACTTCACCTTACAATGCCCCAATCTGGATTGTACCAAAAAAAGAAGACAAAGTAGGAAACAAAGAGTGGAGGATAGTCATTGACTATCGAAAATTAAATAACGCAACAAAAGAGGATAAATTCCCTATTCCACTAATTGACGATATATTAGACAAATTAGGTAAAGCTAACTACTTTTCTACACTAGATTTAACTAAAGGTTTCCACCAAATCGAGGTAAACCCCGAAGATAGAGAGAAAACAGCTTTCTCAACACTATCAGGACACTACGAATGGTTAAGAATGCCATTTGGCCTCAAAAATGCCCCCGCCACATTCCAACGAATGATGAACGAGGTATTAAAGGAATATATAGGAAAAATCTGTTATGTCTACCTCGACGACATAATAATATTCTCTACTTCATTGGAAGAACATATAAACTCATTAAATAAAATCTTCACCAAATTACAGTCTGTAAATTTAAAGATATCCCTAAATAAATGCGATTTCATGAAACAACAGAGCGAATTCTTAGGTCATATAATTACCCCAGATGGAATAAAACCTAATCCCAACAAAATAAGCACGATAAAAAACTTTCCTATACCAAAAACTATTAAGGAAATCCAATCCTTCTTAGGCCTAACAGGATACTATAGAAAGTTCATCCATGATTACGCCAAGATCATAAAACCACTAACTCTCTGTTTAGGGAAAGATAAACAAATAAATATAGGTAACACAGAATATAAAGAATCATTCGAGAAATTAAAACTAGCAATGTCAGACGATTTATTAAATAGACACCCTGATTTTAATAAACAATTCACACTAACCACAGATGCATCCAATTTCGCAATTGGAGCAGTCTTAAGCCAATCACATGGACCACTATGCTTCGCGTCCAGAACTTTAAATAAACATGAATGTGGTTATTCAGTTATAGAAAAAGAACTTTTAGCAATTGTTTGGGCAACCAAACAATTCCGTCATTACCTATACGGTAGACATTTCAAAATACAAACGGATCATCGACCATTAGCATGGTTGCATAATCTCAAAGAACCTAACTCTAAACTCCAAAGATGGAAAATAAAATTAGAGGAATATGATTTTCAAATCGAACATATCGCAGGAAAAGAAAATAAGGTAGCCGACGCGCTATCAAGAATAAGAATAGATAAAACAAATTCACATGACATCACCAAAATTGACAAAATTAGCGAGAAAAACAGAATAAACACAAAGATTGACACAAATAACGAAAATGTATTAAACACTATAGAACTCGTTTCCACACAGCACTCAAATGAGTCAGATAGTTCAAACCTAATTCCAATCACTGAACAAAGTTTAAATATATTTATTCGACAAATTATCATAGAAATAGGAGAACAAAATGATGAAATCATAACCTTCCCTTTTAACAAAAGAAGAATAAAAATAATTAGGAAAAATTTCAAAGAATCAGATTTCGAAAAAATCATATCAGAAATTGATATAGACCATAAAAACATTTTATATTGTAACAACGATAAACTATTTTTAGAATTCCAAATTTATTGGAAAACACACCACAACAACCAAATTTTAATTAGAACTCATATATTCTTAGAAGATGTTTATGATATAACTAAACTAGAAGAAATCATACATAAAAACCATAAGGAATTAAATCACGTAGGAATAGAAAAATTATATTTAGATCTAAAAAGAAAATATTATTACCCAAACCTTAAAACACAAATAACGAAAATTATAAATAATTGCGATATCTGCAATCTGAAAATAGAAAGGAACCCTATTAAATTACCATATGAAAAAACAGAAACACCCTTAGAACCACACATTCACTACCATATGGACATATGGATCCTACCCAATAATAACAAATATTTAAGTTGTATCGACAAATTCAGCAAGTATGCTTCAGTAGAAAAACTGAAAACAAAAAACCAAAAAGACATTTTAAATGCTATGGAAAAACTATTCTCATACATGTCTGAACCCAAGAAATTAACTCTAGACAATGACCCCACCTTCAAAACTTACTCTATAGAAAATTACTTAAAAGAAAAGAATATACTTACACATTTTACCACCCCTTATAGACACACCGGAAATTCGGATGTGGAACGCCTTCACAGCACCCTAAATGAACATATTAGATTACTAGAGAAAACTGAAAAACTTATCGATTTAGTAGCAAAAGCGGTAAATACGTATAACAAAACAATACATCTCACTACAAAAGAGAGACCCTTAGAGGTACATCTAGGTAAAATAGATAATAAAAAAATATATGATAGAATAGAAACAAATAAGAACAAAACTCTAGACAAAATAAATAAAAATCGATTAGACGTAGAAGTCAATCCAAACTTTACAAAAATAAACAATCCAGAACGATTTAATAAACTGAAAACCAAACATAAGAAAGTAAAACTACTTAAAACAATTGATAAAAAATTACTAATCAAACCCCACCAAAGAAAACAACTTCTTCACAAAGACCAATTCAGAAAGAAAAAGAAATTTACTAAAACACAAAATGAACCCAACCAAAACAATAACAATCATGATAGTGATTCTCTTATTAATAACTTCAGTAAAAACCAATGATATAAAAATAACAAAGATAGATAGAGAATTTTTAATCATACAAGAAGGAGAAATAAAACTTATAAATAACTATGACATTCTATTACATGTAATTAACCTTACAGAATGCCAATCATTAATAAACCAGTTAAAAGATCAACACCATTTACTAACAAATCCTGACGATTCGCAAGAACAAAAAATAAATACATTAGAAATAAAACTCCAAACAATTATCCCACACCATATTATTCATAAACGAGGATTAATTAATATTGTAGGTAAAGGAATGAATTACATATATGGAACTATGGACGACGATGATAGACAAGCTATAGAGGAAAGGTTACAAAATTTAGAAGATAGTAACAGGGAACTTTTAGCAAACAATAACAAACAAGTAACCATTAACAAACAATTCAATGAACAATTCTTTCAATTACAAGACATACTTAAACAAAGTTCAAAAACATTAACTAAATACAAAGAAATCAAATCAGAAATAAATACTTTACGTATGGAACTAGAATTCAATAGAAACTTAGTAGAAGTACAACAAATAATAGAAAAGATTGACAATATCATAATGACCAGCAGGACAGGAATATTAACCCAAGATATACTGACCGTAAAAGAAATTTATGACTTCGATATAAACATAGAAAAATTAAAAGAGATAAAATTAACATTGGCTACCTATAACGAAAACTTACTAATAATTCTAAGTTTACCAAGATTTAATGAAAACTTATATAACAAAATATCTATACATACCCTACCTGTAAAAGATAAAATTATAACATTACCTAACGATGAATTTATAGAATTTAATAAAACTATGTATTATATAAACAAAGAAATAAAAAATCTAATAAAAATTGAAGACAATTGTATTGAAAACATATTTAAAGATAATTCTAAACTAAACTGTAAAATTAAAGATTACAAAGATGAAAATATTATAATCAATAAGGAAAAATATTTAATAATAAAAAACATAAAGAATGAAAAGTTAGAACAAGATTGTAATAACTTAGACTATACTTTACAAGGAAACTATATTTTGGAATTTGAAAATTGTAAAATAAAGATAAAAAATGTAACATACAATAGAAAATTATATCAAAATAACTATAAAATAATACCATTGATAAACTATAACTTTTCAGATAATTACTTTAAAAATTTACATTTCCAACCAATAAATAATATTGAAATATTAGAATCAAAAATACATACAAAACATGTAACATATAATGTAATAACTATTGTAATAATAACATCAATAATACTTTTTGCAATCATGTATTTAAAAATGAAACTAAAGAATAAAAAAACTATTACAAATATAAGCCTTCCAACGGTCGCTTTCCAACCGTTAGAACACTCGAAAGAGGGAGGTGTTATAACCAAGAATACTGATAAAAGTATTTTTTAAAAAGATAATTTCATTTTTTAATCAAAGATACATTGTAATTTAATAAACACTTTTGCTTATTCTCTGTCTTCATTTGATGAACGCATATCTGCTCAAATGCAGACTAAACAAAAATTTGAAATAAACAAAATCAAAGATACGAACAAAAGTGTTGAAATAAACAAAATCAATGATACGAACAAAAGTGTTGAAATAAACAAAATCAAAGATACGAACAAAAGTGTTGAAATAAACAAAATCAAAGATACGATTAGACTTCTAAAGATAGAAGTCGTATATGTAATAAGATGATAAATACCAGTTGTCTGTGACATTCTGGTCAGATTTTAAGTAACCTCAATAAAGATAACTTGAAAGAATTTGGAGCTCCGTCTCTAAATTCTTCCTTTTTAAAAAGTATTTTATTTAATTAAATACTAAAATTTATATATATATAAAAATAGATAAAAATCCATTTTTGTAACTAAAACACAAGAAAAAAAATGTATATACCTAAATTATAATGTATAAAATAAATAGATTAAGCAATATGTAAACAAAAAAAAAAAAAAAAAAAAATACATAACATTTTTTTTTTTTTTAAATATTTAAACTTATACCAAAATAATATATAAAGTGTTGCCTCTTCAACGAAAAATGAAATTAAAAAAAAAACAATTTTTTTTACAATAACTTAAATGTTCCCTGTATTGGGAAATATCAAAAAAAACTTTTGTAACCTCTAGGAAGAATCTAATTTTTTTTTTAAAACTGAAACTTACTTCCTGTACTTTTTACAGAAAATTAACCTCTTCAAGGGAAGTATGTAGTACATTACATGCCAATCTCCCAACAAAGGCATTTTGCCCTATTCCCACGCATTTTCCAAAAACACTTCAACCACCGATATATAATTACTCGACTGCACTATCTGATATAAAGTAATATATTGACTCACAAATAAATCGTCACGTGGTCATCATAATGCTCACTCGTCATAGTTACGTCAAAACCCATAAACTGTTATGAGTAATGAATACCTATCCAATTCCAATGTCCAACGGATTGTAAACAAATCCAATGCATTAATTGCAGGTATTGAAGAATACCCATACTAAATGCTGAGAATGCATCTTAGCAAGGGTCGACACTATGAGCGAAGTACGTGTATGTGAAATATGATGCGGTGGCACTTTTGTGAAGAACAATTAGGAATATTTAAAATTCCAACTAGGTCACAATTGGTCGTTGAATATTTTCGATAATTCTTAGTGGGTTAATAACCTATAACCTTTAAAAGTAAGACCTGGCGAATTCCCAAGCGGACACCGGAGGCAAAAATTAGGCAGTGTTTAAAAGACCAGGTTGTAATCAACAACTATAGGGCGTGAAGCCTGCCTGGCAAAGTGAAGCGACATCAACATAAGCAGCAGCACCAACAACATCAACGACATCAAAAAAAAAAAGAAACTTCAACTACATCAACGACATCAACAACACCAACAACATAAGCAGCAGCATCAACAACATCAACGACATCAACAACATAAGCAACAGATCAACAACATCAACGATATCAACAGCATCATCGACAATAACTAAAATAAGGTCGATATATTTAAGAACAAAATATATATATTTTTTTGTATTTCCACAACCTTGTCCTTATTATTTACAGTATTGTCTGGTTATGAACAACGCGGAAATATTTCTTCCTCTCACTCCTTGACTTCACAATAAATTTAAAACTTTGAACACTTGGGCCGAACTAGTAGCTGAACTGGAAGGATAATTTAAGGAACGAATTTCACGTTCAAACACTCAAACAGAGCTTATGTCCGCGCGACAAAACCCGAGGGAAGACATAAAAGACTACGGTGAAAGATTTACACGTTTGCTACAGAAATTAGACAGGGCGACATACCAAAGTACGACCGACCAGGAAGTACGGGACTATCTTACTACCGAAAACAGACAAACAGCTTTACGTTCATTCGAAGACGGACTTAGGAACTCTTAAAGGCTTTTAATGCAATGGACCTGAAAACAGCCATTGATTATGGCATTGCACAATCCCCTCGGCTAGAAATTGAACAAAACATTTGTTTTGTTCAATTTCTAGCACACTAACTCATACAGAAATACCGACACAAGGGTCACTTACCAGAAATGTTGTAGCTAAATTTGGGCACACAGCAACGTCGTGTTTCACTAGATCCTAACAAAATCAACCACAAATCTGTCAGACCTGCAATAAAACAGGTCACACTTCTGCAACATGTTACCGGAATACAAACTCCCAAAGCGTTAGACCCGAAATTAAGAACGAACCAACCCCCAAGTGCAACTATTGTCATAAGCTGTACCATACTGATAATGATTGTCGTTTACGGTTAGCACACTACCGAAACCAAACAAACCCAACTCCAATTAATTCTGCGTCCACAAACCAGAAAAATAAAAACCCATTTAAAGGTAATTCAACTCACGAATTACGACATTGTTGTTCACACCAACCACAATACGATCTTGACAAAATTGAGTCGGAAAACGAAAGCGGGGTGGAACAAATCGGCAACCCGACCCGGGAACAGAAAGTTGTTGTTCATTATACTCCCAACCAATAAATTTAAAAATGATTTTAAAATTCTGCCCTGAATTTAAAGACCCAGTAATCGTCTTAAATTGCAAGGGACAAATAAAGAATATACTACATTTTTAATAGACACGAAAGCAGACATCTGCCTGTTCAAAAACGATTCACCTTACGCAAATCCTAAAAATTCCTGCGTTATCTCCACCATAGCTGGCGAATCTGTGAGAACTTTGGGAGAAATCACGGGAACACTAGAAATCTATGACGAAAAAAATACATCATATTTGGAACACCCATTCCAAATGCTTACAAACCAAATACATTTACAATATGATGGAATACTTGGAAACGATTTTCTCGATAGGTTTGAGTGTAAGGTCAATTACGAAAAAAGACAGCTAGAAGTAACAGCAGCTGCAGTCGTTCGTTTATGTGACGGCAAACATTTTTTTAAACCTCAAAAGGTAGAAAGGGTAGCGAAATGTGAAGTAATCGAGAAGAAGGAAGACCGTAAAATATCTTACGAGATGCAACCTACGGGTAAAAAAGGTCTCGAAAAAACTAGGTATGAGAAAGAGGAATCAAACCACTTAGGTGCAGCAAATTATAAAGTCCTAGATGTATCTGTACACACGGGAATAGAAGCTGAAATTACACTAAGGGAATCTACTGACGTTTCAGCTTATAAAGATTCATTGGAAATCAACCTCGACAAAAATCATACAAAAGCTTTCAACCCAACCTTCTCACAAATCCCACATGGTTACCCTGAAACCAATACAACAAACTTCTCTAGTAATGACAAGGAATATACAAATTTTAAAAATAAAGAACATAACACGGAGGTAATACAAAATTTAGAATTAAAAGAACAGACAGGAACAATTATTTTAAAGCCAAGAACACAACAAATAGTAGAAATACCGTGTAAAGAAGAAGGTATACAATATTTAGTTACAGAAAAACGTGAAATAGCTACAGGAATATACTTGGGTGAAACCATTACCCAACAAAGAAGTTCCAAAATTAAGGTACTTCTGATGAAAATTTTAGATTCAGACCAAGAAATAAATATAAATAATATTAATATGATATATAAAAATCTCGATGAATATAACGTTATCGAGACAAATAGTTTAAAGGACCGTGTGAAAAATAGGTTAAAGAAATTAGAGTCACTCTTAGAGTTCGAACATTGTAACGCCGCGCCGATGAAAAAAAAACCATTCTGGACATTTGTCGCGAATACAATGACCTGTTTTACCTTGAGGGCGATCACCTCACTCATACAAACGCTGTAAAACACAGAATTATTAGAAGTGAAGACAAGCCCCCTCTATACACAAGACCTTATTGACTCCCAGAAAGTTCTAGACAGGAAATTCATAAACTAGTGAACGAAATGCTTGAAGATGGCGTAGTACAACCAAGCAACAGTCCATGGAATTCCCCTTTACTACTAGTTCCAAAAACAGCAGGTCAAGATGGAATGAAAAGATGGAGGGTGGTAGTTGACTTTAGAAAGTTAAACGAAGTCACCTTCGGAGATGCTTACCCATTACCCAATATAACTGATATCTTAGACGAGTTGGGAAGAGCTAAGTAATTCAGTACACTTGATCTAGCAAAAAGATTTCATCAAATTCTTATGGATGAAAAGGACAAAACAAAAACAGCTTTCAGTGCTCCGTTCGGTCATTATGAACACAATCGTATGCCATTCGGACTTAAAAACGCCCCAGCCACATTTCAACGGCTTATTAATAATGTGCTTATGGGACTTCAGGAAATCGAATGTTTTGTATACGTAGACGACATAGTTATTTATGGCTATGATTTAAGGGACCACAATGCTAGACTAATCAGGGTTTTTAATCGACTAAGAGAGAATAACCTCAAACTTCAGGCCGAAAAATGTCATTTCATCAGAAAAGAGCTCACTTACCTGGGACATGTTATCTCAGAGGAGGGAATTAAACCAAACCCTGAAAAAACAATTCTGTGAAAACGTTCCCAGTACCTAAGAAACCAAAAGATATAGAATCTTTTCTTGGATTCGTAGGGTATTATCGAGAATTCATCCCAAACTTTGCGGAAATAGCAAAACCGTTAACAACGTTGCTAAAGAAAATCGTAACTTTTCGTTGGGACAGTTTTTGCGACGAGGCTTTCAGTACATACCCAGACTTTGATCAGGAATTTCTAGTAACCACTGATTAAAGTGACATCGCATTAGGCGCTGTGCTTTCTCAAGGTCCCATTGGTAAAGATAAACCAATTTTATTTCCCAGTCGTACTATTTACGAGAGGGAAACCAAATACACCACGTCAGAAAAAGAAAGCGATAATCTATGCCCTGACACAATTTCGACCATATATTTATGGGAGAAAATTCACTATTGTCACCGACCACATTTCGTTACAATGGTTAATAGGAAGAAAAGATCCTACGTCTAGACTGATGCGATGTAGAATCTTGTTAGAAGAATACGAATACAAGATTATCCATAAAAATGGCAAATTCAACACGAATGCTGACGCCTTAAGTCACATAAAATCCGATGATGAAACCAAAGTATTAGTAACAACTCGAAACCAAAGATGGGTACCAGAAGAAAGGAATAACGTAATCGCGGAAACAAGTAAAAAAGCAACAGATCCCAAGTCAAATTTTAACATAATCGAAAAAAATAGAATCAATATTTCTAAATAATAAAATAAACTTTAAAGGTATTAACAACAACATTTTGAAAAATCGTTTACCTAATTTCAAAAAACCAGAAATCTGCAAAGTCTTGACCCATAAACTCCAACCTACAAATGTGCTTTACTACATCGTGACATTGCTCTTACCCTTACGAAGTCCGACAGACCGAGAAAAAATTACAAACAGCATGAAAGACATCGTAAGTGAATGCAATAGGACTAAACTATCAACCATTGCTTTGTCGTTACCCATAAGTAACCAACCTCAAAACGAACTAAAAACATTAATATTTGAAGCTTTCAAACAGGCTAAATTTAATACATATCTCCATATCGATTCAAGAACATTAATAGAAAAACCTGAAGACATATCAAATATACTACACGAAAACCACGAGTCACCATTTGGCGGACATCAAGGAGTAACAAGAAACTCCAAAAGAATTAAGCAGTATTACTACTGGCCAACCATCTCCAAAGACGTTAAAAACCACATACGCAAATCTGAGTCGTGTCAGAAAAATAAACTATCGCGTAATAACAAAATACCCATGAAAGTAACCACTACATGCAAAACTCTTTTTGAGCGTATAACTATTGACATAGTAGGTCCACTACCCGTCAGTTACGAAAACAACAAGTACATTCTGACAATTCAGGACGATCTCACAAAGTTTTCCGAAGCAATAGCTGTGCCAAACGCTGAAGCCCCAACTATAGCACGTATATTAGTTGAACGGTTGGTATGTCGATTTGTGTAATACTTACTTTACTTTACTTTTGATGGCGCTCACAGCCCAGGATGGGCTTCGGCCTCAACTAACAAGCCCCTCCAGCCAGCTCTGTCCCTAGCTAGCCGCTTCCAGTTGCGCACACCGAGTGCTTTGATGTCGTCATTCACTTGATTGCGCCACCTGTTACGGGTTCTTCCTCTGCTGCGTACCCCATCGGGGTTGGATTCGAAGACTCGTCGGGCAGGTGCGTTGCTGTCCATACGCTCCACGTGCCCCAGCCATCTAAGCCGCTGTATTTTCAGCTTTTTGACCAGGTCAACGTCGCTGTATAGCCCGTATAGCTCGTCGTTGAATCTTCTCCTCCATACTCCTTCGATACACACCGGACCGAAAATCACACGAAGAATCTTCCTCTCAAAGCACCCTAGCAGATTTTTATCCGAATCTTTCAGTGTCCATGCTTCTGACCCATAAAGCAGGACCGGGATGATTAGGGTTTTGTATAAAGTCTCCTTGGTTCTCTGAGAGAGGGCCTTACTACTTAAATGCCTTCTTAGACCGAAGAAACAGCGGTTGGCAAGAGTAATTCTTCGCTTGATCTCTGCACTGATGTCATTCTGCGATGTAATAGTGGAGCCCAGGTAGACAAAGTCCTTGACAACTTCGAAGTTATATCTGTCCATCGTGATATTTTGCCCGAGTCGACGATGTTGAGATTCCTCTCTCGATGACAGCATATACTTCGTCTTGTCCTCATTAACCGCCAATCCCATTCTAGCCGCCTCCGATTCAATGCTCGCAAATGCCCCGCAAATGTCATCCGCATATGCAAGCAATTGAACGGACTTTTGATAGATTGTACCGCTGGTGTTGACATGTGCGTTGCGTACAATGGCTTCAAGAACGATGTTGAATAGGTTGCATGATAACGCGTCGCCTTGCCTCAATCCTTTCTCAACATCAAAGGAATCGGTGGTGTTCTTACCAATTTTGACGGAGCAGCGAGATTTCTCCATCGTCATCCTGCACAAGCGGACGAGTTTGGCAGGGATGCCGAGACTCGACATGGCTCTGTATAATTCGTCCCTTTTCACGCTATCATACGCGACTTTAAAATCGATAAAAAGGTGGTGTGTATCGATCTGGAATTCCCGGGATTTTTCTAAAATCTGTCGGAGTGTGAACATTTGATCGACGGTTGACTTGCCTGGCCTAAAACCGCACTGATAAGGGCCGATCAGATCGTTGACAAAAGGTTTTAAGCGGTCACACAGGATGGCCGACAAGATTTTATAAGCGACGTTTAGGAGACTAATTCCTCTGTAGTTGGTACATTTCAGAACATCTCCCTTTTTATGGATGGGGCACACTATACCGAGGTTCCATTCATCGGGCATACTTTCCTCCGACCAAATTTTGCAGATGAGCTGGTGTATGCTCCTAGCCAATTCATCTCCCGCTGATTTAAATAGTTCGGCTTGTAAGCCATCCGCACCTGCAGCCTTGTACGACTTAAGTTTGGATATCGCCAGCCGAACTTCGGTTAGGTCGGGTGGACGGAACTCTTGGCCATCATCGTCCAAGTTGAATGGAGCGTTCTGCCTATTAGCGGCATCTTGGCTGTCTTCGCCATTAAGCAGTCTAGAGAAGTGTTCTTTCCAGATCCTCAGCACTGACTGTGTGTCTACTACCATATTCCCACTCTCATCTCGGCAGGCTTCCGTTCTAGCCTTGAATCCTTGGGTGGATCGCTTCACCCTCTGATAAAATTTTCGAATATCTCCCCTACCGCTACAACCCTCAATAGACTCTACCGCCCGCTTCTCGTGCTCTCTCTTTTTCCTCCTGAGAAGTCGGCGTTCCTCTTTTCGTTTCAGCCCGTAGAGCTCCCGGGCCACTCTCTCAGCAGCTCTTGTTCGAGTCTGCAGCATTGCCTGGTAGGCCTCGTCCTTAGCTGCATGCGCTAGCCGGCACTCCTCATCGAACCAGGGGTTTCGTTGTATTCGCCTAGTGAAACCCAGCACATCAGAGGCGGCACTTCTAATGGCTTGTTGACAGTGTTCCCACTGGTCCTCTGCACTTGATGCTGGTAGCGGACCTCCTGAGAGATTAAGAGTTACGTGGTCTGCAAAAGTTCTGGCAGTCTCTTGCGATTTAAGCTTCTCGACATCGAATCTTTTCACAGCATCTGCTCTGCGTTGTCGCGTCATGGATATCCGCATACGTAGTCTAGCTACCACCAGGTAGTGATCCGAGTCAATGTTGGCCCCTCGGAACGTTCGGACGTCCAAGATACTGGAAGCATGTCTCGCGTCTATCGCAACGTGGTCGATTTGGTTGACGGTTACTTGATCACGCGACCGCCAAGTCCCCTTGTGTATATTGAGGTGTGGGAAGTAGGTGCTTGAGATGATGACATTTCGCCCCGCCGCAAAGTCTGCCAGCCTGTGTCCGTTGCCGGAAGTTTCGTCGTGTAGGCTGTGTCCTCCGACTATCGAACCAAAGATGCCCTCCTTTCCGAATCTTGCGTTGAAGTCACCAAGAATGATCTTCACGTCGTACTTCGGGCACATATCATACGTTGTCTCCAAGAGATCGTAAAATGCTTCTTTGGTTGAGTCTTCTCTCCTTTCATGGGGGGCGTGAACACAAATCAGCGAAATGTTCTTAAATTTGCCTTTGATGCGGATTGTGACCAGGCGCTCGCTTACACTTCGGAAGCCCAAGACTTCTTGCCTAAGTCTTCCCCTTATCACAAAACCACAACCCAAGAGCCGCTGACCCGGTTCCTTCAAGCACCCGCCGTAGTAGATGTCACACGTTTTCAGTCTCCGTACGCCCTCTCCATCCCATCGCACTTCCTGGATGGCTGTTACGTCAGCCTTTAGCCTGTCCAGGTTCTCCACTAATTGTTCGGCTGCACGTGTTCTGTATAAGGACAGGACGTTCCACGTGCAGATCCGAAATTCATTGTCCTTGTTTCGTTTGCTGGGGTCGTCAACTTTAAAATCATCCATATCCGAGGCTTGTTGTTGTTTCGGAACAACTTTTTTTTACGTGGTAGGGAAGTTACCCCGACGCACAACCCCCGACCCGGAGGACCAGACCCTTCGTATAACTCCAAGGGTAGGGAGCCGGATAAACCGCTCCTTATAGGCCTGAGCTACAAATATGTCGTAGTAGCCCATATAAGGTGTTCACTAAGTAGTTCAACCTAACTGGAACTGTAGACGCCACCGTTGATTCCATCTAGAGAATTCGTCCGCTGCCGCCTCGATGAAAGGAGAAGTGCCTTAGTGGGAACACTCCTCCCCCCCCTCTCTCGTTGGCTGTCCCCAACAGCTTTCCACGGGGATTTAAACCCCGTCTCCAGCTGAGGTACTAGACACCCGATGTTCACCACGTGGAGGTGAGAGTAGGAGTTGGTAGACAGAGGTGGATTTTGAGAAAAACCTGTGGACGCTTGTGTCCTCTTGAATGCACATAACTACCCTTTGAACACCGATTTGTGTAATGGTTTATACAAAAAAAAAAATTTCCTTTTATTAACATAGTAAGCGGCATAACTCCAAGGGTTATTGATGTACTCCTTAGATTTTATTTTGAGCTAGCTCGTCGGTTTAGTGGGGAATTCTTGCCCTTCGTTAATACCTTGAAACCATTAATAATTATTGATAGAGTACATCTAAATAAAAAAAAAAATACTTGGTCTACTAAAAAGTCCACGATTCGACTCCAGATATCAATCTTATCCCTTCCTTGATCATGACAAAAAAAAACTTTGCACGGCCCCTTATTTGTTTCTTCCCTTCGCTCCCATCCTCCGTGAGATTAAATTTTTACTTTCCTCTCATCTTTTCATTCCATCTTATCTATAGGTATCATCCTATAATATAAATTCATGTTTTCTTTATGATTATAAAAGTATATTTTTTTTATTCAGTATTATTCTAGACTTAATTTTAAACTAGATAAGTACAAATTTTATGAAAGAGAGGCCTCTATGCATATAACAAAAAAGATATTCTTCATTTATTTATTTTAGTTACAGTTAATTATTAAAGTTAAAGAAAATAAAAATAAAAATAATTACAACTTCGCTTACTACGGATGGTTTGTTTATACTTTCTTGTAACATCGGCTTCACAGCTTCACTTCCTCCTTTATTTTTTTTTTTTTTTTTTTGTATAATCTTAACACTATAGTAAGTATATAGGTATAGATCATGGGATATGAGATTCTTTATATTTTAACACATGGTGAGTATATGGATATAGTTTATGGGTGATGATACGAGATTCTTTTCGTTTAAACACATGGTAAGTAAGTGTAAGTTATGGGTAATGCATATGAGGTTCCTTTTATTTTAAAACATGGTAAGTATATAGGTATAGTTCATGGGATATGTGATTCTTTTTATTTTAGCACATGGTTAGTATATAGGTAGGTATGAAAATTTCTTTTTACTTTTTTTTATTAACATATGGTAAGTATACAGGTAGGTATGAAAATTTCTTTTTATTTTTGGATTAACTCATGGTAAGTATATAGTATGAAAATTTCTTTTTATTTTTTTTATTAACACATGGTAAGTATATAGGTAGGTATGAAAATTTCTTTTTATTTTTGAATTAACACATGGTAAGTAAATAGGTAGGTATGAAAATTTCTTTTTATTTTTGAATTAACACATGGTAAGTTAATAGGTAGGTATGAAAATTTCTTTTTTTAATTTGAATTAACACATGGTAAGTATATAGGTAGGTATGAAAATTTCTTTTTATTTTTGAATTAACACATGGTAAGTAAATAGGTAGGTATGAAAATTTCTTTTTATTTTTGAATTAACACATGGTAAGTTAATAGGTAGGTATGAAAATTTCTTTTTTTAATTTGAATTAACACATGGTAAGTATATAGGTAGGTATGAAAATTTCTTTTTATTTTTGAATTAACACATGGTAAGTAAAATGGTTGGTATGAAAATTTCTTTTTTTAATTGGAATTAACACATGGTAAGTATATAGGTAGGTATGAAAATTTATTTTTATTTTATTAACACATGGTAAGTATATAGGTAGGTATGAAAATTTCTTTTTATTTTTGAATTATCACATGGTTAGTAATCAGGTAGGTATGCAAATTTCTTTTTATTTTTGAATTAACACATGATAAGTAAATAGGTAGGTATGAAAATTTCTTTTTATTTTTGAATTAATACATGGTAAGTAAATAGGTAGGTATGAAATTTTTTTTGTTTTTTTTATTTGAATTAACACATGGTAAGTATATAGGTAGGTATGAAAATTTCTTTTTATTATTTTTTTTTTTTTTTGATTTATTCAACTACCGGATTCAAGGAAAATATTTGATATGCACTCGGAATAAAACTTTCTTTTTTTTTATATTTTTAAATTTGTTTGAGTCCCGCGAACAAAAAAACTGGGAAATAGGCACCTCTTCGAGGACCAGCGGCCTCGTTGAATCTTCTATGTCAACTGCCCGTGCTTCATTATCTCTCGCCTCATTTCTCATTTCCTCAATTCACCATGAATGATGCCACTCACACTTATGCATTCAAAATTTAAAACAGTTGGTTATCCAATTCCCCACATAGTAGTACAATATACACCCCATTTGAGGTGTTATATGGTTATCTTGCACGGATCCCCAATTCACTGAACAGAGAACCACAGACTTATTAAATCTACGAAAACTACGCCACAGAACTCAAAAGCCGTCTGCAACATGGTTACAAAATCGCTAGAGAACCAATTTACGGGAAGAAAAAGAAAAACAAAAAATATTATGATAAAAACGCCAAACAGAAAAAATTTATGATAGGTGATAAAATATTAATGAAAAACCAAACGAGACAAAACAAAGTGTCAAACCTATGGGACGGACCTTACAAAGTCATCAAAACAATATCCGACGAAAATACAGTTTCAAAATTGGAAATAAATCGAAATTGAACAACAAACTACAACTACTACACCAATGAACAAAACTAAACGAAAGCCAGCAAAAATGCCGGTAACATCAATAAAAATATGTTCAACAGAAACACAAAATCCTTCACCTGGAAAATTAACTGTAGACTCTAAAGAAAACCCCAAGAACATTCTTCCTCCTCCACCTTTACCTCGTGCTTTACCGTGCTTTTAAAAACAGAACGCCACTCTTCAACTATTACAACTCGACAAACAGACAAAGACAACAAACAAGATAAAAAAGGCATACAATTTGCACTTGATCTTACTAGGAGATTGAGTTCTAGAAAACATCCTTCGCGTTGTTCGCACCAAACAAAATAATTAATTAATGAATTATTATTAAAAAAAAATATATATATATATATATATAAAAATAGATAAAAATCCATTTTTGTAACTAAAACACAAGGAAAAAAATGTATATACCTAAATTATAATGTATAAAATAAATAGATTAAGCAATATGTAAACAAAAAAAAAATAAAATAATAAAATCTAAAGCAAACAAAAAAAATGTTTAAACTTATACCAAAATAATAAAATATAAAAAAATGTTTCCTAATTTGTAAAGGAAAAACAAAAATATATAAATTGTTGCCTCTTCAACGAAAAATGAAATTAAAAAAAAAAACAATTTTTTTACAATAACTTAAATGTTCCCTGTATTGGTAAATATCGAAAAAAAACTTTTGTAACCTCTTCTAGGAAGAATCTATATATTTTTTTAAAACTGAAACTTACTTCCTGTACTTTTTACAGAAAATTAAACTCTTCAAGGACAATTTTCTTTTTCGAAGGGGGGAAGGATGTAGTGATCTCACTACATGCCAACCTCCCAACAAATGCATTTTGCCCTATTCCCACGCATTTTCCAAAAACACTTCAACCACCGATATATAATAACTCGACTGCACTATCTGATATAAGGTAATATATTGACTCACAAATAAATCGTCACGAGGTCATTATAATGCTCACTCGTCATAGTTAGAAAACCCATAAACTGCTATGAGTAATGAATACCTATCCAATTCCAATGTCCAACGGATTGTAAACAAATCCAATGCATTAATTGCAGGCATTGAAGAAAACCCATACTAAATGCTGAGAATGCATCTTAGCAAGGGTCGACACTATGATCGAAGTACGTGTATGTGAAATATGATGCGACGGCACTTTTGTGAAGAACAATTAGGAATATTTAAAATTCCAACTAGGTCACAATTGGTCGTTGAATATTTTCGATAATTCTTAGTGGGTTAATAACCTATAACCTATAAAAGTAAGACCTGGCGAATTGCCAAGCGGACGCCGGAGGCAAAAATTAGGCAGTGTTTAAAAGACCAGGTTGTAATCAACAACTATAGGGCGTGAAGCCTGCCCGGCAAAGTGAAGCGACATCAACATAAGCAGCACCACCAACCACATCAACGACAAAAAATAAATCGCGTGGCACAACGGCTCATGAAGAACTAGGGCCTAGTGACTAACAACTCGCAACCATTCCTGTGTGCGCCTTTCGACAGCAATGGAAGGGACCTACAATTTTATGCCGAATCCGAACGGCTAGACGAGAAGCACTTATTCGTGACAAGTGACACTCTTGGAAGATTTGTCAATTCCTCGCAAGAGGCAGTAGCCCTGAAAAAAAACTTTTTTAGTTTTTAGATGGACGAGGCAGGGAAGCGATCCCAGACCTCCAGCGTGACAGTCGAACGCACTAACCATTTCGCTACGGGCTAAACTAAACTAAAAAGCAGCATCAACTACATTAATGACATCAACAACATAAGCAGCAGCATCAACAACATCAACGACATCAACAACATAAGCAACAGCATCAACAACATCAACGATATCGACAGCATCATCGACAATAACTAAAATAAGGTCGTCATATTTAAGAACGAAATATATATATTTTTCTGTATTTCCACAACCTTGTACTTATTATTTACAGTCTTGTATGGTTATGAACAACGCGAACCTATATCTTCCTCTCACTCCTTGACTCGACAATAAATTTTACGACAATTCCGACCACGCGAAAGCAAAAATTGGTGGTAAAGTTCTTTGAGCTGCTACCTTACCACGACCATACAATTAGAGAAAACCTTACCGCCCCTATCTCTGACTCTATGCCTGTATCCATCTACTCAAAAATGGAAGTAAAATTCTCATTAAATGATGTTAACAACATCGTTCCTGTGTTCGGTGGAAATCCGGACGAATTAAATAAATTTGTCGCTTGCGGCAACGTCCTTTTCTCATATATCCAAGACGCAACTAAACATGCTCTATTCTTAAATATTGTCTCCAAGGGGTAGCTTTCGAGTTAACCCAGTACAAAACTTTGAACACTTGGGCCGAACTAGTAGCCGAACTGGAAGGATAATTTAAGGAACGAATTTCACGTTCAAACACTCAAACAGAACTTATGTCCGCGCGACAAAACCCGAGGGAAGACATAAAAGACTACGGTGAATGATTAACACGTTTGCTACAAAAATTAGACAGGGCGACATACCAAAGTACGACCGACCAGGAAGTACGGGACTATCTTACTACCGAAAACAGACAAACAGCTTTACGTTCATTCGAAGACGGACTTAGGAACTATTAAAGGCTTTTAATGCTATGGACCTGAAAACAGCCATTGATTATGGCATTGTACAATCCCCTCGGCTAGAAATTGAACAAAACATTTGTTTTGTTCAATTTCTTGCACACTAACTCATACAGAAATACCGACACAAGGGTCACTTGCCAGAAATGTGGTAGCTAAATTTGGGCACACAGCAACTTCGTGTTTCGCTAGATCCTAACAAAATCAACCACAAATCTGTCAGACCTGCAATAAAACAGGTCACACTTCTGCAACATGTTACCGGAATACAAACTCCCAAAGCGTTAGACCCGAAATTAAGAACGAACCAACCCCCAAGTGCAACTATTGTCATAAGCTGTACCATACTGATAATGATTGTCGTTTATGGTTAGCACACTGCCGAAACCAAACAAACCCAACTCCGAATAATTCTGTGTCCACAAACCAGAAAAATAAAAACCCATTTAAAGGTAATTCAACTCACGAATTACGACATTGTTGTTCACACCAACCGCAATACGATCTCGACAAAATTGAGTCGGAAAACGAATGCGGGGTGGAACAAATCGGCAACCCCACCCGGGAACAGAAAGTTGTTGTTCATTATACTCCCAACCAATAAATTTAAAAATGATTTAAAATTCTGCCCTGAATTTAAAGACCCAGTAATCGTCTTAAATTGCAAGGGACAAATAAAGAATATACTACATTTTTAATAGACACGAAAGCAGACATCTGCCTGTTCAAAAACGATTCAACTTACGCAAATCCTAAAAATTCCTGCGTTATCTTTACCATAGCTGGCGAATCTGTGAGAACTTTGGGAGAAATCACGGGAACACTAGAAATCTATGACGAACAAAATACATCATATTTGGAACACCCATTCCAAATGCTTACAAACCAAATACATTTACAATATGATGGAATACTTGGAAACGATTTTCTCGATAGGTTTGAATGTAAGGTCAATTACGAAAAAAGACAGCTAGAAGTAACAGCAGCTGCAGTCGTTCAAATATTTTTTTAAACCTCAAAAGGTAGAAAGGGTAGCGAAATGTGAAGTAATCGAGAAGAAGGGAGCCCGTAAAACATCTTACGAGATGCAACCTACGAGTAAAAAAGGTCTCGAAAAAACTAGGTATGAGATAGGTTTGAGTGTAAGGTCAATTACGAAAAAAGACACCTAGAAGTAACACTAGCTGCAGTCGTTCGTTTATGTGACGGCAAACATTTTTTTAAACCTCAAAAGGTAGAAAGGGTAGCGAAATGTGAAGTAATCGAGAAGAAGGGAGACCGTAAAACAACTTACGAGATGCAACCTACGGGTACAAAAGGTCTCGAAAAAACTAGGTATGAGAAAGAGGAATCAAACCACTTAGGTGCAGCAAATTCTAAAGTCCTAGATGTATCTGTACACAAGGGAATAGAAGCTGAAATTACACCAAGGGAATCTACTGACGTTTCAGATTATAAAGATTCATTGGAAATCAACCTCGACAAAAATCATACAAAAGCTTTCAACCCAACCTTCTCACAAATCCCACATGGTTACCCCGAAACCAACACAACAAACTTCTCTAGTAACGACAAAGAATAAACAAATTTTAAAATAAAGAATATAGCACGGAGGTAATAAAAAATTTAGAATTAAAAGAACAGACAGGAACAATTATTTTAAAGCCAAGAACACAACAAATAGTAGAAATACCGTGTAAAGAAGAAGGTTTAAAATATTTAGTTACAGAAAAACGTGAAATAGCTACAGGAATATACTTGGGTGAAACCATTACCCAACAAAGAAATTCCAAAATGAAGGTACTTCTGATGAACATTTTAGATTCAGACCAAGAAATAAATATAAAAATCTCGATGAATATAACGTTATCGAGACAAATAGTTTAAAGGACCATGTGAAGAATAGGTTAAAGAAATTAGAGTCACTCTTAGAGTTCGAACATTGTAACGCCGATGAAAAAAAAACCATTCTGGACATTTGTCGCGAATACAATGACCTGTTTTACCTTGAGGGCGATCACCTCACTCATACAAACGCTGTAGAACACAGAATTATTACAGGTGAAGACAAGCCCCCTCTATACACAAGACCTTATTGACTCCCAGAAAGTTCTAGACAGGAAATTCATAAACTAGTGAATGAAATGCTAGAAGATGGCGTAGTACAACCAAGCAACAGTCCATGGAATTCCCCTTTACTACTAGTTCCAAAAACAGCAGGTCAAGATGGAATGAAAAGATGGAGGGTGGTAGTTGACTTTAGAAAGTTAAACGAAGTCACCTTCGGAGATGCTTACCCATTACCCAATATAACTGATACCTTAGACGTGTTTGGAAGAGCTAAGTACTTCAGTACACTTGATCTAGCAAAAAGATTTTATCAAATTCTTATGGATGAAAAGGACAAAACAAAAACAGCTTTCAGTACTCCGTTCGGTCACTATGAATACAATCGAATGCCATTCGGACTTAAAAACGCCCCAGCCACTTTTCAAAGGCTTATGAATAATGTGCTTATGGGACTTCAGGAAATCGAATGTTTTGTATACGTAGACGACATAGTTATTTATGGCTATGATTTAAAGGACCACAATGCTAGACTAATTAAGGTTTTAAATCGACTAAGAGAGAATAACCTCAAACTTCAGCCCGAAAAATGTCATTTCATCAGAAAAGAACTCACTTACCTGGGACATGTTAACTCAGAGGAGGGAATTAAACCAAACTGAAAAAACAATTCTGTGAAAACGTTCCCAGTACCTAAGAAACCAAAATATATTAAATCTTTTCTTGGATTCGTAGGGTATTATCGAGAAATCATCCCAAACTTTGCGGAAATAGCAAAACCGTTAACAACGTTGCTAAAGAAAAACGTAACTTTTCGTTGGGACAGTTTTTGCGACGAGGCTTTCAGAACTTTAAAACAGAAAATTATTAATCCTCCCATTTTAACATACCCAGACTTTGATCAGGAATTTCTAGTAACCACTGATGCAAGTGACATCGCATTAGGCGCTGTGCTTTCTCAAGGTCCCATTGGTAAAGATAAACCAATTTTCTTTGCCAGTCGTACTCTTTACGAGAGGGAAACCAAATACACCACGTCAGAAAAAGAAAGCGATAATCTACGCCCTGACACAATTTCGACCATATATTTATGGGAGAAAATTTACTATTGTCACCGACCACATTACGTTACAATGGTTAATAGGAAGAAAAGATCCTACGTCTAGACTCATGCGATGGAGAATCTTGTTAGAAGAATATGAATACAAGATTATCCATAAAAAAGGCAAATTCAACACGAATGCTGACGCCTTAAGTCACATAAAATCCGATGATGAAACCAAAGTATTAGTAACAACTCGAAACCAAAGATGGGTACAAGAAGAAAGGAATGACGTAATCGCGGAAACAAGTAAAAAAGCAACAGAACCCAAGTCAAATTTTAACATAATCGAAAAAAAAAATAATCAATATTTCGAAATAATAATAAATAAGTAAACTTTAAAGCTATTATACTGCCTCTTGTAGAAACAACAAAATTTTGAAAAATCGTTTACATAATTTCAAAAAACCAGAAATCTGCAAAGTCTTGACCCATAAACTCCAACCTACAAATGTGCTTACTACATCAGGTAGAAAAACCTGAAGACATATCAAAAATACTACACGAAAACCACGAGTCACCATTTGGCGGGCATCAAGGAGTAACAAGAACCTCCAAAAGAATTAAGCATTATTACTACTGCCCAACCATCTCCAAAGACGTTAAAAACCACATACGCAAATCTGAGTCGTGTCAGAAAAATAAACTATCGCGTAATAACAAAATACCAATGAAAGTAACCACTACATGCAAAACTCCTTTTGAGCGTATAGCTTTAGACATAGTAGGTCTACTACCTGTCAGTTACGAAAACAACAAGTACATTTTGACATTTCAGGACGATCTCACAAAGTTTTCCGAAGCAATAGCTGTGCCAAACGCTGAAGCCCCAACTATAGCACGTATATTAGTTGAACGGTTGGTATGTCCATTTGGGATACCCGACTCGATCCTAACGGATCAGGGAACAGAACAAATTTTCTTAGTAATTTTTTTAAAGGGGTATGCAAAGTTCTCAAGACGAGGAAATTTCAAAACCACTCCATACCACCCCCAAACTAATAGCGATTTAGAACGTAGTCACAGGACAGTTGCACAATACTTGCGTCACTACATAAACAAGGATCCACTCACTTGGGACACATGGCTTCCATACGCTATGTTCGTATATAATACTACCCCACATAGTAGTACAAATTACACCCCATTTGAGCTGTTATATGGTTATCTTGCACGGATCCTCAATTCACTGAACAGAGAACCACAGACTTATTATAACTACGAAAACTACGCCACAGAACTCAAAAGCCGTGTGCAACATGGTTACAAAATCGCTAGAGAAACAATTTACGAGAAGAAAAAGAAAAACAAAAAATATAATGATAAAAACGCCAAACAGAAAACATTTAAGATAGGTGATAAAGTATTAATGAAAAACCACACGAGACAAAACAAAGTGTCAAACCTATGGGACGGACCTTACGAAGTCATCAAAATAATATCCGACGAAAACACAGTTATCAAAATTGGAAAACTAGGTATGAGATAGGTTTGAGTGTAAGGTCAATTACGAAAAAAGACAGCTAGAAGTAACAGCAGCTGCAGTCGTTCGTTTATGTGACGGCAAACATTTTTTTAAACCTCAAAAGGTAGAAAGGGTAGCGAAATGTGAAGTAATCGAGAAGAAGGAAGACCGTGAAACATCTTACGAGATGCAACCTACGGGTAAAAAAGGTCTCGAAAAAACTAGGTATGAGAAAGAGGAATCAAACCACTTAGGTGCAGCAAATTCTAAAGTCCTAGATGTATCTGGGAATAGAAGCTGAAATTACACCAAGGGAATCTACTGACGTTTCAGATTATAAAGATTCATTGGAAATCAACCTCGACAAAAATCATACAAAAGCTTTCAACCCAACCTTCTCACAAATCCCACATGGTTACCCCGAAACCAACATAACAAACTTCTCTAGTAACGACAAAGAATAAACAAATTTTAAAAATAAAGAATATAACACGGAGGTAATAAAAAATTTAGAATTAAAAGAACAGACAGGAACAATTATTTTAAAGCCAAGAACACAACAAATAGTAGAAATACCGTGTAAAAAAGAAGGTTTAAAATATTTAGTTACAGAAAAACGTGAAATAGCTACAGGAATATACTTGGGTGAAACCATTACCCAACAAAGAAATTCCAAAATGAAGGTACTTCTGATGTACATTTTAGATTCAGACCAAGAAATAAATATAAATCATATTAATATGATATATAAAAATCTCGATGAATATAACGTTATCGAGACAAATAGTTTAAAGGACCATGTGAAGAATAGGTTAAAGAAATTAGAGTCACTCTTAGAGTTCGAACATTGTAACGCCGATGAAAAAAAAACCATTCTGGACATTTGTCGCGAATACAATGACCTCTTTTACCTTGAGGGCGATCACCTCACTCATACAAACGCTGTAGGACACAGAATTATTACAGGTGAAGACAAGCCCCCTCTATACACAAGACCTTATTGACTCCCAGAAAGTTCTAGACAGGAAATTCATAAACTAGTGAATGAAATGCTAGAAGATTTCGTAGTACAACCAAGCAACAGTCCATGGAATTCCCCTTTACTACTAGTTCCAAAAACAGCAGGTCAAGATGGAATGAAAAGATGGAGGGTGGTAGTTGACTTTAGAAAGTTAAACGAAGTCACCTTCGGAGATGCTTACCCATTACCCAATATAACTGATATCTTAGACGTGTTGGGAAAAGCTAAGTACTTCAGTACACTTGATCTAGCAAAAAGATTTCATCAAATTCTTATGGATGAAAAGGACAAAACAAAAACAGCTTTCAGTACTCCGTTCGGTCATTATGAATACAATCGAATGACATTCGGACTTAAAAACGCCCCAGCCACTTTTCAACGGCTTATGAATAATATGCTTATGGGACTTCAGGAAATCGAATGTTTTGTATACGTAGACGACATAGTTATTTATGGCTATGATTTAAAGGACCACAATGCTAGACTAATTAGGGTTTTAAATCGACTAAGAGAGAATAACCTCAAACTTCAGCCCGAAAAATGTCATTTCATCAGAAAAGAACTCACTTACCTGGGACATGTTAACTCAGAGGAGGGAATTAAACCAAACTGAAAAAACAATTCTGTGAAAACGTTCCCAGTACCTAAGAAACCAAAATATATTAAATCTTTTCTTGGATTCGTAGGGTATTATCGAGAATTCATCCCAAACTTTGCGGAAATAGCAAAACCGTTAACAACGTTGCTAAAGAAAAACGTAACTTTTCGTTGGGACAGTTTTTGCGACGAGGCTTTCAGAACTTTAAAACAGAAAATTATTAATCCTCCCATCTTAACATACCCAGACTTTGATCAGGAATTTCTAGTAACCACTGATGCAAGTGACATCGCATTAGGCGCTGTGCTTTCTCAAGGTCCCATTGGTAAAGATAAACCAATTTTCTTTGCCAGTCGTACTCTTTACGAGAGGGAAACCAAATACACCACGTCAGAAAAAGAAAGCGATAATCTACGCCCTGACACAATTTCGACCATATATTTATGGGAGAAAATTTACTATTGTCACCGACCACATTACGTTACAATGGTTAATAGGAAGAAAAGATCCTACGTCTAGACTCATGCGATGGAGAATCTTGTTAGAAGAATATGAATACAAGATTATCCATAAAAAAGGCAAATTCAACACGAATGCTGACGCCTTAAGTCACATAAAATCCGATGATGAAACCAAAGTATTAGTAACAACTCGAAACCAAAGATGGGTACAAGAAGAAAGGAATGACGTAATCGCGGAAACAAGTAAAAAAGCAACAGAACCCAAGTCAAATTTTAACATAATCGAAAAAAAATAATCAATATTTCGAAATAATAATAAATAAGTAAACTTTAAAGCTATTATACTGCCTCTTGTAGAAACAACAAAATTTTGAAAAATCGTTTACATAATTTCAAAAAACCAGAAATCTGCAAAGTCTTGACCCATAAACTCCAACCTACAAATGTGCTTACAACATCAGGTAGAAAAACCTGAAGACATATCAAAAATACTACACGAAAACCACGAGTCACCATTTGGCGGGCATCAAGGAGTAACAAGAACCTCCAAAAGAATTAAGCAGTATTACTACTGCCCAACCATCTCCAAAGACGTAAAAAACCACATACGCAAATCTGAGTCGTGTCAGAAAAATAAACTATCGCGTAATAACAAAATACCAATGAAAGTAACCACTACATGCAAAACTCCTTTTGAGCGTATAGCTTTAGACATAGTCGGTCCACTACCCGTCAGTTACGAAAACAACAAGTACATTTTGACATTTCAGGACGATCTCACAAAGTTTTCCGAAGCAATAGCTGTGCCAAACGCTGAAGCCCCAACTATAGCACGTATATAAGTTGAACGGTTGGTATGTCCATTTGGGATACCCGACTCGATCCTAACGGATCAGGGAACAGAACAAATTTTCTTAGTAATTTTTTTAAAGGGGTATGCAAAGTTCTCAAGACGAGGAAATTTCAAAACCACTCCATACCACCCCCAAACTAATAGCGATTTAGAACGTAGTCACAGGACAGTTGCACAATACTTGCGTCACTACATAAACAAGGATCCACTCACTTGGGACACATGGCTTCCATACGCTATGTTCGTATATAATACTACCCCACATAGTAGTACAAATTACACCCCATTTGAGCTGTTATATGGTTATCTTGCACGGATCCTCAATTCACTGAACAGAGAACCACAGACTTATTATAACTACGAAAACTACGCCACAGAACTCAAAAGCCGTCTGCAACATGGTTACAAAATCGCTAGAGAAACAATTTATGAGAAGAAAAAGAAAAACAAAAAATATAATGATAAAAACGCCAAACAGAAAACATTTAAGATAGGTGATAAAGTATTAATGAAAAACCAAACGAGACAAAACAAAGTGTCAAACCTATGGGACGGACCTTACGAAGTCATCAAAATAATATCCGACGAAAACACAGTTATCAAAATTGGAAAGAAATCGAAATTGAACAACAAACTACAACTACTACAACAATGAACAAAACTAAATAAAAGTCAGCAAGAACGCCGGTAACATCAATACAAATATGTACAACAGAAACACAAAATCCTTCACCTGGAAAATTAACTGTAGACTCTAAAGAAAAACCCAAGAATATTCCCCCTCCTCCACCTTTACCTCTTGCTTTACCAAAAACAGTCATTTCTCAACCCATATTAAAACAAACGGTTATACCTCCTCCACCTTTACCTCGTGCCTTACCAAACACTATCACTTCTCAACCCATATTAAAACAAACGGTCATACCTTCTACACCACAAACAAAAATAGAACCCTACTCTTCAACTGTTACAACTCGACAAACAGACAAAGACAACAAACAAGATAAAAAAGGCATACAATTTGCACTTGATCTTACTAGGAGATTGAGTTTTAGAAAATATCCTTCGCGTTGTTCGCACCAAACAAAATATTTAATTAATGAATTATTACTAAAAAAAAATATATATATATAAAAATAGATAAAAATCCATTTTTTGTAACTAAAACACAAGAAAAAAAAAATGTATATACCTACATTATAATGTATAAAATAAATAGATTAAGCAATATGTAAACAAAAAAAAAAAAAATAGAAATAAAATACATAACTTTTGTAACATCTTCAAGGAGAACATTTTTTTTTAATATAAAATCTAAAGCAAACAAAAAAAATGTTTAAACTTATACCAAAATAATAAAATATAAAAAAATGTTTCTTAATTTGTAAAGGAAAAACAAAAATATATAAATTGTTGCCTCTTCAACGAAAAATGAAATTAAAAAAAAAAAACAATTTTTTTACAATAACTTAAATTTTCCCTGTATTGGTAAATATCGAAAAAAAACTTTTGTAACCTCTTCTAGGAAGAATCTATATATTTTTTTAAAACTGAAACTTACTTCCTGTACTTTTTACAGAAAATTAAACTCTTCAAGGACAATTTTCTTTTTCGAAGGGGGGAAGGATGTAGTGATCTCACTACATGCCAACCTCCCAACAAATGCATTTTGCCCTATTCCCACGCATTTTCCAAAAACACTTCAACCACCGATATATAATAACTCGACTGCACTATCTGATATAAGGTAATATATTGACTCACAAATAAATCGTCACGAGGTCATTATAATGCTCACTCGTCATAGTTAGAAAACCCATAAACTGCTATGAGTAATGAATACCTATCCAATTCCAATGTCCAACGGATTGTAAACAAATCCAATGCATTAATTGCAGGCATTGAAGAAAACCCATACTAAATGCTGAGAATGCATCTTAGCAAGGGTCGACACTATGAGCGAAGTACGTGTATGTGAAATATGATGCGACGGCACTTTTGTGAAGAACAATTAGGAATATTTAAAATTCCAACTAGGTCACAATTGGTCGTTGAATATTTTCGATAATTCTTAGTGGGTTAATAACCTATAACCTATAAAAGTAAGACCTGGCGAATTGCCAAGCGGACGCCGGAGGCAAAAATTAGGCAGTGTTTAAAAGACCAGGTTGTAATCAACAACTATAGGGCGTGAAGCCTGCCCGGCAAAGTGAAGCGACATCAACATAAGCAGCACCACCAACCACATCAACGACAAAAAATAAATCGCGTGGCACAACGGCTCATGAAGAACTAGGGCCTAGTGACTAACAACTCGCAACCATTCCTGTGTGCGCCTTTCGACAGCAATGGAAGGGACCTACAATTTTATGCCGAATCCGAACGGCTAGACGAGAAGCACTTATTCGTGACAAGTGACACTCTTGGAAGATTTGTCAATTCCTCGCAAGAGGCAGTAGCCCTGAAAAAAAACTTTTTTAGTTTTTAGATGGACGAGGCAGGGAAGCGATCCCAGACCTCCAGCGTGACAGTCGAACGCACTAACCATTTCGCTACGGGCTAAACTAAACTAAAAAGCAGCATCAACTACATTAATGACATCAACAACATAAGCAGCAGCATCAACAACATCAACGACATCAACAACATAAGCAACAGCATCAACAACATCAACGATATCGACAGCATCATCGACAATAACTAAAATAAGGTCGTCATATTTAAGAACGAAATATATATATTTTTCTGTATTTCCACAACCTTGTACTTATTATTTACAGTCTTGTATGGTTATGAACAACGCGAACCTATATCTTCCTCTCACTCCTTGACTCCACAATAAATTTTACGACAATTCCGACCACGCGAAAGCAAAAATTGGTGGTAAAGTTCTTTGAGCTGCTACCTTACCACGACCATACAATTAGAGAAAACCTTACCGCCCCTATCTCTGACTCTATGCCTGTATCCATCTACTCAAAAATGGAAGTAAAATTCTCATTAAATGATGTTAACAACATCGTTCCTGTGTTCGGTGGAAATCCGGACGAATTAAATAAATTTGTCGCTTGCGGCAACGTCCTTTTCTCATATATCCAAGACGCAACTAAACATGCTCTATTCTTAAATATTGTCTCCAAGGGGTAGCTTTCGAGTTAACCCAGTACAAAACTTTGAACACTTGGGCCGAACTAGTAGCCGAACTGGAAGGATAATTTAAGGAACGAATTTCACGTTCAAACACTCAAACAGAACTTATGTCCGCGCGACAAAACCCGAGGGAAGACATAAAAGACTACGGTGAATGATTAACACGTTTGCTACAAAAATTAGACAGGGCGACATACCAAAGTACGACCGACCAGGAAGTACGGGACTATCTTACTACCGAAAACAGACAAACAGCTTTACGTTCATTCGAAGACGGACTTAGGAACTATTAAAGGCTTTTAATGCTATGGACCTGAAAACAGCCATTGATTATGGCATTGTACAATCCCCTCGGCTAGAAATTGAACAAAACATTTGTTTTGTTCAATTTCTTGCACACTAACTCATACAGAAATACCGACACAAGGGTCACTTGCCAGAAATGTGGTAGCTAAATTTGGGCACACAGCAACTTCGTGTTTCGCTAGATCCTAACAAAATCAACCACAAATCTGTCAGACCTGCAATAAAACGGGTCACACTTCTGCAACATGTTACCGGAATACAAACTCCCAAAGCGTTAGACCCGAAATTAAGAACGAACCAACCCCCAAGTGCAACTATTGTCATAAGCTGTACCATACTGATAATGATTGTCGTTTATGGTTAGCACACTGCCGAAACCAAACAAACCCAACTCCGAATAATTCTGTGTCCACAAACCAGAAAAATAAAAACCCATTTAAAGGTAATTCAACTCACGAATTACGACATTGTTGTTCACACCAACCGCAATACGATCTCGACAAAATTGAGTCGGAAAACGAATGCGGGGTGGAACAAATCGGCAACCCCACCCGGGAACAGAAAGTTGTTGTTCATTATACTCCCAACCAATAAATTTAAAAATGATTTAAAATTCTGCCCTGAATTTAAAGACCCAGTAATCGTCTTAAATTGCAAGGGACAAATAAAGAATATACTACATTTTTAATAGACACGAAAGCAGACATCTGCCTGTTCAAAAACGATTCAACTTACGCAAATCCTAAAAATTCCTGCGTTATCTTTACCATAGCTGGCGAATCTGTGAGAACTTTGGGAGAAATCACGGGAACACTAGAAATCTATGACGAACAAAATACATCATATTTGGAACACCCATTCCAAATGCTTACAAACCAAATACATTTACAATATGATGGAATACTTGGAAACGATTTTCTCGATAGGTTTGAATGTAAGGTCAATTACGAAAAAAGACAGCTAGAAGTAACAGCAGCTGCAGTCGTTCAAATATTTTTTTAAACCTCAAAAGGTAGAAAGGGTAGCGAAATGTGAAGTAATCGAGAAGAAGGGAGCCCGTAAAACATCTTACGAGATGCAACCTACGGGTAAAAAAGGTCTCGAAAAAACTAGGTATGAGATAGGTTTGAGTGTAAGGTCAATTACGAAAAAAGACACCTAGAAGTAACACTAGCTGCAGTCGTTCGTTTATGTGACGGCAAACATTTTTTTAAACCTCAAAAGGTAGAAAGGGTAGCGAAATGTGAAGTAATCGAGAAGAAGGGAGACCGTAAAACAACTTACGAGATGCAACCTACGGGTAAAAAAGGTCTCGAAAAAACTAGGTATGAGAAAGAGGAATCAAACCACTTAGGTGCAGCAAATTCTAAAGTCCTAGATGTATCTGTACACAAGGGAATAGAAGCTGAAATTACACCAAGGGAATCTACTGACGTTTCAGATTATAAAGATTCATTGGAAATCAACCTCGAAAAAAATCATACAAAAGCTTTCAACCCAACCTTCTCACAAATCCCACATGGTTACCCCGAAACCAACACAACAAACTTCTCTAGTAACGACAAAGAATAAACAAATTTTAAAATAAAGAATATAGCACGGAGGTAATAAAAAATTTAGAATTAAAAGAACAGACAGGAACAATTATTTTAAAGCCAAGAACACAACAAATAGTAGAAATACCGTGTAAAGAAGAAGATTTAAAATATTGAGTTACAGAAAAACGTGAAATAGCTACAGGAATATACTTGGGTGAAACCATTACCCAACAAAGAAATTCCAAAATGAAGGTACTTCTGATGAACATTTTAGATTCAGACCAAGAAATAAATATAAAAATCTCGATGAATATAACGTTATCGAGACAAATAGTTTAAAGGACCATGTGAAGAATAGGTTAAAGAAATTAGAGTCACTCTTAGAGTTCGAACATTGTAACGCCGATGAAAAAAAAAACATTCTGGACATATGTCGCGAATACAATGACCTGTTTTACCTTGAGGGCGATCACCTCACTCATACAAACGCTGTAGAACACAGAATTATTACAGGTGAAGACAAGCCCCCTCTATACACAAGACCTTATTGACTCCCAGAAAGTTCTAGACAGGAAATTCATAAACTAGTGAATGAAATGCTAGAAGATGGCGTAGTACAACCAAGCAACAGTCCATGGAATTCCCCTTTACTACTAGTTCCAAAAACAGCAGGTCAAGATGGAATGAAAAGATGGAGGGTGGTAGTTGACTTTAGAAAGTTAAACGACGTCACCTTCGCGATGCTTACCCATTACCCAATATAACTGATACCTTAGACGTGTTTGGAAGAGCTAAGTACTTCAGTACACTTGATCTAGCAAAAAGATTTTATCAAATTCTTATGGATGAAAAGGACAAAACAAAAACAGCTTTCAGTACTCCGTTCGGTCACTATGAATACAATCGAATGCCATTCGGACTTAAAAACGCCCCAGCCACTTTTCAAAGGCTTATGAATAATGTGCTTATGGGACTTCAGGAAATCGAATGTTTTGTATACGTAGACGACATAGTTATTTATGGCTATGATTTAAAGGACCACAATGCTAGACTAATTAAGGTTTTAAATCGACTAAGAGAGAATAACCTCAAACTTCAGCCCGAAAAATGTCATTTCATCAGAAAAGAACTCACTTACCTGGGACATGTTATCTCAGAGGAGGGAATTAAACCAAACTGAAAAAAACAATTCTGTGAAAACGTTCCCAGTACCTAAGAAACCAAAAGATATTAAATCTTTTCTTGGATTCGTAGGGTATTATCGAGAATTCATCCCAAACTTTGCGGAAATAGCAAAACCGTTAACAACGTTGCTAAAGAAAAACGTAACTTTTCGTTGGGACAGTTTTTGCGACGAGGCTTTCAGAACTTTAAAACAGAAAATTATTAATCCTCCCATCTTAACATACCCAGACTTTGATCAGGAATTTCTAGTAACCACTGATGCAAGTGACATCGCATTAGGCGCTGTGCTTTCTCAAGGTCCCATTGGTAAAGATAAACCAATTTTCTTTGCCAGTCGTACTCTTTACGAGAGGGAAACCAAATACACCACGTCAGAAAAAGAAAGCGATAATCTACGCCCTGACACAATTTCGACCATATATTTATGGGAGAAAATTCACTATTGTCACCGACCACATTACGTTACAATGGTTAATAGGAAGAAAAGATCCTACGTCTAGACTCATGCGATGGAGAATCTTGTTAGAAGAATATGAATACAAGATTATCCATAAAAAAGGCAAATTCAACACGAATGCTGACGCCTTAAGTCACATAAAATCCGATGATGAAACCAAAGTATTAGTAACAACTCGAAACCAAAGATGGGTACCAGAAGAAAGGAATGACGTAATCGCGGAAACAAGTAAAAAAACAACAGAACCCAAGTCAAATTTTAACATAATCGAAAAAAAAAAATAATCAATATTTCTAAATAATAAAGTAAACTTTAAAGCTATTATACTGCCTCTTGTAGAAACAACAAAATTTTGAAAAATCGTTTACATAATTTCAAAAAACCAGAAATCTGCAAAGTCTTGACCCATAAACTCCAACCTACAAATGTGCTTTACTACATCGTGACATTGCTTTCAAACAGGCTAAATTTAATACATATCTCCATATCTATTCAAGAACATTAATAGAAAAACCTAAAGACATATCAAAAATACTACACGAAAACCACGAGTCACCATTTGGCGGGCATCAAGGAGTAACAAGAACCTCCAAAAGAATTAAGCAGTATTACTACTGCCCAACCATCTCCAAAGACGTTAAAAACCACATACGCAAATCTGAGTCGTGTCAGAAAAATAAACTATCGCGTAATAACAAAATACCAATGAAAGTAACCACTACATGCAAAACTCCTTTTGAGCGTATAGCTTTAGACATAGTAGGTCTACTACCTGTCAGTTACGAAAACAACAAGTACATTTTGACATTTCAGGACGATCTCACAAAGTTTTCCGAAGCAATAGCTGTGCCAAACGCTGAAGCCCCAACTATAGCACGTATATTAGTTGAACGGTTGGTATGTCCATTTGGGATACCCGACTCGATCCTAACGGATCAGGGAACAGAACAAATTTTCTTAGTAATTTTTTTAAAGGGGTATGCAAAGTTCTCAAGACGAGGAAATTTCAAAACCACTCCATACCACCCCCAAACTAATAGCGATTTAGAACGTAGTCACAGGACAGTTGCACAATACTTGCGTCACTACATAAACAAGGATCCACTCACTTGGGACACATGGCTTCCATACGCTATGTTCGTATATAATACTACCCCACATAGTAGTACAAATTACACCCCATTTGAGCTGTTATATGGTTATCTTGCACGGATCCTCAATTCACTGAACAGAGAACCACAGACTTATTATAACTACGAAAACTACGCCACAGAACTCAAAAGCCGTGTGCAACATGGTTACAAAATCGCTAGAGAAACAATTTACGAGAAGAAAAAGAAAAACAAAAAATATAATGATAAAAACGCCAAACAGAAAACATTTAAGATAGGTGATAAAGTATTAATGAAAAACCACACGAGACAAAACAAAGTGTCAAACCTATGGGACGGACCTTACGAAGTCATCAAAATAATATCCGACGAAAACACAGTTATCAAAATTGGAAAACTAGGTATGAGATAGGTTTGAGTGTAAGGTCAATTACGAAAAAAGACAGCTAGAAGTAACAGCAGCTGCAGTCGTTCGTTTATGTGACGGCAAACATTTTTTTTAACCTCAAAAGGTAGAAAGGGTAGCGAAATGTGAAGTAATCGAGAAGAAGGGAGACCGTAAAACAACTTACGAGATGCAACCTACGGGTAAAAAAGGTCTCGAAAAAACTAGGTATGAGAAAGAGGAATCAAACCACTTAGGTGCAGCAAATTCTAAAGTCCTAGATGTATCTGTACACAAGGGAATAGAAGCTGAAATTACACCAAGGGAATCTACTGACGTTCCAGATTATAAAGATTCATTGGAAATCAACCTCGAAAAAAATCATACAAAAGCTTTCAACCCAACCTTCTCACAAATCCCACATGGTTACCCCGAAACCAACACAACAAACTTCTCTAGTAACGACAAAGAATAAACAAATTTTAAAATAAAGAATATAGCACGGAGGTAATAAAAAATTTAGAATTAAAAGAACAGACAGGAACAATTATTTTAAAGCCAAGAACACAACAAATAGTAGAAATACCGTGTAAAGAAGAAGGTTTAAAATATTTAGTTACAGAAAAACGTGAAATAGCTACAGGAATATACTTGGGTGAAACCATTACCCAACAAAGAAATTCCAAAATGAAGGTACTTCTGATGAACATTTTAGATTCAGACCAAGAAATAAATATAAAAATCTCGATGAATATAACGTTATCGAGACAAATAGTTTAAAGGACCATGTGAAGAATAGGTTAAAGAAATTAGAGTCACTCTTAGAGTTCGAACATTGTAACGCCGATGAAAAAAAAACCATTCTGGACATTTGTCGCGAATACAATAACCTCTTTTACCTTGAGGGCGATCACCTCACTCATACAAACGCTGTAGAACACAGAATTATTACAGGTGAAGACAAGCCCCCTCTATACACAAGACCTTATTGACTCCCAGAAAGTTCTAGACAGGAAATTCATAAACTAGTGAATGAAATGCTAGAAGATGGCGTAGTACAACCAAGCAACAGTCCATGGAATTCCCCTTTACTACTAGTTCCAAAAACAGCAGGTCAAGATGGAATGAAAAGATGGAGGGTGGTAGTTGACTTTAGAAAGTTAAACGACGTCACCTTCGGCGATGCTTACCCATTACCCAATATAACTGATACCTTAGACGTGTTTGGAAGAGCTAAGTACTTCAGTACACTTGATCTAGCAAAAAGATTTTATCAAATTCTTATGGATGAAAAGGACAAAACAAAAACAGCTTTCAGTACTCCGTTCGGTCACTATGAATACAATCGAATGCCATTCGGACTTAAAAACGCCCCAGCCACTTTTCAAAGGCTTATGAATAATGTGCTTATGGGACTTCAGGAAATCGAATGTTTTGTATACGTAGACGACATAGTTATTTATGGCTATGATTTAAAGGACCACAATGCTAGACTAATTAAGGTTTTAAATCGACTAAGAGAGAATAACCTCAAACTTCAGCCCGAAAAATGTCATTTCATCAGAAAAGAACTCACTTACCTGGGACATGTTATCTCAGAGGAGGGAATTAAACCAAACTGAAAAAAACAATTCTGTGAAAACGTTCCCAGTACCTAAGAAACCAAAAGATATTAAATCTTTTCTTGGATTCGTAGGGTATTATCGAGAATTCATCCCAAACTTTGCGGAAATAGCAAAACCGTTAACAACGTTGCTAAAGAAAAACGTAACTTTTCGTTGGGACAGTTTTTGCGACGAGGCTTTCAGAACTTTAAAACAGAAAATTATTAATCCTCCCATCTTAACATACCCAGACTTTGATCAGGAATTTCTAGTAACCACTGATGCAAGTGACATCGCATTAGGCGCTGTGCTTTCTCAAGATCCCATTGGTAAAGATAAACCAATTTTCTTTGCCAGTCGTACTCTTTACGAGAGGGAAACCAAATACACCACGTCAGAAAAAGAAAGCGATAATCTACGCCCTGACACAATTTCGACCATATATTTATGGGAGAAAATTCACTATTGTCACCGACCACATTACGTTACAATGGTTAATAGGAAGAAAAGATCCTACGTCTAGACTCATGCGATGGAGAATCTTGTTAGAAGAATATGAATACAAGATTATCCATAAAAAAGGCAAATTCAACACGAATGCTGACGCCTTAAGTCACATAAAATCCGATGATGAAACCAAAGTATTAGTAACAACTCGAAACCAAAGATGGGTACCAGAAGAAAGGAATGACGTAATCGCGGAAACAAGTAAAAAAACAACAGAACCCAAGTCAAATTTTAACATAATCGAAAAAAAAAATAATCAATATTTCTAAATAATAAAGTAAACTTTAAAGCTATTATACTGCCTCTTGTAGAAACAACAAAATTTTGAAAAATCGTTTACATAATTTCAAAAAACCAGAAATCTGCAAAGTCTTGACCCATAAACTCCAACCTACAAATGTGCTTTACTACATCGTGACATTGCTTTTAAACAGGCTAAATTTAATACATATCTCCATATCTATTCAAGAACATTAATAGAAAAACCTAAAGACATATCAAAAATACTACACGAAAACCACGAGTCACCATTTGGCGGGCATCAAGGAGTGACAAGAACCTCCAAAAGAATTAAGCAGTATTACTACTGCCCAACCATCTCCAAAGACGTTAAAAACCACATACGCAAATCTGAGTCGTGTCAGAAAAATAAACTATCGCGTAATAACAAAATACCAATGAAAGTAACCACTACATGCAAAACTCCTTTTGAGCGTATAGCTTTAGACATAGTAGGTCTTCTACCTGTCAGTTACGAAAACAACAAGTACATTTTGACATTTCAGGACGATCTCACAAAGTTTTCCGAAGCAATAGCTGTGCCAAACGCTGAAGCCCCAACTATAGCACGTATATTAGTTGAACGGTTGGTATGTCCATTTGGGATACCCGACTCGATCCTAACGGATCAGGGAACAGAACAAATTTTCTTAGTAATTTTTTTAAAGGGGTATGCAAAGTTCTCAAGACGAGGAAATTTCAAAACCACTCCATACCACCCCCAAACTAATAGCGATTTAGAACGTAGTCACAGGACAGTTGCACAATACTTGCGTCACTACATAAACAAGGATCCACTCACTTGGGACACATGGCTTCCATACGCTATGTTCGTATATAATACTACCCCACATAGTAGTACAAATTACACCCCATTTGAGCTGTTATATGGTTATCTTGCACGGATCCTCAATTCACTGAACAGAGAACCACAGACTTATTATAACTACGAAAACTACGCCACAGAACTCAAAAGCCGTGTGCAACATGGTTACAAAATCGCTAGAGAAACAATTTACGAGAAGAAAAAGAAAAAGAAAAAATATAATGATAAAAACGCCAAACAGAAAACATTTAAGATAGGTGATAAAGTATTAATGAAAAACCACACGAGACAAAACAAAGTGTCAAACCTATGGGACGGACCTTACGAAGTCATCAAAATAATATCCGACGAAAACACAGTTATCAAAATTGGAAAGAAATCGAAATTGAACAACAAACTACAACTACTACACCAATGAACAAAACTAAATGAAAGCCAGCAAAAATGCCGGTAACATCAATAAAAATATGTTCAACAGAAACACAAAATCCTTCACCTGGAAAATTAACTGTAGACTCTAAAGAAAAACCCAAGAACATTCTCCCCCTCCACCTTTACCTCTTGCTTTACCAAACACTGTCATTTCTCAACCCACATTAAAACAAACGGTTATACCTCCTGCACCTTTACCTCGTGCTTTACCAAACACTATCACTTCTCAACCCATATTAAAACAAACGGTCATACCTTCTACACCACAAACAAAAATAGAACGCCACTCTTCAACTATTACAACTCGACAAACAGACAAAGACAACAAACAAGATAAAAAAGGCATACAATTTGCACTTGATCTTACTAGGAGATTGAGTTCTAGAAAACATCCTTCGCGTTGTTCGCACCAAACAAAATAATTAATTAATGAATTATTATTAAAAAAAATATATATATATATAAAAAAAGATAAAAATCCATTTTTTGTAACTAAAACACAAGAAAAAAAATATATTTACCTACATTATAATGTATAAAATAAATAGATTAAGCAATATGTAAACAAAAAAAAATATAAATAAAATACATAACTTTTGTAACATTTTCAAGGAGAACATTTTTTTTTTTAATATAAAATCTAAAGCAAACAAAAAAAATGTTTAAACTTATACCAAAATAATAAAATATAAAAAAATGTTTCTTAATTTGTAAAGGAAAAACAAAAATATATAAATTGTTGCCTCTTCAACGAAAAATGAAATTAAAAATAAATATCAAAAAAAAACTTTTGTAACCTCTTCTAGGAAGAATCTTAATATTTTTTTAAAACTGAAACTTACTTCCTGTACTTTTTACAGAAAATTAACCTCTTCAAGGTCAATTTTCTTTTTCGAAGGGGGGAAGGATGTAGTGATCTCACTACATGCCAACCTCCCAACAAATGCATTTTGCCCTATTCCCACGCATTTTCCAAAAACACTTCAACCACCGATATATAATAACTCGACTGCACTATCTGACATAAGGTAATATATTGACTCACAAATAAATCGTCACGAGGTCATTATAATGCTCACTCGTCATAGTTAGAAAACCCATAAACTGCTATGAGCAATGAATACCTATCCAATTCCAATGTCCAACGGATTGTAAACAAATCCAATGCATTAATTGCAGGCATTGAAGAATACCCATACTAAATGCTGAGAATGCATCTTAGCAAGGGTCGACACTATGAGCGAAGTACGTGTATGTGAAATATGATGCGGCGGCACTATTAAGAAGAACAATTAGGAATATTTAAAATTCCAACTAGGTCACAATTGGTCGTTGAATAATTTCGATAATTCTTAGTGGGTGATTAACCTATAACCTATAAAAGTAAGACCTGGCGAATTCCCAAGCGGACGCCGGAGGCAAAAATTAGGCAGTGTTTAAAAGACCAGGTTGTATTCAACAACTATAGGGCGTGAAGCCTGCCCGGCAGAGTGAAGCGACATCAACATAAGCAGCATCACCAACCACATCAACAACAAAAAATAAAAAAAATAAATCGCGTGGAACAACGGCTCATGAAGAACCAGGGCCTAGTGACTAACAACTCGCAACCATTCCTGTGTGCGCCTTTCGACAGCAATGGAAGGGACCTACAATTTTATGCCGAATCCGAACGGCTAGACGAGAAGCACTTATTCGTGACAAGTGATACTCTTGGAGGATTTGTCAATTCCTCGCAAGAGGCAGTAGCCCTGAAAAAAAACTTTTTTAGTTTTTAGATGGACGAGGCAGGGAAACGATCCCAGAGCTCCAGCGTGACAGTCGAACGCACTAACCATTTCGCTACGGGCTACTACACCACATCAACGACATCAACAACTAAAAAGCAGCATCAACTACATTAATGACGTCAACAACATAAGCAGCAGCATCAACAACATCAACGACATCAACAACATAAGCAACAGCATCAACAACATCAACGATATCGACAGCATCATCGACAATAACTAAAATAAGGTCGATATATTTAAGATATATTTAAGAAGTAACAGCAGCTGCAGTCGTTCGTTTATGTGACGGCAAACATTTTTTTAAACCTCAAAAGGTAGAAAGGGTAGCGAAATGTGAAGTAATCGAGAAGAAGGGAGACCGTAAAACATCTTACGAGATGCAACCTACGGGTAAAAAAGGTCTCGAAAAAACTAGGTATGAGAAAGAGGAATCAAACCACTTAGGTGCAGCAAATTCTAAAGTCCTAGATGTATCTGTACACAAGGGAATAGAAGCTGAAATTACACCAAGGGAATCTACTGACGTTTCAGATTATAAAGATTCATTGGAAATCAACCTCGACAAAAATCATACAAAAGCTTTCAACCCAACCTTCTCACAAATCCCACATGGTTACCCCGAAACCAACACAACAAACTTCTCTAGTAACGACAAAGAATAAACAAATTTTAAAAATAAAGAATATAACACGGAAGTAATAAAAAATTTAGAATTAAAAGAACAGACAGGAACAATTATTTTAAAGCCAAGAACACAACAAATAGTAGAAATACCGTGTAAAGAAGAAGGTTTAAAATATTAAGTTACAGAAAAACGTGAAATAGCTACAGGACTATACTTGGGTGAAACCATTACCCAACAAAGAAATTCCAAAATTAAGGTACTTCTGATGAACATTTTAGATTCAGACCAAGAAATAAATATAAATAATATTAATATGATATATAAAAATCTCGATGAATATAACGTATCGAGACAAATAGTTTAAAGGACCATGTGAAGAATAGGTTAAAGAAATTAGAGTCACTCTTAGAGTTCGAACATTGTAACGCCGATGAAAAAAAAACCATTCTGGACATTTGTCGCGAATACAATGACCTCTTTTACCTTGAGGGCGATCACCTCACTCATACAAACGCTGTAGAACACAGAATTATTACAGGTGAAGACAAGCCCCCTCTATACACAAGACCTTATTGACTCCCAGAAAGTTCTAGACAGGAAATTCATAAACTAGTGAATGAAATGCTAGAAGATGGCGTAGTACAACCAAGCAACAGTCCATGGAATTCCCCTTTACTACTAGTTCCAAAAACAGCAGGTCAAGATGGAATGAAAAGATGGAGGGTGGTAGTTGACTTTAGAAAGTTAAACGAAGTCACCTTCGGAGATGCTTAGGGAAGAGCGTTGGGAAGAGCTAAGTACTTCAGTACACTTGATCTAGCAAAAAGATTTCATCAAATTCTTATGGATGAAAAGGACAAAACAAAAACAGCTTTCAGTACTCCGTTCGGTCATTATGAATACAATCGAATGCCATTCGGACTTAAAAACGCCCCAGCCACTTTTCAACGGCTTATGAATAATGTGCTTATGGGACTTCAGGAAATCGAATAGACGACATAGTTATTTATGGCTATGATTTAAAGGACCACAATGCTAGACTAATTAGGGTTTTAAATCGACTAAGAGAGAATAACCTCAAACTTCAGCCCGAAAAATGTCATTTCATCAGAAAAGAACTCACTTACCTGGGACATGTTATCTCAGAGGAGGGAATTAAACCAAACTGAAAAAACAATTCTGTGAAAACGTTCCCAGTACCTAAGAAACCAAAAGATATTAAATCTTTTCTTGGATTCGTAGGGTATTATCGAGAATTCATCCCAAACTTTGCGGAAATAGCAAAACCGTTAACAACGTTGCTAAAGAAAAACGTAACTTTTCGTTGGGACAGTTTTTGCGACGAGGCTTTCAGAATTTTAAAACAGAAAATTATTAATCCTCCCACCTTAACATACCCAGACTTTGATCAGGAATTTCTAGTAACCACTGAGGCAAGTGACATCGCATTAGGCGCTGTGCTTTCTCAAGGCCCCATTGGTAAAGATAAACCAATTTTCTTTGCAGTCGTACTCTTTACGAGAGGGAAACCAAATACACCACGTCAGAAAAAGAAAGCGATAATCTACGCCCTGACACAATTTCGACCATATATTTATGGGAGAAAATTCACTATTGTCACCGACCACATTACGTTACAATGTTTAATAGGGAGGATAATCCTACGTCTAGACTCATGCGATGGAGAATCTTGTTAGAAGAATATGAATACAAGATTATCCATAAAAAGGCAAATTCAACACGAATGCTGACGCCTTAAGTCACATAAAATCCGATGATGAAACCAAAGTATTAGTAACAACTCGAAACCAAAGATGGGTACCAGAAGAAAGGAATGATGTTATCGCGGAAACAAGTAAAAAAGCAACAGAACCCAAGTCAAATTTTAACAGAATCGAAAAAAAAAAATAATAAATATTTCTAAATAATAAAGTAAACTTTAAAGCTATTATACTGCCTCTTGTAGAAACAACAAAATTTTGAAAAATCGTTTACATAATTTCAAAAAACCAGAAATCTGCAAAGTCTTGACCCATAAACTCCAACCTACAAATGTGCTTTACTACATCGTGACATTGCTTTCAAACAGGCTAAATTTAATACATATCTCCATATCGATTCAAGAACATTAATAGAAAAACCTGAAGACATATCAAAAATTCTACACGAAAACCACGAGTCACCATTTGGCGGGCATCGAGGAGTAACAAGAAACTCCAAAAGAATTAAGCAGTATTACTACTGGCCAACCATCTCCAAAGACGTTAAAAACCACATACGCAAATCTGAGTCGTGTCAGAAAAATAAACTATCGCGTAATAACAAAATACTAATGAAAGTAACCACTACATGCAAAACTCCTTTTGAGCGTATAGCTTTAGACATAGTAGGTCCACTACCCGTCAGTTACGAAAACAACAAGTACATTGTGACATTTCAGGACGATCTCACAAAGTTTTCCGAAGCAATAGCTGTGCCAAACGCTGAAGCCCCAACTATAGCACGTATATTAGTTGAACGGTTGGTATGTCCATTTGGGATACCCGACTCGATCCTAACGGATCAGGGAACAGAACAAATTTTCTTAGTAATTTTTTTAAAGGGGTATGCAAAGTTCTCAAGACGAGGAAATTTCAAAACCACTCCATACCACCCCCAAACTAATAGCGATTTAGAACGTAGTCACAGGACAGTTGCACAATACTTGCGTCACTACATAAACAAGGATCCACTCACTTGGGACACATGGCTTCCATACGCTATGTTCGTATATAATACTACCCCACATAGTAGTACAAATTACACCCCATTTGAGCTGTTATATGGTTATCTTGCACGGATCCTCAATTCACTGAACAGAGAACCACAGACTTATTATAACTACGAAAACTACGCCACAGAACTCAAAAGCCGTGTGCAACATGGTTACAAAATCGCTAGAGAAACAATTTACGAGAAGAAAAAGAAAAACAAAAAATATAACGATAAAAACGCCAAACAGAAAAAATTTAAGATAGGTGATAAAGTATTAATGAAAAACCAAACGAGACAAAACAAAGTGTCAAACCTATGGGACGGAGCTTACGAAGTCATCAAAATAATATCCGACGAAAACACAGTTATCAAAATTGGAAAGAAATCGAAATTGAACAACAAACTACAACTACTACACCAATGAACAAAACTAAATGAAAGCCAGCAAGAACGCCGGTAACATCAATAAAAATATGTACAACAGAAACACAAAATCCTTCACCTGGAAAATTAACTGATAGATAGATAGATAGATAGATAGATTGATTTATTATTTCAAAAGTGTATATAACATTGTTTACAAGAAAATATTGTAATTGCATTATATCGTATGAGCTTGGCTTTGCCGTCTGCCCGATTGACATCAATTTAAAAATAATAATAAACTACATGTACAATACAAAGCAATTGAAGTTTGTTTTTAAAAGCAAGTAATAATTTTTTGATTTTTAAGAATAAAAACTGCTTTCTTTAAAAAGCTTCGTTTATAATTTGGTTGCGATAAGACATCGCTGTTTGAAAATAATTGAAAAGTTGGTAGATGTTTCCTTCGCAGTTGAGAAGGGCGAGTACTTCTTCTTCTGATTTAAAATTGCTGCCTAATGCATTTCTCCGTATTTCACATAAAATTGGGCACTTCCCTATGAAATGGATAACGTCTTCTCTTTTCCTCAAGTTACATAAGCTACAGAAAACAGGAAGATCCTCTCGATGTGGTATGTAGTGAAGACTTATCAGCTCTCCTCTCATTTTGAAAATCGACGAGATAACCTCCTGCTTATTTTCGTTGTGGAAGTAGTTACGTTCGCATAAATTGTGATTAAGATGGTTGTATATAGATCTATGCACCGAAGATTTAGCCTGATTTACCGAGTCAATTCTAAGTTGCTCATCTACTTTGGAAACAAGATCTAATAGGTCATCTTTACAATATCTTCCATTTTCTTCCAGTATTCGCATGTTGGTTCCACAGTATGTAGCTTGTTCTTCAAGCTTTCTATACCACAGGTTTTTCTTTCCAATTGTTTGCAATGCTAGAATTTTAGGAAGCCTTTCGTTATGCATATTCAGTACTTTTGTGATATACTCAACATGACACTTTAGTGTTTTAATAAAAAGTGGTGACAGTCCTGTCTCGATTATGACCATGTAGTTCGGGGTGTTTTTTGGTAGACGAAAACATTTTTTAATGAAGAACCTCTGAAGTTTTTCGACCGTTTCATACATTTCACCTCCCCAAACCTGTGCTGCGTACATCATTATAGATTCTGCCACCGCTACAAAGACCTTATACTTCACACTATGAGTTATCAATTTATTTGAGAAACATCTTTTCCATGTTGCAGATATTGCACTTTTAGCTTTGACCAGTTTGTCCTTGAGGTGAGTTTCCATATTAAGGTTACTAGTTATGGTCATTCCCAGGTACTTGTAAGCTTTAACGATTTCAATTGGCTCTCTGTCGAAATGCCATTTTTCGTTCCTTGCCGTTCTACCCGAACCTTTGCGAAATATCATAACTTTCGATTTGCTCAGATTCACCCTCAGATTCCATAATCTGCAGTACACTTCGAGTCGATTAATCATCAGCTGTAGGGTTTCGGGTGATTGTGCAAACAGTATCACGTCATCAGCAAATAGAAGGGCTTTAATGCGAATCCCCGCGATTTCTATGCCACCAGGCAAAAACTCAATCAGGTCGTCTATGAACAAAGCGAAAAGATTTGGACTTAGAGTACATCCTTGTTTGACTCCCATCTTTGATTCAAACCACACAGACTTTTCAGAACCGTTCCAAACCGCTGCTATATTGCCATCATAGATATTTTCAAGTACATTTCCAAATTTTTGCGACATCCCAATGTTGTATAGCTTGAAGAATAATGCTCTGCGTTCAACGGTATCAAATGCTGATTTGAAGTCGACAAAAAATACGTACAACTTCTTTTTTTGTTCAATAAATGTTGATGCGATGGTTTGCAGTACAAAAAGATTATCGATGGTTGAGTACCCACTTCGAAATCCAGCTTGGAATTCCCCAAGCAACTTGTTGCTATTTATCCAATTTGTCAATCGTTCATTCAGTATTTTTGTGAACACCTTATAGGATGCGTTAAGGAAGGAAATCCCTCGATAATTAGCTGGATCTTCAATGTTACCCTTCTTATGTATGGGGAAAATGACAGATTGCTTGAACTGCTCTGGTAGTACTCCGGTATCCAAAATTATATTAAAAGCAGCAGTTAATTTGGAGGTAAGTATTTCCGTTCCATATTTAAGAAACTCCAGTGATATTCTATCAGCGCCAGGTGCCTTTCCGTCTTTCAGTTTCTTCAATACGTTATTTACTTCACCATGAGTTATAACTCTATCTAATATATCATTATAGTAGGCAGGTTTCGCGTATTGTATAGGAACTGTTAGGCTTTGCGGATTCAAAAGTGATTTGAAGTGGTCATGAAGTACATCTATATTTAATTTGGTACTTATTTTTAGTTTTATGCCGTTTAATTGGTTTACTGCCATCCAAAACTCTTTAGAGTCTTTGCAGTGAGCTAGTTTTAAAGCCTCGTTTTCATAAAATTTTGATTTTTTTGCCTTGCATGTTTTTTTGTATACGGCATTCGCTTCTATATAAATTTTTTTAAAGTAGTTGGTGCTGTATTGTCTGAAAACTTTGAGCCATCCAAAGGATTTTTGACGTGCTTTTTCGCACTCCGCGTCGTACCATTGGTTTTTTTGTTTAATTATGTTTCCATGGCATTTTTTGATTTCAGTGTATGATTGTTTAATAACGTCTTCAATGTCTCCTATCGTAAGTTGACTATCGGATGAAACATTTCGCTGAAGGTTGTATCTATATGCTTCCGCTTTATCTTCTTTCCATGTTAGTTTTGGGGGGAGCTTTAAAACTGTTGTATCTTCTTGGGGTTGGCAGTTTATTCCAAATTCAACTACTATTGGCAAGTGGTCGGAATATGGGACACTTATGACCTTAAAATCTGAAATTAAAGGAATCCAGTTTCCCTTTATTAGACAGTAATCGACGACTGAACATCCTTGTTGACCTACAAAAGTGTACTCTCCACATTTATCTGAGTCAGAAACTCCATTTAATATTCTAAATCCAAAAGCATCACAAAGGCTCATCATTTTGATTCCTCTTGCATTGACTGTAGTATCTTTTGAATTTCTATTTTTTCCCGCAAATCTGTTTTCTCTTCCTTCATTATTACCTATTCTCGCATTTAGATCTCCAATAATCATAACTTCATCGCTATTATTGTGTTCAATAAAACTATTGAGTGCATTGAAATCACGCTCCCAGTGGTTACAATTTATATACGAGGGAATTATAATCAATTTCATTGCTCCTACTTTTATTTTAAGAAAATGGATTTCGTCGTAAAATTTGAACTCACACGCTATATTTGTAAGCGATTTATTGTACCCGAAGTAGCATCCTCCACTGGCTCTTCCTCCCGTATTTTGTTTTGTTGCCGGAATCCAAATAAACGCGAAGTTTTTAAAACTATTATTATAAAGATAACATTCATCTTCTACTATAAATGTTTCGTATAAAAACACGAAATCATATTCATTGATTAAATTAAAAAAATTACTAAATAAAGATTTATTGCTTAGGCCTGATACATTATAACTAATTATTTTAAGTTTTTTAAATTCAATGGTTTTCATAATATTTTTGCAGACGGCGGCGCCTTTACCCTATGCTCTAGAAAGATGGCTGCAGGTTGGTGGATCTGCTAAACTCCTTTTATCCTCCTGACAGCTAGGGGGCGCATTAAGAACTTGTTTTTTTAAGTTGGCAAAGCTTGCATTTGAAGTCTCCTCTGTCACAACAAGAGTACCCAGCTGTTGAGTTAAATCTGCATTGTATATGTCATTTAGAATTTTAACTCCATCGGTAGCATTGTTGTGTAGTAAACCAAGCGTAGGGCTCCAGCGAAAAACATTTTTATTGATAAACATTTTATCATCTCTTACTAGCACTTTGATTTGCGGATTGCATTCGTTTAGCCGTCTTTTGATACACATTAATTTGTATCGCTTTTGCCGGATCGATGCTGGTAGATCTTTTGCCAAAGATATTCCGGTGTTGCGTAATGTGTTTGATGTTTTGAGTGCAGCAATAACTTGTTGTTTTGACGCTAGCTTGACTACAAAACTCTTAATGTTATTGTTTCCCGATCGAATTTCGTGAATTTGCAAATTTTCTTCAGATGGTGGTGGCTGAACTACTTTTGTGCATATGGCTTTTGCAAGTTCTCTCTCATCCTGGTTTTCTCGGATTGCTACCCTTAGCAATAGATTGTTTTCCGTGTTTTTCATTTGCATCTCTTCCATTTTGTTTTCTAGTTGTTCGTATTTTTGTTCTAGCGTATTAATTTTTTTCGATAGATGAAGGTTCGTTGCTATGATTTGCTGGTTGACAATGGTGATTGCCTCGATGTCGCTTTTTTTTGCAACCTCTGCCATTTTCGAATCAAGTAGCATTCCTAGCATATTAAGTAAATCATCTTTGGACATGCCTCCCACTAAATCCGATGACATTGTGATATATGATTGTATCTTTTTTGAAATGGGGGTCTCTGGCGAAATTTCGTGTACTCTTCTCTTGTCCATATGACGTATTAGTGAGGTTATGAGAATGCTTACTAGTAAAACTGCTGAAATATATCTTATTTTTCTATAACTCACTTGGTATTTAATAATTTTAGAATTTAGGCAGTCTTTATTTTCACTTTCAGTAGGTTTAAATGTTTCCTTTTCTTATTTATCAAGTAGAATTTTCAATTTAAAATGGGATCGAAATCAAGATAAACTTCTCCACTTATTTCAAAATTAACTGTAGACTCTAAAGAAAAACCCAAGAACATTCCCCCTCCTCCACCTTCACCTCTTGCTTTACCAAACACTGTCATTTCTCAACCCATATTAAAACAAACGGTTATACCTCCTCCACCTTTACCTCGTGCCTTACCAAACACTATCACTTCTCAACCCATATTAAAACAAACGGTCATACCTTCTACACCACAAACTAAAATAGAACCCCACTCTTCAACTGTTACAACTCGACAAACAGACAAAGACAACAAACAAGATAAAAAAGGCATACAATTTGCACTTGATCTTACTAGGAGATTGAGTTTTAGAAAATATCCTTCGCGTTGTTCGCACCAAACAAAATATTTAATTAATGAATTATTACTAAAAAAAATATATATATATAAAAATAGATAAAAATCCATTTTTTGTAACTAAAACACAAGAAAAAAAATGTATATACCTACATTATAATGTATAAAATAAATAGATTAAGCAATATGTAAACAAAAAAAAAAAAAAAAATAGAAATAAAATACATAACTTTTGTAACATCTTCAAGGAGAACATTTTTTTTTTTAATATAAAATCTAAAGCAATCAAAAAAAATGTTTAAACTTATACCAAAATAATAAAATATAAAAAAATTTTTCTTAATTTGTAAAGGAAAAACAAAAATATATAAATTGTTGCCTCTTCAACAAAAAATGAAATTAAAAAAAAAAAAAAACAATTTTTTTTACAATAACTTAAATGTTCCCTGTATTGGGAAATATCAAAAAAAAACTTTTGTAACCTCTTCTAGGAAGAATCTAAATATTTTTTTAAAACTGAAACTTACTTCCTGTACTTTTTACAGAAAATTAACCTCTTCAAGGTCAATTTTCTTTTTCGAAGGGGGGAAGGATGTTATGATCTCACTACATGCCAACCTCCCAACAAATGCATTTTGCCCTATTCCCACGCATTTTCCAAAAACACTTCAACCACCGATATATAATAACTCGACTGCACTATCTGATATAAGGTAATATATTGACTCACAAATAAAGCGTCACGAGGTCATTATAATGCTCACTCGTCATAGTTAGAAAACCCATAAACTGCTATGAGTAATGAATACCTATCCAATTCCAATGTCCAACGGATTGTAAACAAATCCAATGCATTAATTGCAGGCATTGAAGAATACCCATACTAAATGCTGAGAATGCATCTTAGCAAGGGTCGACACTATGAGCGAAGTACGTGTATGTGAAATATGATGCGGCGGCACTTTTGTGAAGAACAATGAGGAATATTTAAAATTCCAACTAGGTCAACCTATAACCTATAAAAGTAAGACCTGGCGAATTCCCAAGCGGACGCCGGAGGCAAAAATTAGGCAGTGTTTAAAAGACCAGGTTGTAATCAACAACTATAGGGCGTGAAGCCTGCCCGGCAAAGTGAAGCGACATCAACATAAGCAGCAGCACCAACCACATCAACGACAAAAAATAAAAAAAATAAATCGCGTGGCACAACGGCTCATGAAGAACCAGGGCCTAGTGACTAACAACTCGCAACCATTCCTGTGTGCGCCTTTCGACAGCAATGGAAGGGACCTACAATTTTATGCCGAATCCGAACGGCTAGACGAGAAGCACTTATTCGTGACAAGTGATACTCTTGGAGGATTTGTCAATTCCTCGCAAGAGGCAGTAGCCCTGAAAAAAAAACTTTTTTAGTTTTTAGATGGACGAGGCAGGGAAGCGATCCCAGACCTCCAGCGTGACAGTCGAACGCACTAACCATTTCGCTACGGGCTACTACACCACATCAACGACATCAACAACTAAAAAGCAGCATCAACTACATAAATGACATCAACAACATCAACAACATAAGCAGCAGCATCAACAACATAAGCAACAGCATCAACGATATCGACAGCATCATCGACAATAACTAAAATAAGGTCGATATATTTAAGAACAAAATATATATATTTTTCTGTATTTCCACAACCTTGTACTTATTATTTACAGTCTTGTATGGTTTTGAACAACGCGAACCTATATCTTCCTCTCACTCCTTGACTCGACAATAAATTTTACGACAATTCCGTCCACGCGAAAGCAAAAATTGGTGGTAAAGTTCTTTGAGCTACTACCTTACCACGACCATACAATTAGAGAAAACCTTACCGCCCCTATCTCTGACTCTATGCCTGTATCCATCTACTCAAAAATGGAAGAAATGTTAACAACATCGTTCCTGTGTTCGGTGGAAATCCGGACGAATTAAATAAATTTGTCGCTTGCGGCAACGTCCTTTTCTCATATATCCAAGACGCAACTAAACATGCTCTATTCTTTAATATTGTCAAAACTAGACTCTAAGGGGTAGCTTTCGAGTTAACCCAGTACAAAACTTTGAACACTTGGGCCGAACTAGTAGCCGAAATGGAAGGATAATTTAAGGAACGAATTTCACGTTCAAACACTCAAACAGAACTTATGTCCGCGCGACAAAGCCCGAGGGAAGACATAAAAGATTACGGTGAAAGACTAACAAGTTTGCTACTGAAATTAGACAGGGCGACATACCAAAGTACGACCGACCAGGAAGTACGGGACTATCTTATTACCGAAAACAGACAAACAGCTTTACGTTCATTCGAAGATGGACTTAGGAACTCTTAAAGGCTTTTAATGCAATGGACCTGAAAACAGCTATTGATTATGGCATTGCACAATCCCCTCGGCTAGAAATTGAACAAAACAAATACACTAACTCATACAGAAATACCTACACAAGGGTCACTTGCCAGAAATGTGGTAAATTTGGGCACACAGCAACTTCGTGTTTCGCTAAATACTAACAAAATCAACCACAAATCTGTCAGACCTGCAATAAAACAGGTCACACTTCTGCAACATGTTACCGGAATACAAACTCCCAAAGCGTTGGACCCGAAATTAGGAACGAACCAGCCCCCAAGTGCAACTATTTTCATAAGCTGTACCATACTGAAAATGATTGTCGTTTACGGTTAGCACACTGCCGAAACCAAACAAACCCAACTCCAATTAATTCTGCGTCCACAAACCAGAAAAATAAAAACCCATTTAAAGGTAATTCAACTCACGAATTACGACATTGTTGTTCACACCAACCGCAATACGATCTCGACAAAATTGAGTCGGAAAACGAATGCGGGGTGGAACAAATCGGCAACCCGACCCGGGAACAGAAAGTTGTTGTTCATTATACTCCCAACCAATAAATTTAAAAATGATTTTAAAATTCTGCCCTGAATTTAAAGACCCAGTAATCGTCTTAAATTGCAAGGGACAAATAAAGAATATACTACATTTCTATTAGTCACGGAAGCAGACATCTGCCTGTTCAAAAACGATTCACCTTACGCAAATCCTAAAAATTCCTGCGTTATCTCCACCATAGCTGGCGAATCTGTGAGAACTTTGGGAGAAATCACGGGAACACTAGAAATCTATGACGAAAAAAATACATCATATTTGGAACACCCATTCCAAATGCTTACAAACCAAATACATTTACAATATGATGGAATACTTGGAAACGATTTTCTCGATAGGTTTGAGTGTAAGGTCAATTACGAAAAAAGACAGCTAGAAGTAACAGCAGCTGCAGTCGTTCGTTTATGTGACGGCAAACATTTTTTTAAACCTCAAAAGGTAGAAAGGGTAGCGAAATGTGAAGTAAACGAGAAGAAGGGAGCCCGTAACAAAGCTTACGAGATGCAACCTACGGGTAAAAAAGGTCTCGAAAAAACTAGGTCTGAGAAAGAGGAATCAAACCACTTAGGTGCAGCAAATTCTAAAGTCCTAGATATATCTGTACACAAGGAAATAGAAGCTGAAATTACACCAAGGGAATCTACTGACGTTTCAGCTTATAAAGATTCATTGGAAATCAACCTCGACAAAAATCATACAAAAGCTTTCAACCCAACCTTCTCACAAATACCACATGGTTACCCCGAAACCAACACAACAAACTTCTCTAGTAACGACAAAGAATAAACAAATTTTAAAAATAAAGAATACAACACGGAGGTAATAAAAAATTTAGAATTAAAAGAACAGACAGGAACAATTATTTTAAAGCCAAGAACACAACAAATAGTAGAAATACCGTGTAAAGAAGAAGGTTTAAAATATTTAGTTACAGAAAAACGTGAAATAGCTACAGGAATATACTTGGGTGAAACCATTACCCAACAAAGAAATTCCAAAATGAAGGTACTTCTGATGAACATTTTAGATTCAGACCAAGAAATAAATATAAAAATCTCGATGAATATAACGTTATCGAGACAAATAGTTTAAAGGACCATGTGAAGAATAGGTTAAAGAAATTAGAGTCACTCTTAGAGTTCGAACATTGTAACGCCGATGAAAAAAAAAAAACCATTCTGGACATTTGTCGCGAATACAATGACCTCTTTTACCTTGAGGGCGATCACCTCACTCATACAAACGCTGTAGAACACAGAATTATTACAGGTGAAGACAAGCCCCCTCTATACACAAGACCTTATTGACTCCCAGAAAGTTCTAGACAGGAAATTCATAAACTAGTGAATGAAATGCTAGAAGATGGCGTAGTACAACCAAGCTACTACTAGTTCCAAAAACAGCAGGTCAAGATGGAATGAAAAGATGGAGGGTGGTAGTTGACTTTAGAAAGTTAAACGAAGTCACCTTCGGAGATGCTTACCCATTACCCAATATAACTGATACCTTAGACGTGTTTGGAAGAGCTAAGTACTTCAGTACACTTGATCTAGCAAAAAGATTTTATCAAATTCTTATGGATGAAAAGGACAAAACAAAAACAGCTTTCAGTACTCCGTTCGGTCACTATGAATACAATCGAATGCCATTCGGACTTAAAAACGCCCCAGCCACTTTTCAAAGGCTTATGAATAATGTGCTTATGGGACTTCAGGAAATCGAATGTTTTGTATACGTAGACGACATAGTTATTTATGGCTATGATTTAAAGGACCACAATGCTAGACTAATTAAGGTTTTAAATCGACTAAGAGAGAATAACCTCAAACTTCAGCCCGAAAAATGTCATTTCATCAGAAAAGAACTCACTTACCTGGGACATGTTATCTCAGAGGAGGGAATTAAACCAAACTGAAAAAAACAATTCTGTGAAAACGTTCCCAGTACCTAAGAAACCAAAAGATATTAAATCTTTTCTTGGATTCGTAGGGTATTATCGAGAATTCATCCCAAACTTTGCGGAAATAGCAAAACCGTTAACAACGTTGCTAAAGAAAAACGTAACTTTTCGTTGGGACAGTTTTTGCGACGAGACTTTCAGAACTTTAAAACAGAAAATTATTAATCCTCCCATCTTAACATACCCAGACTTTGATCAGGAATTTCTAGTAACCACTGATGCAAGTGACATCGCATTAGGCGCTGTGCTTTCTCAAGGTCCCATTGGTAAAGATAAACCAATTTTCTTTGCCAGTCGTACTCTTTACGAGAGGGAAACCAAATACACCACGTCAGAAAAAGAAAGCGATAATCTACGCCCTGACACAATTTCGACCATATATTTATGGGAGAAAATTCACTATTGTCACCGACCACATTACGTTACAATGTTTAATAGGGAGGATAATCCTACGTCTAGACTCATGCGATGGAGAATCTTGTTAGAAGAATATGAATACAAGATTATCCATAAAAAGGCAAATTCAACACGAATGCTGACGCCTTAAGTCACATAAAATCCGATGATGAAACCAAAGTATTAGTAACAACTCGAAACCAAAGATGGGTACCAGAAGAAAGGAATGACGTTATCGCGGAAACAAGTAAAAAAGCAACAGAACCCAAGTCAAATTTTAACAGATTCGAAAAAAAAAATAATAAATATTTCTAAATAATAAAGTAAACTTTAAAGCTATTATACTGCCTCTTGTAGAAACAACAAAATTTTGAAAAATCGTTTACATAATTTCAAAAAACCAGAAACCTGCAAAGTCTTGACCCATAAACTCCAACCTACAAATGTGCTTTACTACATCGTGACATTGCTTTCAAACAGGCTAAATTTAATACATATCTCCATATCGATTCAAGAACATTAATAGAAAAACCTGAAGACATATCAAAAATTCTACACGAAAACCACGAGTCACCATTTGGCGGGCATCGAGGAGTAACAAGAAACTCCAAAAGAATTAAGCAGTATTACTACTGGCCAACCATCTCCAAAGACGTTAAAAACCACATACGCAAATCTGAGTCGTGTCAGAAAAATAAACTATCGCGTAATAACAAAATACTAATGAAAGTAACCACTACATGCAAAACTCCTTTTGAGCGTATAGCTTTAGACATAGTAGGTCCACTACCCGTCAGTTACGAAAACAACAAGTACATTTTGACATTTCAGGACGATCTCACAAAGTTTTCCGAAGCAATAGCAGTGCCAAACGCTGAAGCCCCAACTATAGCACGTATATTAGTTGAACGGTTGGTATGTCCATTTGGGATACCCGACTCGATCCTTACGGATCAGGGAACAGAACAAATTTTCTTAGTAATTTTTTTAAAGGGGTATGCAAAGTTCTCAAGACGAGGAAATTTCAAAACCACTCCATACCACCCCCAAACTAATAGCGATTTAGAACGTAGTCACAGGACAGTTGCACAATACTTGCGTCACTACATAAACAAGGATCCACTCACTTGGGACACATGGCTTCCATACGCTATGTTTGTATATAATACTACCCCACATAGTAGTACAAATTACACCCCATTTGAGCTGTTATATGGTTATCTTGCACGGATCCTCAATTCATTGAACAGAGAACCACAGACTTATTATAACTACGAAAACTACGCCACAGAACTCAAAAGCCTTGTGCAACATGGTTACAAAATCGCTAGAGAAACAATTTACGAGAAGAAGGTGAGAAGGTGATAAAGTATTAATCAAAAACCAATCGAGACAAAACAAAGTGTCAAATCTATGGGACGGACCTTACGAAGTCATCAAAATAATATCCGACGAAAACACAGTTATCAAAATTGGAAAGAAATCGAAATTGAACAACAAACGACAACTACTACACCAATGAACAAAACTAAACGAAAGCCAGCAAAAATGCCGGTAACATCAATAAAAATATGTTCAACAGAAACACAAAATCCTTCACCTGGAAAATTAACTGTAGACTCTAAAGAAAAACCCAAGAACATTCTCCCCCTCCACCTTTACCTCTTGCTTTACCAAAAACTGTCATTTCTCAACCCACATTAAAACAAACGGTTATACCTCCTCCAGCTTTACCTCGTGCTTTACCGTGCTTTTAAAAACAGAACGCCACTCTTCAACTATTAAAACTCGACAAACAGACAAAGACAACAAACAAGATAAAAAAGGCATACAATTTGCACTTGATCTTACTAGGAGATTGAGTTCTAGAAAACATCCTTCGCGTTGTTCGCACCAAACAAAATAATTAATTAATGAATTATTATTAAAAAAAAATATATATATATATATATATAAAAATAGATAAAAATCCATTTTTGTAACTAAAACACAAGGAAAAAAATGTATATACCTAAATTATAATGTATAAAATAAATAGATTAAGCAATATGTAAACAAAAAAAAATAAAATAATAAAATCTAAAGCAAACAAAAAAAATGTTTAAACTTATACCAAAATAATAAAATATAAAAAAATGTTTCCTAATTTGTAAAGGAAAAACAAAAATATATAAATTGTTGCCTCTTCAACGAAAAATGAAATTAAAAAAAAAAACATTTTTTTTTACAATAACTTAAATGTTCCCTGTATTGGGAAATATCAAAAAAAAACTTTTGTAACCTCTTCTAGGAAGAATCTAAATATTTTTTTAAAACTGAAACTTATTTCCTGTACTTTTTTCAGAAAATTAACCTCTTCAAGGTCAATTTTCTTTTTCGGAGGGGGGAAGGATGTAGTGATCTCACTACATGCCAACCTCCCAACAAATGCATTTTGCCCTATTCCCACGCATTTTCCGAAAACACTTCAACCACCGATATATAATAACTCGACTGCACTATCTGATATTAATAATATATTGACTTACAAATAAATCGTTACGAGGTCATCATAATGTTCACTCGTCATAATTACTTCAAAACCCATATACTGCTATGAGTAATGAATACCTATCCAATTCCAATGTCAAACGGATTGTAAACAAATCCAATGCATTAATTGAAGGCATACTAATTGTCAAAACATATAAACTGCTATGAGTAATGAATACCTATCCAATTCCAATGTCCAACGGATTGCAAACGAATCCAATGCATTAATTACAGGCATACTAAATGCTGAGAATGCATCTTAGCAAGGGTCGACACTATGAGCGAAGTACGTGTATGTGAAATATGATGCGGCGGCACTTTTGTGAAGAACAATTAGGAATATTTAAAATTCCAACTAGGTCAAAATTGGTCGTTGAATATTTTCGGTAATTCTTAGTGGGTTAATAACCTATAACCTATAAAAGTAAAACCTGTCGAATTCCCAAGAGGACGCCGGAGGCAAAAATTAGGCAGTTTTCAAAAGACCAGGTTGTAATCAACAACCATTACCCCGTTTACATGAGGTATTCGAGTGAGCTTCAAGCTCGCTTGGCCCCTTTGTATACCTGCGTTGACTTGAAGTGAGCTTCAACCGACTCGATTCCACTTCAGGAGCGGAGGCGAGTCGAAATTGTTGATAAAAACCTGGGTCGAAGAGTCGGTCTTGAGGATGTGTTCACCACAACTTGTTGTGTTCTACAACCTTGTCCTTATTATTTACAATCTTGTCTGGTTATGTACAATGCGAACCTATTTCTTTCTCTGACTCCTTGACTCGACAATAAATTTTACGACAATTCCGTCCACGCGAAAGCAAAAATTGGTGGTAAAGTTCTTTGAGCTACTACCTTACCACGACCATACAATTAGAGAAAACCTTACCGCCCCTATCTCTGACTCTATGCCTGTATCCATCTACTCAAAAATGGAAGTAAAATTCTCATTAAATGATGTTAACAACATCGTTCCTGTGTTCGGTGGAAATCCGGACGAATTAAATAAATTTGTCGCTTGCGGCAACGTCCTTTTCTCATATATCCAAGACGCAACTAAACATGCTCTATTCTTAAATATTGTCAACACTAGACTTCAAGGGGCAGCTTTTGAGTTAACCCAGTACAAAACTTTGAACACTTGGGCCGAACTAGTAGCAGAACTGGAAGGACAATTTAAGGAACGAATTTCACGTTCAAACACTCAAACAGAGCTTATGTCCGCGCGACAAAACCCGAGGGAAGACATAAAAGATTACGGTGAAAGACTAACAAGTTTGCTACTGAAATTAGACAGGGCGACATACCAAAGTACGACCGACCAGGAAGTACGGGACTATCTTATTACCGAAAACAGACAAACAGCTTTACGTTCATTCGAAGATGGACTTAGGAACTCTTAAAGGCTTTTAATGCAATGGACCTGAAAACAGCTATTGATTATGGCATTGCACAATCCCCTCGGCTAGAAATTGAACAAAACAAATACACTTACTCATACAGAAATACCTACACAAGGGTCACTTGCCAGAAATGTGGTAAATTTGGGCACACAGCAACTTCGTGTTTCGCTAGATCCTAACAAAATCAACCACAAATCTGTCAGACCTGCAATAAAACAGGTCACACTTCTGCAACATGTTACCGGAATACAAACTCCCAAGTGCAACTATTGTCATAATCTGTACCATACTGATAATGATTGTCGTTTACGGTTAGCACACTGCCGAAACCAAACAAACCCAACTCCAATTAATTCTGCGTCCACAAACCAGAAAAATAAAAACCCATTTAAAGGTAATTCAACTCACGAATTACGACATTGTTGTTCACACCAACCGCAATACGATCTCGACAAAATTGAGTCGGAAAACGAATGCGGGGTGGAACAAATCGGCAACTCCACCCGGGGACAGAAAGTTGTTGCTGAAGTTCATTATGCTCCCAACCAATAAATTTAAAAATGATTTTAAAGTTCTGCCCTGAATTTAAAGACAAGGGACAAATAAAGAATATACTACATTTTTATTAGTCACGGAAGCAGACATCTGCCTGTTCAAAAACGATTCACCTTACGCAAATCCTAAAAATTCCTGCGTTATCTCCACCATAGCTGGCGAATCTGTGAGAACTTTGGGAGAAATCACGGGAACACTAGAAATCTATGACGAAAAAAATACATCATATTTGGAACACCCATTCCAAATGCTTACAAACCAAATACATTTACAATATGATGGAATACTTGGAAACGATTTTTTCGATAGGTTTGAGTGTAAGGTCAATTACGAAAAAAGACAGCTAGAAGTAACAGCAGCTGCAGTCGTGCATTTATGTGACGGCAAACATTTTTTTAAACCTCAAAAGGTAGAAAGGGTAGCGAAATGTGAAGTAATCGAGAAGAAGGGAGCACGTAACAAAGCTAACGAGATGCAACCTAAGGGTAAAAAAGGTCTCGAAAAAACTAGGTCTGAGAAAGAGGAATAAAACCACTTAGGTGCAGCAAATTATAAAGTCCTAGATGTACCTTCTCACAAACCCACATGGTTACCCTGAAACCAACACAACAAACTTCTCTTGTAATGACAAAGAATATACAAATTTTAAAAATAAAGAATATAATACGGAGGTAATACAAAATTTAGAATTAAAAGAACAGATAGGAACAATTATTTTAAAGCCAAGAACACAACTAATAGTAGAAATACCGTGTAAAGAAGAAGGTATAAAATATTTAGTTACAGAAAAACGTGAAATAGCTACAGGAATATACTTGGGTGAAACCATTACCCAACAAAGAAATTCCAAAATTGAGGTTCTTCTGGTGAACATTTTGGATTCAGACCAAGAAATAAATATAAATAATATTAATATGAAATATACAAATCTCGATGAATATAACGTTATCGAGACAAATAGTTTAAAGGACCATGTGAAGAATAGGTTCGAACATAGTAACGCCGATGAAAAAAAACCATTCTGGACATTTATAGCGAAAACAATGACCTCTTTTACCTTGAGGTCGATCACCTCACTCATACAAATTACAGATGAAGACAAACCCCCTCTATACACAAGACCTTATCGACTCCCAGAAAGTTCTAGAAAGGAAATTTATAAACAAGTGAATTAAATGCTAGAAGATGGCGTAGTACAACCAAGCAACAGTCCATGGAATTCCCCTTTACTACTAGTTCCAAAAACAGCAGGTCAAGATGGAATGAAAAGATGGAGTGTGGTAGTTGACTTTAGAAAGTTAAACGAAGTCACCTTCGGAGATGCTTACCCATTACCCAATATAACTGATATCTTAGATGAGTTGGGAAGAGCTAAGAACTTCAGTATACTTGATCTAGCAAAAGGATTTCATCAAATTCTTATGAATGAAAAGGACAAAAACAGCTTTCAGTACTCCGTTCGGTCATTATGAATACAATCGTATGCCATTCGGACTTAAAAGCGCCCCAGCCATTTTTCAACGGCTTATGAATAATGTGCTTATGGGACTTCAGGAAATCGAATGTTTTGTATACGTAGACGACATAGTTATTTATGGCTATGATTTAAAGGACAACAATGCTAGACTAATCAGGGTTTTAAATCTAAGAGAGAATAACCTCAAACTTCAGCCCGAAAAATGTCATTTCATCAGAAAAGAACTAACTTACCTGGGACATGTTATCTCAGAGGAGGGAATTAAACCAAACCCTGAAAGAACAATTCTGTGAAAACATTCCCAGTACCTAAGGAACCAAAAGATATTAAACTTTGCGGAAATAGCAAAACCGTTAACAACGTTGCTAAAGAAAAACGTAACTTTTCGTTGGGACAGTTTTTGCGACGAGGCTTTCAGAACTTTAAAACAGAAAATTATTAATCCTCCCATCTTAACATACCCAGACTTTGATCAGGAATTTCTAGTAACCACTGATGCAAGTGACATCGCATTAGGCGCTGTGCTTTCTCAAGGTCCCATTGGTAAAGATAAACCAATTGTCTTTGCCAGTCGTACTCTTTACGAGAGAAAAACGTCAGAAAAAGAAAGCGATAATCTACGCCCTGACACAATTTCGACCATATATTTATGGGAGAAAATTGACTATTGTCACCGACCACATTACGTTACAATGGTTAATAGGAAGAAAAGATCCTACGTCTAGACTCATGCGATGGAGAATCTTGTTAGAAGAATATGAATACAAGATTATCCATAAAAAAGGCAAATTCAACACGAATGCTGACGCCTTAAGTCACATAAAATCCGATGATGAAACCAAAGTATTAGTAACAACTCGAAACCAAAGATGGGTACAAGAAGAAAGGAACGACGTAACCGCCAAATTTTAACATAATCGAAAAAAAAGAATCAATATTTCTAAATAATATAGTAAACTTTAAAGGTATTATACTGCCTCTTGTAGAAACAACAACATTTTGAAAAATCGTTTACCTTATTTCAAAAAACCAGAAATCTGCAAAGTCTTGACCCATAAACTCCAACCTACAAATGTGCTTTACTACATCGTGACATTGCTCTTACCCTTACGAAGTCCGACAGACCGAGAAAAAATTACAAACAGCATGAATAGCAATAGGACTAAACTATCAACCATTGCTTTGTCGTTACCCATAAGTAACCAACCTCAAAACGAACTAAAAACATTAATATTTGAAGCTTTCAAACAGGCTAAATTTAATACATATCTCCATATCGATTCAAGAACATTAATAGAAAAACCTGAAGACATATCAAAAATACTACACGAAAACCACGAGTCACCATTTGGCGGACATCAAGGAGTAACAAGAAACTCCAAGAGAATTAAGCAGTATTACTACTGGCCAACCATCTCCAAAGACGTTAAAAACCACATACGCAAATCTGAGTCGTGTCAGAAAAATAAACTATCGCGTAATAACAAAATACCCATGAAAGTAACCACTACATACAAAACTCCTTTTGAGCGTATAGCTTTAGACATAGTAGGTCCACTACCCGTCAGTTACGAAACAACAAGTACATTCTGACATTTCAGGACGATCTCACAAAGTTTTCCGAAGCAATAGCTGTGCCAAACGCTGAAGCCCCAACTATAGCACGTATATTAGTTGAACGGTTGGTATGTCCATTTGGGATACCAGACTCGATCCTAACGGATCAGGGAACAAATTTTCTTAGTAATTTGTTTAAAGGCGTATGCAAAGTCCTCAAGACAAGGAAATTACAAACCACTCCATACCACCCCTAAATTAATGGCGATTTAGAACGTAGTCACAGGACACTTGCAGAATACTTGCGTCACTACATAAACAAGGATCCACTCACTTGGGAAACATGGCTTCCATACGCTATGTTCGTATATAATACTACCCAACATAGTAGTACAATCAACACCCCATTTGAGCTGTTATATGGTTATCTTGCACGGATCCCCAATTCACTGAACAAAGAACCACAGACTTATTATAACTAAGAAAACTACGCCACAGAAAATTTAAGATAGGTGATAAAGTATTAATGAAACGAGACAAAACAAAGTGTCAAACCTATGGGACGGACCTTACGAAGTCATCAAAATAATATCCGACGAAAACACAGTTATCAAAATTGGAAAGAAATCGAAATTGAACAACAAACTACAACTACTACACCAATGAACAAAACTAAATGAAAGCCAGCAAGAACGCCGGTAACATCAATAAAAATATGTACAACAGAAACACAAAATCCTTCACCTGGAAAATTAACTGTAGACTCTAAAGAAAAACCCAAAAACCCCCTCCTCCACCTTTACCTCTTGCTTTACCAAACACTGTCATTTCTCAACCCTTATTAAAACAAACGGTTATAGCTCCTCCACCTTTACCTCGTGCCTTACCAAACACTATCACTTCTCAACCCATATTAAAACAAACGGTCATACCTTCTACACCACAATGAAAAATAGAACGCCACTCTTCAACTATTACAACTCGACAAACAGACAAAGACAACAAACAAGATAAAAAAGGCATACAATTTGTACTTGATCTTACTAGGAGATTGAGTTCTAGAAAATATCCTTCGCGTTGTTCGCACCAAACAAAATAATTAATTAATGAATTATTATTAAAAAATATATATATATATATATATATATATATAAATTTTAGTATTTAATTAAATAAAATACTTTTTAAAAAGGAAGAATTTAGAGACGGAGCTCCAAATTCTTTCAAGTTATCTTTATTGAGGTTACTTAAAATCTGACCAGAATGTCACAGACAACTGGTATTTATCATCTTATTACATATACGACTTCTATCTTTAGAAGTCTAATCGTATCTTTGATTTTGTTTATTTCAACACTTTTGTTCGTATCTTTGATTTTGTTTATTTCAACACTTTTGTTCGTATCATTGATTTTGTTTATTTCAACACTTTTGTTCGTATCTTTGATTTTGTTTATTTCAAATTTTTGTTTAGTCTGCATTTGAGCAGATATGCGTTCATCAAATGAAGACAGAGAATAAGCAAAAGTGTTTATTAAATTACAATGTATCTTTGATTAAAAAATGAAATTATCTTTTTAAAAAATACTTTTATCAGTATTCTTGGTTATAACACCTCCCTCTTTCGAGTGTTCTAACGGTTGGAAAGCGACCGTTGGAAGGCTTATATTTGTAATAGTTTTTTTATTCTTTAGTTTCATTTTTAAATACATGATTGCAAAAAGTATTATTGATGTTATTATTACAATAGTTATTACATTATATGTTACATGTTTTGTATGTATTTTTGATTCTAATATTTCAATATTATTTATTGGTTGGAAATGTAAATTTTTAAAGTAATTATCTGAAAAGTTATAGTTTATCAATGGTATTATTTTATAGTTATTTTGATATAATTTTCTATTGTATGTTACATTTTTTATCTTTATTTTACAATTTTCAAATTCCAAAATATAGTTTCCTTGTAAAGTATAGTCTAAGTTATTACAATCTTGTTCTAACTTTTCATTCTTTATGTTTTTTATTATTAAATATTTTTCCTTATTGATTATAATATTTTCATCTTTGTAATCTTTAATTTTACAGTTTAGTTTAGAATTATCTTTAAATATGTTTTCAATACAATTGTCTTCAATTTTTATTAGATTTTTTATTTCTTTGTTTATATAATACATAGTTTTATTAAATTCTATAAATTCATCGTTAGGTAATGTTATAATTTTATCTTTTACAGGTAGGGTATGTATAGATATTTTGTTATATAAGTTTTCATTAAATCTTGGTAAACTTAGAATTATTAGTAAGTTTTCGTTATAGGTAGCCAATGTTAATTTTATCTCTTTTAGTTTTTCTATGTTTATATCGAAGTCATAAATTTCTTTTACGGTCAGTATATCTTGTGTTAATATTCCTGTCCTGCTGGTCATTATGATATTGTCAATCTTTTCTATTATTTGTTGTACTTCTACTAAGTTTCTATTGAATTCTAGTTCCATACGTAAAGTATTTATTTCTGATTTGATTTCTTTGTATTTAGTTAATGTTTTTGAACTTTGTTTAAGTATGTCTTGTAATTGAAAGAATTGTTCATTGAATTGTTTGTTAATGGTTACTTGTTTGTTATTGTTTGCTAAAAGTTCCCTGTTACTATCTTCTAAATTTTGTAACCTTTCTTCTATAGCTTGTCTATCATCGTCGTCCATAGTTCCATATATGTAATTCATTCCTTTACCTACAATATTAATTAATCCTCGTTTATGAATAATATGGTGTGGGATAATTGTTTGGAGTTTTATTTCTAATGTATTTATTTTTTGTTCTTGCGAATCGTCAGGATTTGTTAGTAAATGGTGTTGATCTTTTAACTGGTTTATTAATGATTGGCATTCTGTAAGGTTAATTACATGTAATAGAATGTCATAGTTATTTATAAGTTTTATTTGTCCTTCTTGTATGATTAAAAATTCTCTATCTATCTTTGTTATTTTAATATCATTGGTTTTTACTGAAGTTATTAATAAGAGAATCACTATCATGATTGTTATTGTTTTGGTTGGGTTCATTTTGTGTTTTAGTAAATTTCTTTTTCTTTCTGAATTGGTCTTTGTGAAGAAGTTGTTTTCTTTGGTGGGGTTTGATTAGTAATTTCTTATCAATTGTTTTAAGTAGTTTTACTTTCTTATGTTTGGTTTTCAGTTTATTAAATCGTTCTGGATTGTTTATTTTTGTAAAGTTTGGATTGACTTCTACGTCTAATCGATTTTTATTTATTTTGTCTAGAGTTTTGTTCTTATTTGTTTCTATTCTATCATATATTTTTTTATTATCTATTTTACCTAGATGTACCTCTAAGGGTCTCTCTTTTGTAGTGAGATGTATTGTTTTGTTATACGTATTTACCGCTTTTGCTACTAAATCGATAAGTTTTTCAGTTTTCTCTAGTAATCTAATATGTTCATTTAGGGTGCTGTGAAGGCGTTCCACATCCGAATTTCCGGTGTGTCTATAAGGGGTGGTAAAATGTGTTAGTATATTCTTTTCTTTTAGGTAATTTTCTATAGAGTAAGTTTTGAAGGTGGGGTCATTGTCTAGAGTTAATTTCTTGGGTTCAGACATGTATGAGAATAGTTTTTCCATAGCATTTAAAATGTCTTTTTGGTTTTTTGTTTTCAGTTTTTCTACTGAAGCATACTTGCTAAATTTGTCGATACAACTTAAATATTTGTTATTATTGGGTAGGATCCATATGTCCATATGGTAGTGAATGTGTGGTTCTAAGGGTGTTTCTGTTTTTTCATATGGTAATTTAATAGGGTTCCTTTCTATTTTCAGATTGCAGATATCGCAATTATTTATAATTTTCGTTATTTGTGTTTTAAGGTTTGGGTAATAATATTTTCTTTTTAGATCTAAATATAGTTTTTCTATTCCTACGTGATTTAATTCCTTATGGTTTTTATGTATGATTTCTTCTAGTTTAGTTATATCATAAACATCTTCTAAGAATATATGAGTTCTAATTAAAATTTGTTTGTTGTGGTGTGTTTTCCAATAAATTTGGAATTCTAAAAATAGTTTATCGTTGTTACAATATAAAATGTTTTTATGGTCTATATCAATTTCTGATATGATTTTTTCGAAATCTGATTCTTTGAAATTTTTCCTAATTATTTTTATTCTTCTTTTGTTAAAAGGGAAGGTTATGATTTCATCATTTTGTTCTCCTATTTCTATGATAATTTGTCGAATAAATATATTTAAACTTTGTTCGGTGATTGGAATTAGGTTTGAACTATCTGACTCATTTGAGTGCTGTGTGGAAACGAGTTCTATAGTGTTTAATACATTTTCGTTATTTGTGTCAATCTTTGTGTTTATTCTGTTTTTCTCGCTTATTTTGTCAATTTTGGTGATGTCATGTGAATTTGTTTTATCTATTCTTATTCTTGATAGCGCATCGACTACCTTATTTTCTTTTCCTGCGATATGTTCGATTTGAAAATCATATTCCTCTAATTTTATTTTCCATCTTTGGAGTTTAGAGTTAGGTTCTTTGAGATTATGCAACCATGCTAATGGTCGATGATCCGTTTGTATTTTGAAATGTCTACCGTATAGGTAATGACGGAATTGTTTGGTTGCCAATTGCTAAAAGTTCTTTTTCTATAACTGAATAACCACATTCATGTTTATTTAAAGTTCTGGACGCGAAGCATAGTGGTCCATGTGATTGGCTTAAGACTGCTCCAATTGCGTGGTTAGTGTGAATTGTTTATTAAAATCAGGGTGTCTATTTAATAAATCGTCTGACATTGCTAGTTTTAATTTCTCGAATGATTCTTTATATTCTGTGTTACCTATATTTATTTGTTTATCTTTTCCTAAACAGAGAGTTAGTGGTTTTATGATCTTGGCGTAATAATTGATGAACTTTCTATAGTATCCTGTTAGGCCTAAGAAAGATTGGATTTCCTTAATAGTTTTTGGTATAGGAAAGTTTTTTATCGTGCTTATTTTGTTGGGATTAGGTTTTATTCCATCTGGGGTAATTATATGACCTAAGAATTCGCTCTGTTGTTTCATGAAATCGCATTTATTTAGGGATATCTTTAAATTTACAGACTGTAATTTGGTGAAGATTTTATTTAATGAGTTTATATGTTCTTCCAATGAAGTAGAGAATATTATTATGTCGTCGAGGTAGACATAACAGATTTTTCCTATATATTCCTTTAATACCTCGTTCATCATTCGTTGGAATGTGGCGGGGGCATTTTTGAGGCCAAATGGCATTCTTAACCATTCGTAGTGTCCTGATAGTGTTGAGAAAGCTGTTTTCTCTCTATCTTCGGGGTTTACCTCGATTTGGTGGAAACCTTTAGTTAAATCTAGTGTAGAAAAGTAGTTAGCTTTTCCTAATTTGTCTAATATATCGTCAATTAGTGGAATAGGGAATTTATCCTCTTTTGTTGCGTTATTTAATTTTCGATAGTCAATGACTATCCTCCACTCTTTGTTTCCTACTTTGTCTTCTTTTTTTGGTACAATCCAGATTGGGGCATTGTAAGGTGAAGTACTTGGTTTGATAATTTTTTGATCTAATAGATCTTTGATTTGTTTGTCCACTTCTTTTTTGTGGATTTCGGGATATCTATATATCCGTGTGAAGATCGGTTCTTCATTTATTGTGGGGATTTTATGTTTTACATGACTGGTAAAACTTAAATCATCTCCTTTTTGGTAAAATACCTTTTGGTGTTGTTTCAATAAATTAAATAAACTTTTATGTTCCTCATCGTTTAGATGTGAGACTCTTTGACTTTCCAAATTTTCGAAAGTAAATGTGTCTGGTGGAATTAAATTGTTTAAATGATTTATTTCAATTTGATATTCCTGTTCGTCTTCCTCAGAAAAGAACAGTGGAATAATTTGTTCATTTAGTTTTAGTATTTTGTTTTTAAAATCAATACTGGCATTATTTGGAAATAATATATTGTTTCCAATTAATCCATCAAAGCTGACATTAAAGTTGTGGATTTGAAAAATGCAATCTACGCGAGATTTGAGTGCAAATTTTTCTTTTGGTATAACTAATTCCTTGTCTATTGATATAGAAGTACCTACTGTTTTGATTTCTAATGGGTGTTTCCTTATTTTGGTGTAGCTTATTGGAGCTTTTTCTTTGTTTATTAGACTATTAGTGGCTCCTGTGTCAATTAATAGTCTTAATGTTTCATTATTCTTTTCTAACTTAATAAAGGGGAGTTTGTTGTCTCGTTGAGTAGACAGGTTTCCGAGGCTACATTCGGAAAAACCGTGTTGTTTTGATCACTTTCGTTATAGTTAGTTTGGATCTTCTTTAATTGACTAGAAGTTGGGTCAACTTCCATAGGTTTATATTGTTTACTAGGAGGTTTGTAATTTGGGTTATAATTATTACCTTTATAATTTGGATTAGGGTTGTTAGTGTTTTGGTGATTAAATGGGGGTTTTATATAAGTTGGATTTCTAGGTGTGAAGTTATTATTTTGATTTGGATATTTTTTATAATTATTTTGGGGGTTTTGTGTAGTTTGAATTTTTGGTGCTTCTAGTAATTTCTTTGGGGTTTCTTCAGATTTTTCATTTACAAAACCAGCTTGAGTTAACTCATGTAAGGCTGCTTTTAAATTAGGGGGTTTTAATGCAAATAATATTGTTCGCATGTGAACTGGTAAACGTTCTTTAAAAATGTTTAATGCTGTTTGTGTGTTATGAGTAATTTCCTCATTCTTTCCCTCTTGTACTGTTTTTTGGTTTAATTCACAGAGATTCTTTTGTATTTCGTTATAAAAGCTTATAACATTTCCTTTATAAGGAGTTTGTCTCAAATCATCATAAAGTTGAAATGAGGATTTAAATCCTCCGAAATTTACAACTAATAATTCTTTTATTTCTTTCCAGGTGGTTAAGTGAGCATGTATTTCAATACAACGTTTAGCTCTACCTATAAGTTTAGACTTTAATATATTTATACACATTGTCTGTGACTGAATGTCATATTTATTAAGAGTGGGAGTTATCCCGTCAACGTTTGTAATAAAAGTATATAAGTCTTCTCTTCGTCCATCGAAAGTATTTAACTTTTCGATGTACTTGAGTGGGTCTAGTGTGAGTGTTAGTGACATATTGGCTTTACAATTTGAGTCTTGTTCTAATATGATATTTTCAATATTTGGTAATTTAATTTGTGATAATTGTTTATCTAAATTAATATAAAAATTCTTACTATCTCTGTTGTATTGTGGATCTCCTTCGTTTGATGAACAATCTTCTTCGTCAGAGTTCCTTGGATATGGATTATTCTTCCTTTGTGTCTTCTTGAAAAGGTGCATTTATTGAGTATTTTTTTTTTTTTTTTTTTTTGTAGTTGGTTATTTTTTTTTTTTTTTTGTAGTTGGTTATTTTTTTTTTGTAGTTGGTTATGTTATAATTAATTTTCCTCTATGGATATCGTAACATTACTCTTGCATGAGGGTGAGTTACTAAATTAATTATTGATATTTTTAGAATTTTAGATAAGTGTTCTAATAACTTTATTATTCACTGAAGTAATCTTTATATGCACTAAAGAGTTTATTCTTCACTGAATTTATTTTTCAATATCGTTAAGTAGTCCAATTAAATTATTAATTCTAAAGATTTCTTTTTCGCAGAATTTTAGATATTAATTTCACTTTTAATATGGGTATAAGTTATTAAAATAATTTTCTTTCTTTTTGTAAAAAATTGAATTTTAATTTTCACTTTATAATACACTTGAACGATAGGTAAACGATGGGTTCTTATTTGCAAAGGATACACATATTATATTTTGTGTATCCTACCGACTGCGCCAATTTTAGTATTTAATTAAATAAAATACTTTTTAAAAAGGAAGAATTTAGAGACGGAGCTCCAAATTCTTTCAAGTTATCTTTATTGAGGTTACTTAAAATCTGACCAGAATGTCACAGACAACTGGTATTTATCATCTTATTACATATACGACTTCTATCTTTAGAAGTCTAATCGTATCTTTGATTTTGTTTATTTCAACACTTTTGTTCGTATCTTTGATTTTGTTTATTTCAACACTTTTGTTCGTATCATTGATTTTGTTTATTTCAACACTTTTGTTCGTATCTTTGATTTTGTTTATTTCAAATTTTTGTTTAGTCTGCATTTGAGCAGATATGCGTTCATGAAATGAAGACAGAGAATAAGCAAAAGTGTTTATTAAATTACAATGTATCTTTGATTAAAAAATGAAATTATCTTTTTAAAAAATACTTTTATCAGTATTCTTGGTTATAACATATATATATAAAAATAGATAAAAATCCATTTTTGTAACTAAAACACAAGAAAAAAAATGTATATACCTAAATTATAATGTATAAAATAAATAGATTAAGCAATATGTAAACAAAAAAAAAAAAAAAAAAAAATACATAACATTTTTTTTTTTTTAAATATTTAAACTTATACCAAAATAATATATAAATTGTTGCCTCTTCAACGAAAAATGAAATTAAAAAAAAAACAATTTTTTTTACAATAACTTAAATGTTCCCTGTATTGGGAAATATCAAAAAAAACTTTTGTAATCTCTAGGAAGAATCTAATTTTTTTTTTAAAACTGAAACTTACTTCCTGTACTTTTTACAGAAAATTAACCTCTTCAAGGGAAGTATGTAGTACATTACATGCCAACCTCCCAACAAAGGCATTTTGCCCTATTCCCACGCATTTTCCAAAAACACTTCAACCACCGATATATAATAACTCGACTGCACTATCTGATATAAAGTAATATATTGACTCACAAATAAATCGTCACGTGGTCATCATAATGCTCACTCGTCATAGTTACGTCAAAACCCATAAACTGTTATGAGTAATGAATACCTATCCAATTCCAATGTCCAACGGATTGTAAACAAATCCAATGCATTAATTGCAGGTATTGAAGAATACCCATACTAAATGCTGAGAATGCATCTTAGCAAGGGTCGACACTATGAGCGAAGTACGTGTATGTGAAATATGATGCGGTGGCACTTTTGTGAAGAACAATTAGGAATATTTAAAATTCCAACTAGGTCACAATTGGTCGTTGAATATTTTCGATAATTCTTAGTGGGTTAATAACCTATAACCTTTAAAAGTAAGACCTGGCGAATTCCCAAGCGGACACCGGAGGCAAAAATTAGGCAGTTTTTACAAGACCAGGTTGTAATCAACAACTATAGGGCGTGAAGCCTGCCTGGCAAAGTGAAGCGACATCAACATAAGCAGCAGCACCAACAACATCAACGACATCAAAAAAAAAAAAGAAACTTCAACTACATCAACGACATCAACAACATCAACAACATAAGCAGCAGCATCAACAACATCAACGACATCAACAACATAAGCAACAGATCAACAACATCAACGATATCAACAGCATCATCGACAATAACTAAAATAAGGTCGATATATTTAAGAACAAAATATATATATTTTTTTGTATTTCCACAACCAGTCCTTATTATTTACAGTATTGTCTGGTTATGAACAACGCGGAAATATTTCTTCCTCTCACTCCTTGACTTGACAATAAATTTAAAACTTTGAACACTTGGGCCGAACTAGTAGCTGAACTGGAAGGATATGTCCGCGCGACAAAACCCGAGGGAAGACATAAACGACTACGGTGAAAGATTTACACGTTTGCTACAGAAATTAGACAGGGCGACATACCAAAGTACGACCGACCAGGAAGTACGGGACTATCTTACTACCGAAAACAGACAAACAGCTTTACGTTCATTCGAAGACGGACTTAGGAACTCTTAAAGGCTTTTAATGCAATGGACCTGAAAACAGCCATTGATTATGGCATTGCACAATCCCCTCGGCTAGAAATTGAACAAAACATTTGTTTTGTTCAATTTCTAGCACACTAACTCATACAGAAATACCGACACAAGGGTCACTTACCAGAAATGTTGTAGCTAAATTTGGGCACACAGCAACGTCGTGTTTCACTAGATCCTAACAAAATCAACCACAAATCTGTCAGACCTGCAATAAAACAGGTCACACTTCTGCAACATGTTACCGGAATACAAACTCCCAAGTGCAACTATTGTCATAATCTGTACCATACTGATAATGATTGTCGTTTACGGTTAGCACACTGCCGAAACCAAACAAACCCAACTCCAATTAATTCTGCGTCCACAAACCAGAAAAATAAAAACCCATTTAAAAGTAATTCAACTCACGAATTACGACATTGTTGTTTACACCAACCACAATACGATCTTGACAAAATTGATTCGGAAAACGAATGCGGGGTGGAACAAATCGGCAACCCGACCCGGGAACAGAAAGTTGTTGTTCATTATACTCCCAACCAATAAATTTAAAAATGATTTTAAAATTCTGCCCTGAATTTAAAGACCCAGTAATCGTCTTAAATTGCAAGGGACAAATAAAGAATATACTACATTTTTAATAGACACGAAAGCAGACATCTGCCTGTTCAAAAAAGATTCACCTTACGCAAATCCTAAAAATTCCTGCGTTATCTCCACCATAGCTGGCGAATCTGTGAGAACTTTGGGAGAAATCACGGGAACACTAGAAATCTATGACGAAAAAAATACATCATATTTGGAACACCCATTCCAAATGCTTACAAACCAAATACATTTACAATATGATGGAATACTTGGAAACGATTTTCTCTATAGGTTTGAGTGTAAGGTCAATTACGAAAAAAGACAGAAGTAACAGCAGCTGCAGTCGTTCGTTTATGTGACGGCAAACATTTTTTTAAACCTCAAAAGGTAGAAAGGGTAGCGAAATGTGAAGTAATCGAGAAGAAGGAAGACCGTAAAATATCTTACGAGATGCAACCTACGGGTAAAAAAGGTCTCGAAAAAACTAGGTATGAGAAAGAGGAATCAAACCACTTAGGTGCAGCAAATTATAAAGTCCTAGATGTATCTGTACACACGGGAATAGAAGCTGAAATTACACCAAGGGAATCTACTGACGTTTCAGCTTATAAAGATTCATTGGAAATCAACCTCGACAAAAATCATACAAAAGCTTTCAACCCAACCTTCTCACAAATCCCACATGGTTACCCTGAAACCAATACAACAAACTTCTCTAGTAATGACAAGGAATATACAAATTTTAAAAATAAAGAACATAACACGGAGGTAATACAAAATTTAGAATTAAAAGAACAGACAGGAACAATTATTTTAAAGCCAAGAACACAACAAATAGTAGAAATACCGTGTAAAGAAGAAGGTATACAATATTTAGTTACAGAAAAACGTGAAATAGCTACAGGAATATACTTGGGTGAAACCATTACCCAACAAAGAAATTCCAAAATTAAGGTACTTCTGATGAAAATTTTAGATTCAGACCAAGAAATAAATATAAATAATATTAATATGATATATAAAAATCTCGACGAATATAACGTTATCGAGACAAATAGTTTAAAGGACCGTGTGAAGAATAGGTTAAAGAAATTAGAGTCACTCTTAGAGTTCGAACATTGTAACGCCGCGCCGATGAAAAAAAACCATTCTGGACATTTGTCGCGAATACAATGACCTGTTTTACCTTGAGGGCGATCACCTCACTCATACAAACGCTGTAAAACACAGAATTATTAGAAGTGAAGACAAGCCCCCTCTATACACAAGACCTTATTGACTCCCAGAAAGTTCTAGACAGGAAATTCATAAACTAGTGAACGAAATGCTTGAAGATGGCGTAGTACAACCAGGCAACAGTCCATGGAATTCCCCTTTACTACTAGTTCCAAAAACAGCAGGTCAAGATGGAATGAAAAGATGGAGGGTGGTAGTTGACTTTAGAAAGTTAAACGAAGTCACCTTCGGAGATGCTTACCCATTACCCAATATAACTGATATCTTAGACGAGTTGGGAAGAGCTAAGTACTTCAGTACACTTGATCTAGCAAAAAGATTTCATCAAATTCTTATGGATGAAAAGGACAAAACAAAAACAGCTTTCAGTGCTCCGTTCGGTCATTATGAACACAATCGTATGCCATTCGGACTTAAAAACGCCCCAGCCACATTTCAACGGCTTATTAATAATGTGCTTATGGGACTTCAGGAAATCGAATGTTTTGTATACGTAGACGACATAGTTATTTATGGCTATGATTTAAGGGACCACAATGCTAGACTAATCAGGGTTTTTAATCGACTAAGAGAGAATAACCTCAAACTTCAGGCCGAAAAATGTCATTTCATCAGAAAAGAGCTCACTTACCTGGGACATGTCATCTCAGAGGAGGGAATTAAACCAAACCCTGAAAAAACAATTCTGTGAAAACGTTCCCAGTACCTAAGAAACCAAAAGATATAGAATCTTTTCTTGGATTCGTAGGGTATTATCGAGAATTCATCCCAAACTTTGCGGAAATAGCAAAACCGTTAACAACGTTGCTAAAGAAAAACGTAACTTTTCGTTGGGACAGTTTTTGCGACGAGGCTTTCAGAACTTTAAAACATTAAATTATTAATCCTCCCATCTTAACATACCCAGACTTTGATCAGGAATTTCTTGTAACCACTGATGCAAGTGACATCGCATTAGGCGCTGTGCTTTCTCAAGGTCCCATTGGTAAAGATAAACCAATTTTATTTCCCAGTCGTACTATTTACGAGAGGGAAACCAAATACACCACGTCAGAAAAAGAAAGCGATAATCTACGCCCTGACACAATTTCGACCATATATTTATGGGAGAAAATTCACTATTGTCACCGACCACATTTCGTTACAATGGTTAATAGGAAGAAAAGATCCTACGTCTAGACTGATGCGATGTAGAATCTTGTTAGAAGAATACGAATACAAGATTATCCATAAAAATGGCAAATTCAACACGAATGCTGACGCCTTAAGTCACATAAAATCCGATGATGAAACCAAAGTATTAGTAACAACTCGAAACCAAAGATGGGTACCAGAAGAAAGGAATGACGTAATCGCGGAAACAAGTAAAAAAGCAACAGATCCCAAGTCAAATTTTAACATAATCGAAAAAAATAGAATCAATATTTCTAAATAATAAAATAAACTTTAAAGGTATTAACAACAACATTTTGAAAAATCGTTTACCTAATTTCAAAAAACCAGAAATCTGCAAAGTCTTGACCCATAAACTCCAACCTACAAATGTGCTTTACTACATCGTGACATTGCTCTTACCCTTACGAAGTCCGACAGACCGAGAAAAAATTACAAACAGCATGAAAGACATCGTAAGTGAATGCAATAGGACTAAACTATCAACCATTGCTTTGTCGTTACCCATAAGTAACCAACCTCAAAACGAACTAAAAACATTAATATTTGAAGCTTTCAAACAGGCTAAATTTAATACATATCTCCATATCGATTCAAGAACATTAATAGAAAAACCTGAAGACATATCAAATATACTACACGAAAACCACGAGTCACCATTTGGCGGACATCAAGGAGTAACAAGAAACTCCAAAAGAATTAAGCAGTATTACTACTGGCCAACCATCTCCAAAGACGTTAAAAACCACATACGCAAATCTGAGTCGTGTCAGAAAAATAAACTATCGCGTAATAACAAAATACCCATGAAAGTAACCACTACATGCAAAACTCTTTTTGAGCGTATAACTATTGACATAGTAGGTCCACTACCCGTCAGTTACGAAAACAACAAGTACATTCTGACAATTCAGGACGATCTCACAAAGTTTTCCGAAGCAATAGCTGTGCCAAACGCTGAAGCCCCAACTATAGCACGTATATTAGTTGAATGGTTGGTATGTCGATTTGTGTAATGGTTTATACAAAAAAAAAATTTCCTTTTATTAACATAGTAAGCGGCATAACTCCAAGGGTTATTGATGTACTCCTTAGATTTTATTTTGAGCTAGCTCGTCGGTTTAGTGGGGAATTCTTGCCCTTCGTTAATACCTTGAAACCATTAATAATTATTGATAGAGTACATCTAAATAAAAAAAAATACTTGGTCTACTAAAAAGTCCACGATTCGACTCCAGATATCAATCTTATCCCTTCCTTGATCATGACAAAAAAAAAACTTTGCACGGCCCCTTATTTGTTTCTTCCCTTCGCTCCCATCCTCCGTGAGATTAAATTTTTACTTTCCTCTCATCTTTTCATTCCATCTTATCTATAGGTATCATCCTATAATATAAATTCATGTTTTCTTTATGATTATAAAAGTATATTTTTTTTTATTCAGTATTTCCTTTTTTTTTTTTTTTTAAAAAAAAAAAAAACTTATTATTCTAGACTTAATTTTAAACTAGATAAGTACAAATTTTATGAAAGAGAGGCCTCTATGCATATAACAAAAAAGATATTCTTCATTTATTTATTTTAGTTACAGTTAATTATTAAAGTTAAAGAAAATAAAAATAAAAATAATTACAACTTCGCTTACTACGGATGGTTTGTTTATACTTTCTTGTAACATCGGCTTCACAGCTTCACTTCCTCCTTTATTTTTTTTTTTTTTTGTATAATCTTAAGACTATAGTAAGTATATAGGTATAGATCATGGGATATGAGATTCTTTATATTTTAACACATGGTGAGTATATGGATATAGTTTATGGGTGATGATACGAGATTCTTTTCGTTTAAACACATGGTAAGTAAGTGTAAGTTATGGGTAATCATATGAGGTTCCTTTTATTTTAAAACATGGTAAGTATATAGGTATAGTTCATGGGATATGTGATTCTTTTTATTTTAGCACATGGTTAGTATATAGGTAGGTATGAAAATTTCTTTTTATTTTTTTTTATTAACATATGGTAAGTATACAGGTAGGTATGAAAATTTCTTTTTATTTTTGGATTAACTCATGGTAAGTATATAGGTAGGTATGAAAATTTATTTTTATTTTTTTTATTAACACATGGTAAGTATATAGGTAAGTATGAAAATTTCTTTTTATTTTTGAATTAACACATGGTAAGTAAATAGGTAGGTATGAAAATTTCTTTTTATTTTTGAATTAACACATGGTAAGTTAATAGGTAGGTATGAAAATTTCTTTTTTTAATTTGAATTAACACATGGTAAGTATATAGGTAGGTATGAAAATTTCTTTTTATTTTTGAATTAACACATGGTAAGTAAATAGGTAGGTATGAAAATTTCTTTTTATTTTTGAATTAACACATGGTAAGTTAATAGGTAGGTATGAAAATTTCTTTTTTTAATTTGAATTAACACATGGTAAGTATATAGGTAGGTATGAAAATTTCTTTTTATTTTTGAATTAACACATGGTAAGTAAATAGGTTGGTATGAAAATTTCTTTTTTTAATTGGAATTAACACATGGTAAATATATAGGTAGGTATGAAAATTTATTTTTATTTTATTAACACATGGTAAGTATATAGGTAGGTATGAAAATTTCTTTTTATTTTTGAATTATCACATGGTTAGTAATCAGGTAGGTATGAAAATTTCTTTTTATTTTTGAATTAACACATGATAAGTAAATAGGTAGGTATGAAAATTTCTTTTTATTTTTGAATTAATACATGGTAAGTAAATAGGTAGGTATGAAATTTTTTTTGTTTTTTTTTATTTGAATTAACACATGGTAAGTATATAGGTAGGTATGAAAATTTCATTTTATTATTTTTTTTTTTTTTTTGATTTATTCAACTACCGGATTCAAGGAAAATATTTGATACGCACTCGGAATAAAACTTTCTTTTTTTTTATATTTTTAAATTTGTTTGAGTCCCGCGAACAAAAAAACTGGGAAATAGGCACCTCTTCGAGGACCAGCGGCCTCGTTGAATCTTCTATGTCAACTGCCCGTGCTTCATTATCTCTCGCCTCATTTCTCATTTCCTCAATTCACCATGAATGATGCCACTCACACTTATGCATTCAAAATTTAAAACAGTTGGTTATCCAATTCCCCACATAGTAGTACAATATACACCTCATTTGAGGTATTATATGGTTATCTTGCACGGATCCCCAATTCACTGAACAGAGAACCACAGACTTATTAAATCTACGAAAACTACGCCACAGAACTCAAAAGCCGTCTGCAACATGGTTACAAAATCGCTAGAGAACCAATTTACGGGAAGAAAAAGAAAAGCAAAAAATATTATGATAAAAACGCCAAACAGAAAAAATTTATGATAGGTGATAAAATATTAATGAAAAACCAAACGAGACAAAACAAAGTGTCAAACCTATGGGACGGACCTTACAAAGTCATCAAAACAATATCCGACGAAAATACAGTTTCAAAATTGGAAAGAAATCGAAATTGAACAACAAACTACAACTACTACACCAATGAACAAAACTAAACGAAAGCCAGCAAAAATGCCGGTAACATCAATAAAAATATGTTCAACAGAAACACAAAATCCTTCACCTGGAAAATTAACTGTAGACTCTAAAGAAAACCCCAAGAACATTCTTCCTCCTCCACCTTTACCTCTTGCTTTACCAAACACTGTCATTTCTCAACCCATATTAAAACAAACGGTTATACCTCCTCCACCTTTACCTCGTGCCTTACCAAACACTATCACTTCTCAACCCATATTAAAACAAACGGTCATACCTTCTACACCACAAACAAAAATAGAACCCCACTCTTCAACTATTACAACTCGACAAACAGAAAAAGAAAAGATAAAAAAGGCATACAATTTGCACTTGATCTTACTAGGAGATTGAGTTCTAGAAAATATCCTTCGCGTTGTTCGCACCAAACAAAATAATTAATTAATGAATTATTATTAAAAAAAAAATATATGTATATATATAAAAATAGATAAAAATCCAGTTTTGTAACTAAAACACAAGAAAAAAAAATGTATATACCTACATTATAATGTATAAAATAAATAGATTAAGCAATATGTAAACAAAAAAAAAATAGAAATAAAATACATAACTTTTGTAACCTCATCAAGGAGAACATTTTTTTTTAATATAAAATCTAAAGCAAACAAAAAAATATTTAAACTTATACCAACATAATAAAATATAAAAAATGTTTCCTAATTTGTAAAGGAAAAACAAAAATATATAAATTGTTGCCTCTTCAACGAAAAATGAAATTAAAAAAAAAAACAATTTTTTTTACAATAACTTAAATGTTCCCTGTATTGGGAAATATCAAAAAAAAACTTTTGTAACCTCTTCTAGGAAGAATCTAAATATTTTTTTAAAACTGAAACTTATTTCCTGTACTTTTTTCAGAAAATTAACCTCTTCAAGGTCAATTTTCTTTTTCGGAGGGGGGAAGGATGTAGTGATCTCACTACATGCCAACCTCCCAACAAATGCATTTTGCCCTATTCCCACGCATTTTCCGAAAACACTTCAACCACCGATATATAATAACTCGACTGCACTATCTGATATAAGGTAATATATTGACTCACAAATAAATCGTCACGTGGTCATCATAATGCTCACTCGTCATAGTTACCTCAAAACCCATAAACTGCTATGAGAAATGAATACCTATCCAATTCCAATGTCCAACGGATTGTAAACAAATCTAATGCATTAATGGCAGGCATTGAAGAATACCCATACTAAATGCTGAGAATGCATCTTAGCAAGGGTCGACACTATGAGCGAAGTACGTGTATGTGAAATATGATGCGGCGGCACTTTTGTGAAGAACAATTGGGAATATTTAAAATTCCAACTAGGTTGCAATTGGTCGTTGAATATTTTCGATAATTCTTAGTGGGTTAATAACCTACAACCTATAAAAGTAAGACCTGGCGAATTGCCAAGCGGACGCCGGAGGCAAAAATTAGGCAGTGTTTAAAAGACCAGGTTGTAATCAACAACTATAGGGCGTGAAGCCTGCCTGGCAAAGTGAAGCGACATCAACATAAGCAGCAGCACCAACCACATCAACGACATCAACAACTAAAAAGCAGCATCAACTACATCAATGACATCAACAACATCAACAACATAAGCAGCATCAACAACATCAACGACATCAACAACATAAGCAACAGATCAACAACATTAACGATATCGACAGCATCATCGACAATAACTAAAATAAGATCGATATATTTAAGAACAAAATATATAATTTTTTCTGTATTTCCACAACCTTGTACTTATTATTTACAGTCTTGTCTGGTTTTGAACAACGCGAACCTATTTCTTCCTCTCACTCCTTGACTCGACAATAAGTTGTACGACAATTCCGACCACGCGAAAGCAAAAATTGGTGGTAAAGTTCTTTGAGCTACTACCTTACCACGACCATACAATTAGAGAAAACCTTACCGCCCCTATCTCTGACTCTATGCCTGTATCCATCTACTCAAAAATGGAAGAAATGTTAACAACATCGTTCCTGTGTTCGGTGGAAATCCGGACGAATTAAATAAATTTGTCGCTTGCGGCAACGTCCTTTTCTCATATATCCAAGACGCAACTAAACATGCTCTATTCTTAAATATTGTCAAAACTAGACTCCAAGGGGTAGCTTTCGAGTTAACCCAGTACAAAACTTTGAACACTTGGGCCGAACTAGTAGCCGAACTGGAAGGATAATTTAAGGAACGAATTTCACGTTCAAACACTCAAACAGAACTTATGTCCGCGCGACAAAACCCGAGGGAAGACATAAAAGACTACGGTGAAAGATTAACACGTTTGCTACAGAAATTAGACAGGGCGACATACCAAAGTACGACCGACCAGGAAGTACGGGACTATCTTACTACCGAAAACAGACAAACAGCTTTACGTTCATTCGACGACGGACTTAGGAACTCTTAAAGGCTTTTAATGCAATGGACCTGAAAACAGCCATTGATTATGGCATTGCACAATCCCCTCGGCTAGAAATTGAACAAAACATTTGTTTAGTTCAATTTCTAGTACACTAACTCATACAGAAATACCGACACAAGGGTCACTTGCCAGAAATGTGGTAGCTAAATTTGGGCACACAGCAACTTCGTGTTTCGCTAGATCCTAACAAAATCAACCACAAATCTGTCAGACCTGCAATAAAACAGGTCACACTTCTGCAACATGTTACCGGAATACAAACTCCCAAAGCGTTAGACCCGAAATTAAGAACGAACCAACCCCCAAGTGCAACTATTGTCATAAGCTGTACCATACTGATAATGATTGTCGTTTACGGTTAGCACACTGCCGAAACCAAACAAACCCAACTCCAATTAATTCTGCGTCCACAAACCAGAAAAATAAAAACCCATTTAAAGGTAATTCAACTCACGAATTACGACATTGTTGTTCACACCAACCGCAATACGATCTCGACAAAATTGAGTCGGAAAACGAATGCGGGGTGGAACAAAACGGCAACTCCACCCGGGGACAGAAAGTTGTTGCCGAAGTTCATTATACTCCCAACCAATAAATTTAAAAACGATTTTAAAATTCTGCCCTGAATTTAAAGACCCAGTAATCTTCTTAAATTGCAAGGGACAAATAAAGAATATACTACATTTTAAATAGACACGGAAGCAGACATCTGCCTGTTCAAAAACGATTCACCTTACGCAAATCCTAAAAATTCCTGCGTTATCTCCACCATAGCTGGCGAATCTGTGAGAACTTTGGGAGAAATCACGGGAACACTAGAAATCTATGACGAAAAAAATACATCATATTTGGAACACCCATTCCAAATGCTTACAAACCAAATACATTTACAATATGATGGAATACTTGGAAACGATTTTCTCGATAGGTTTGAGTGTAAGGTCAATTACGAAAAAAGACAGCTAGAAGTAACAGCAGCTGCAGTCGTTCGTTTATGTGACGGCAAACATTTTTTTAAACCTCAAAAGGTAGAAAGGGTAGCGAAATGTGAAGTAATCGAGAAGAAGGGAGACCGTAAAACATGTTACGAGATGCAACCTACGGGTAAAAAAGGTCTCGAAAAAACTAGGTATGAGAAAGAGGAATTAAACCACACACGGGAATAGAAGCTAAAATTACACTAAGGGAATCTACTGACGTTTCAGCTTATAAAGATTCATTGGAAATCAACCTCGACAAAAATCATACAAAAGCTTTCAACCCAACCTTCTCACAAATTCCACATGGTTACCCTGAAACCAACACAACAAACTTCTCTAGTAATGACAAGGAATATACAAATTTTAAAAATAAAGAATATAACACGGAGGTAATAAAAAATTTAGAATTAAAAGAACAGACAGGAACAATTATTTTAAAGCCAAGAACACAACAAATAGTAGAAATACCGTGTAAAGAAGAAGGTATAAAATATTTAGTTACAGAAAAACGTGAAATAGCTACAGGAAAATACTTGGGTGAAACCATTACCCAACAAAGAAATTCCAAAATTAAGGTACTTCTGATGAACATTTTAGATTCAGACCAAGAAATAAATATAAATAATATTAATATGATATATAAAAATCTCGATGAATATAACGTTATCGAGACAAACAGTTTAAAGGACCATGTGAAGAATAGGTTAAAGAAATTAGAGTCACTCTTAGAGTTCGAACATTGTAACGCCGATGAAAAAAAAAACCATTCTGGACATTTATCGCGAATACAATGACCTCTTTTACCTTGAGGGCGATCACCTCACTCATACAAACGCTGTAGAACACAGAATTATTACAGGTGAAGACAAGCCCCCTCTATACACAAGACCTTATTGACTCCCAGAAAGTTCTAGATAGGAAATTCATAAACTAGTGAATGAAATGCTAGAAGATGGCGTAGTACAACCAAGCAACAGTCCATGGAATTCCCCTTTACTACTAGTTCCAAAAACAGCAGGTCAAGATGGAATGAAAAGATGGAGGGTGGAAGTTGACTTTAGAAAGTTAAACGAAGTCACCTTCGGAGATGCTTACCCATTACCCAATATAACTGATATCTTAGACGAGTTGGGAAGAGCTAAGTACTTCAGTACACTTGATCTAGCAAAAAGATTTCATCAAATTCTTATGGATGAAAAGGACAAAACAAAAACAGCTTTCAGTACTAGTTTCGGTCATTATGAATACAATCGTATGCCATTCGGACTTAAAAACGCCCCAGCCACATTTCAACGGCTTATGAATAATGTACTTATGGGACTTCAGGAAATCGAATGTTTTGTATACGTAGACGACATAGTTATTTATGGCTATGATTTAAAGGACCACAATACTAGACTAATCAGGGTTTTAAATGGACTAAGAGAGAATAACCTCAAACTTCAGGCCGAAAAATGTCATTTCATCAGAAAAGAACTCACTTACCTGGGACATGTTATCTCAGAGGAGGGAATTAAACCAAACCCTGAAAAAACAATTCTGTGAAAACGTTCCCAGTACCTAAGAAACCAAAAGATATTAAATCTTTTCTTGGATTCGTAGGGTATTATCGAGAATTCATCCCAAACTTTGCGGAAATAGCAAAACCGTTAACAACGTTGCTAAAGAAAAACGTAACTTTTCGTTGGGACAGTTTTTGCGACGAGGCTTTCAGAACTTTAAAACAGAAAATTATTAATCCTCCCATCTTAACTTAGGGGCCAGTTATAGCTATCATTGAATACCATCATTGAAAAAGTTAACTGTTGATTTTGAGACCTTTAGAAAGTTTAATCCTTGAATATTTTAATGCAGAAATATAGATTACGACTTTAAAATTATTTCTCCTCTAAAAATAAATCATTTCGACCCATATCTTCCCCATAACGTAACTTTTAATTTTTCAATGATGAAATAACTTACCAATGATCATTGAAAAAATTAAAAGTTACGTTATGGGGAAGATATGGTTCAAAATGAAATTTATTTGAAAGAGAAATAATTTTGAAGTCATAAGCTATATTTCTGCATTAAAATATTCAATGATTAAACTTTCGAAGGGTCTCAAAATCAACAGCTAACTTTTTCAATGATGGATTTCAATGATAGCTATAACTGGCACCATACCCAGACTTTGATCAGGAATTTCTAGTAACCACTGATGCAAGTGACATCGTATTAGGCGCTGTGATTTCTCATGATCCCATTGGTAAAGATAAACCAATTTTCTTTGCCAGTCGTACTCTTTACGAGAGGGAAACCAAATACACCACGTCAGAAAAAGAAAGCGATAATCTACGCCCTGACACAATTTCGACCATATATTTATGGGAGAAAATTCACTATTGTCACCGACCACATTACGTTACAATGGTTAATAGGAAGAAAAGATCCTACGTCTAGACTCATGCGATGGAGAATCTTGTTAGAAGAATATGAATACAAGATTATCCATAAAAAAGGCAAATTCAACACGAATGCTGACGCCTTAAGTCACATAAAATCCGATGATGAAACCAAAGTATTAGTAACAACTCGAAACCAAAGATGGGTACAAGAAGAAAGGAATGACGTTATCGCGGAAACAAGTAAAAAGTCAAATTTTAACATAATCGAAAAAAAAATAATCAATATTTCTAAATAATAAAGTAAACTTTAAAGCTATTATACTGCCTCTTGTAGAAACAACAACATTTTGAAAAATCGTTTACCTTATTTCAAAAAACCAGAAATCTGCAAAGTCTTGACCCATAAACTCCAACCTACAAATGTGCTTTACTACATCGTGACATTGCTCTTACCCTTACGAAGTCCGACATACCGAGAAAAAATTATAAACAGCATGAATAGCAATAGGACTAAACTATCAACCATTGCTTTGTCGTTACCCATAAGTAACCAACCTCAAAACGAACTAAAAACATTAATATTTGAAGCTTTCAAACAGGCTAAATTTAATACATATCTCCATATCGATTCAAGAACATTAATAGAAAAACCTGAAGACATATCAAAAATACTACACGAAAACCACGAGTCACCATTTGGCGGACATCAAGGAGTAACAAGAAACTCCAAAAGAATTAAGCAGTATTACTACTGGCCAACCATCTCCAAAGACGTTAAAAACCACATACGCAAATCTGAGTCGTGTCAGAAAAATAAACTATCGCGTAATAACAAAATACCCATGAAAGTAAACACTACATACAAAACTCCTTTTGAGCGTATAGCTTTAGACATAGTAGGTCCACTACCCGTCAGTTACGAAACAACAAGTACATTCTGACATTTCAGGACGATCTCACAAAGTTTTCCGAAGCAATAGCTGTGCCAAACGCTGAAGCCCCAACTATAGCATGTATATTAGTTGAACGGTTGGTATGTCCATTTGGGATACCAGACTCGATCCTAACGGATCAGGGAACAAATTTTCTTAGTAATTTGTTTAAAGGCGTATGCAAAGTCCTCAAGACAAGGAAATTACAAACCACTCCATACCACCCCTAAATTAATGGCGATTTAGAACGTAGTCACAGGACACTTGCAGAATACTTGCATCACTACATAAACAAGGATCCACTCACTTGGGAAACATGGCTTCCATACGCTATGTTCGTATATAATACTACCCAACATAGTAGTACAATCAACACCCCATTTGAGCTTTTATATGGTTATCTTGCACGGATCCCCAATTCACTGAACAGAGAACCACAGACTTATTATAACTAAGAAAACTACGCCACAGAAAATTTAAGATAGGTGATAAAGTATTAATGAAAAACCAAACGAGACAAAACAAAGTGTCAAACCTATGGGACGGACCTTACGAAGTCATCAAAATAATATCCGACGAAAACGCAGTTATCAAAATTGGAAAGAAATCGAAATTGAACAACAAACTACAACTACTACACCAATGAACAAAACTAAATGAAAGCCAGCAAGAACGCCGGTAACATCAATAAAAATATGTACAACAGAAACACAAAATCCTTCATCTGGAAAATTAACTGTAGACTCTAAAGAAAAACCCAAGAACATTCCCCCTCCTCCACCTTTACATCTTGCTTTACCAAACACTGTCATTTCTCAACCCTTATTAAAACAAACGGTTATAGCTCCTCCACCTTTACCTCGTGCCTTACCAAACACTATCACTTCTCAACCCATATTAAAACAAACGGTCATACCTTCTACACCACAAACAAAAATAGAACGCCACTCTTCAACTATTACAACTCGACAAACAGACAAAGACAACAAACAAGATAAAAAAGGCATACAATTTGTACTTGATCTTACTAGGAGATTGAGTTCTAGAAAATATCCTTCGCGTTGTTCGCACCAAACAAAATAATTAATTAATGAATTATTATTAAAAAATATATATATATATATATATATATATATAAATAGATAAAAATCCATTTTTGTAACTAAAACACAAGAAAAAAAATGTATATACCTAAATTATAATGTATAAAATAAATAGATTAAGCAATATGTAAACAAAAAAAAAAAAAAAAAAAAAAAAATACATAACATTTTTTTTTTTTTTAAATATTTAAATTTATACCAAAATAATATATAAATTTTTTTTACAATAACTTAAATGTTCCCTGTATTGGGAAATATCAAAAAACACTTTTGTAACCTCTAGGAAGAATCTAATTTTTTTTTTAAAACTGAAACTTACTTCCTGTACTTTTTACAAAAAATTAACCTCTTCGAGGTCAATTTTCTTTTTCGAAGGGGGGAAGGATGTAGTGATCTCACTACATGCCAACCTCCCAACAAATGCATTTTGCCCTATTCCCACGCATTTTCCAAAAACACTTCAACCACTGATATATAATAACTCGACTGCACTATCTGATATAAGGTAATATATTGACTCACAAATAAATCGTCACGAGGTCATCATAATGCTCACTCGTCATAGTTACGTCAAAACCCATAAACTGCTATGAGTAATGAATACCTATCCAATTCCAATGTCCAACGGATTGTAAACAAATCCAATGCATTAATTGCAGGTATTGAAGAATACCCATACTAAATGCTGAGAATGCATCTTAGCAAGGGTCGACACTATGAGCGAAGTACGTGTATGTGAAATAGATGCGGTGGCACTTTTGTGAAGAACAATTAGGAATATTTAAAATTCCAACTAGGTCACAATTGGTCGTTGAATATTTTCGATAATTCTTAGTGGGTTAATAACCTATAACCTTTAAAAGTAAGACCTGGCGAATTCCCAAGCGGACGCCGGAGGCAAAAATTAGGCAGTGTTTAAAAGACCAGGTTGTAATCAACAACTATAGGGCGTGAAGCCTGCCTGGCAAAGTGAAGCGACATCAACATAAGCAGCAGCACCAACAACATCAACGACATCAAAAAAAAAAAGAAACTTCAACTACATCAATGACATCAACAACATCAACAACATAAGCAGCAGCATCAACAACATCAACGACATCAACAACATAAGCAACAGATCAACAACATCAACGATATCAACAGCATCATCGACAATAACTAAAATAAGGTCGATATATTTAAGAACAAAATATATATATTTTTTTGTATTTCCACAACCTTGTCCTTATTATTTACAGTATTGTCTGGTTATGAACAACGCGGAAATATTTCTTCCTCTCACTCCTTGACTTGACAATAAATTTAAAACTTTGAACACTTGGGCCGAACTAGTAGCTGAACTGGAAGGATAATTTAAGGAACGAATTTCACGTTCAAACACTCAAACAGAGCTTATGTCCGCGCGACAAAACCCGAGGGAAGACATAAAAGACTACGGTGAAAGATTTACACGTTTGCTACAGAAATTAGACAGGGCGACATACCAAAGTACGACCGACCAGGAAGTACGAGACTATCTTACTACCGAAAACAGACAAACAGCTTTACGTTCATTCGAAGACGGACTTAGGAACTCTTAAAGGCTTTTAATGCAATGGACCTGAAAACAGCCATTGATTATGGCATTGCACAATCCCCTCGGCTAGAAATTGAACAAAACATTTGTTTTGTTCAATTTCTAGCACACTAACTCATACAGAAATACCGACACAAGGGTCACTTACCAGAAATGTGGTAGCTAAATTTGGGCACACAGCAACGTCGTGTTTCACTAGATCCTAACAAAATCAACCACAAATCTGTCAGACCTGCAATAAAACAGGTCACACTTCTGCAACATGTTACCGGAATACAAACTCCCAAAGCGTTAGACCCGAAATTAAGAACGAACCAACCCCCAAGTGCAACTATTGTCATAAGCTGTACCATACTGATAATGATTATCGTTTACGGTTAGCACACTGCCGAAACCAAACAAACCCAACTCCAATTAATTCTGCGTCCACAAACCAGAAAAATAAAAACCCATTTAAAGGTAATTCAACTTACGAATTACGACATTGTTGTTCACACCAACCACAATACGATCTCGACAAAATTGAGTCGGAAAACGAATGCGGGGTAGAAAATCGGCAACCCGACCCGGGAACAGAAAGTTGTTGTTCATTATACTCCCAACCAATAAATTTAAAAATGATTTTAAAATTCTGCCCTGAATTTAAAGACCCAGTAATCGTCTTAAATTGCAAGGGACAAATAAAGAATATACTACATTTTTAATAGACACGAAAGCAGACATCTGCCTGTTCAAAAACGATTCACCTTACGCAAATCCTAAAAATTCCTGCGTTATCTCCACCATAGCTGGCGAATCTGTGAGAACTTTGGGAGAAATCACGGGAACACTAGAAATCTATGACGAAAAAAATACATCATATTTGGAACACCCATTCCAAATGCTTACAAACCAAATACATTCACAATATGTTGGAATACTTGGAAACGCTTTTCTCTATAGGTTTGAGTGTAAGGTCAATTACGAAAAAAGACAGCTAGAAGTAACAGCAGCTGCAGTCGTTCGTTTATGTGACGGCAAACATTTTTTTAAACCTCAAAAGGTAGAAAGGGTAGCGAAATGTGAAGTAATCGAGAAGAAGGGAGACCGTAAAACATCTTACGAGATGCAACCTACGGGTAAAAAAGGTCTCGAAAAAACTAGGTATGAGAAAGAGGAATCAAACCACTTAGGTGCAGCAAATTATAAAGTCCTAGATGTATCTGTACACACGGGAATAGAAGCTGAAATTACACCAAGGGAATCTACTGACGTTTCAGCTTATAAAGATTCATTGGAAATCAACCTCGACAAAAATCATACAAAAGCTTTCAACCCAACCTTCTCACAAATCCCACATGATTACCCTGAAACCAATACAACAAACTTCTCTAGTAATGACAAGGAATATACAAATTTTAAAAATAAAGAATATAACACGGAGGTAATACAAAATTTAGAATTAAAAGAACAGACAGGAACAATTATTTTAAAGCCAAGAACACAACAAATAGTAGAAATACCGTGTAAAGAAGAAGGTATACAATATTTAGTTACAGAAAAACGTGAAATAGCTACAGGAATATACTTGGGTGAAACCATTACCCAACAAAGAAATTCCAAAATTAAGGTACTTCTGATGAAAATTTTAGATTCAGACCAAGAAATAAATATAAATAATATTAATATGATATATAAAAATCTCGATGAATATAACGTTATCGAGACAAATAGTTTAAAGGACCGTGTGAAGAATAGGTTAAAGAAATTAGAGTCACTCTTAGAGTTCGAACATTGTAACGCCGCGCCGATGAAAAAAAAACCATTCTGGACATTTGTCGCGAATACAATGACCTGTTTTACCTTGAGGGCGATCACCTCACTCATACAAACGCTGTAAAACACAGAATTATTAGAAGTGAAGACAAGCCCCCTCTATACACAAGACCTTATTGACTCCCAGAAAGTTCTAGACAGGAAATTCATAAACTAGTGAACGAAATGCTTGAAGATGGCGTAGTACAACCAAGCAACAGTCCATGGAATTCCCCTTTACTACTAGTTCCAAAAACAGCAGGTCAAGATGGAATGAAAAGATGGAGGGTGGTAGTTGCCTTTAGAAAGTTAAACGAAGTCACCTTCGGAGATGCTTACCCATTACCCAATATAACTGATATCTTAGACGAGTTGGGAAGAGCTAAGTACTTCAGTACACTTGATCTAGCAAAAAGATTTCATCAAATTCTTATGGATGAAAAGGACAAAACAAAAACAGCTTTCAGTGCTCCGTTCGGTCATTATGAACACAATCGTATGCCATTCGGACTTAAAAACGCCCCAGCCACATTTCAACGGCTTATTAATAATGGGCTTATGGGACTTCAGGAAATCGAATGTTTTGTATACGTAGACGACATAGTTATTTATGGCTATGATTTAAAGGACAACAATGCTAGACTAATCAGGGTTTTTAATCGACTAAGAGAGAATAACCTCAAACTTCAGGCCGAAAAATGTCATTTCATCAGAAAAGAGCTCACTTACCTGGGACATGTTATCTCAGAGGAGGGAATTAAACCAAACCCTGAAAAAACAATTCTGTGAAAACGTTCCCAGTACCTAAGAAACCAAAAGATATAGAATCTTTTCTTGGATTCGTAGGGTATTATCGAGAATGCATCCCAAACTTTGCGGAAATAGCAAAACCGTTAACAACGTTACTAAAGCAAAACGTAACTTTTCGTTGGGACAGTTTTTGCGACGAGGCTTTCAGAACTTTAAAACATTAAATTATTAATCCTCCCATCTTAACATACCCAGACTTTGATCAGGAATTTCTAGTAACCACTGATGCAAGTGACATCTCATTAGGCGCTGTGCTTTCTCAAGGTCCCATTGGTAAAGATAAACCAATTTTATTTCCCAGTCGTACTATTTACGAGAGGGAAACCAAATACACCACGTCAGAAAAAGAAAGCGATAATCTATGCCCTGACACAATTTCGACCATATATTTATGGGAGAAAATTTACTATTGTCACCGACCACATTTCGTTACAATGGTTAATAGGAAGAAAAGATCCTACGTCTAGACTGATGCGATGGAGAATCTTGTTAGAAGAATACGAATACAAGATTATCCATAAAAATGGCAAATTCAACACGAATGCTGACGCCTTAAGTCACATAAAATCCGATGATGAAACCAAAGTATTAGTAACAACTCGAAACCAAAGATGGGTACCAGAAGAAAGGAATGACGTAATCGCGGAAACAAGTAAAAAAGCAACAGATCCCAAGTCAAATTTTAACATAATCGAAAAAAATAGAATCAATATTTCTAAATAATAAAATAAACTTTAAAGGTATTATACTGCCTCTTGTAGAAACAACAACATTTTGAAAAATCGTTTACCTAATTTCAAAAAACCAGAAATCTGCAAAGTCTTGACCCATAAACTCCAACCTACAAATGTGCTTTACTACATCGTGACATTGCTCTTACCCTTACGAAGTCCGACAGACCGAGAAAAAATTACAAACAGCATGAAAGACATCGTAAGTGAATGCAATAGGACTAAACTATCAACCATTGCTTTGTCGTTACCCATAAGTAACCAACCTCAAAACGAACTAAAAACATTAATATTTGAAGCTTTCAAACAGGCTAAATTTAATACATATCTCCATATCGATTCAAGAACATTAATAGAAAAACCTGAAGACATATCAAATATACTACACGAAAACCACGAGTCACCATTTGGCGGACATCAAGGAGTAACAAGAAACTCCAAAAGAATTAAGCAGTATTACTACCAACCATCTCCAAAGACGTTAAAAACCACATACGCAAATCTGAGTCGTGTCAGAAAAATAAACTATCGCGTAATAACAAAATACCCATGAAAGTAACCACTACATGCAAAACTCTTTTTGAGCGTATAACTATTGACATAGTAGGTCCACTACCCGTCAGTTACGAAAACAACAAGTACATTCTGACAATTCAGGACGATCTCACAAAGTTTTCCGAAGCAATAGCTGTGCCAAACGCTGAAGCCCCAACTATAGCACGTATATTAGTTGAACGGTTGGTATGTCGATTTGTGTAATGGTTTATACAACAAAAAAAATTTCCTTTTATTAACATAGTAAGCGGCATAACTCCAAGGGTTATTGATGTACTCCTTAGATTTTATTTTGAGCTAGCTCGTCGGTTTAGTGGGGAATTCTTGCCCTTCGTTAATACCTTGAAACCATTAATAATTATTGATAGAGTACATCTAAATAAAAAAAAATACTTGGTCTACTAAAAAGTCCACGATTCGACTCCAGATCACAGATAAGCAATACCTAGATAGGAATCTTTCGTTCGTATCACCCCCCAAAACCCATTTGTTTACATTGTTGTTTTTGTAATTTCATTTCGTGTCGATGAATAGATGTGAACTGCAACAACAATTTAACGCGGTGAATTTGATTTGTTTGACAGTTCATTTTTTTTTCATAAATGTGCTGTGCGAAGATTTTTATTCCGGTGTTTGTGATTTTCATTAAAAAATAAATTAACAAAAAAATAATTGTTTCACCTAGCACAATGCCCGCATGGCAAGCGGAACTTGAACGAGTCCTTGAATTTCAATGAAAAATCTTTTGGTGCCTTCATGTTTCTTTCTTCCAATTCGCCAAAAAGCTACTTGGGCAGACGATGCGCGATGAGAACTTTTTGTAGAACTCTGTCGCCTCCGAAGGGGCCCTGTTTGAGCAGAGTATAGCAAAGGGCAAAAGACCTAATTATGTTTATGAAATTTAAAAACATAATTTCAATTTTTTTCAGCTCTACAGCACAATAATTATAAAAAAAAATCACGACAACCAATAATAAGGTTCGAGAAATCAACAAAAATTAAATTCACCATTGCAAATTTGACAGCTACTATATTCTTAGTTTTAGGGTACAGACACACTTAATATATGAAATTATTTTAATTTATACGTAAGGGGTTGGATTGCATCATGGTCAAATTCCGACGTAAATTTTTAGAAATTAATTTAAGGTCCCCCAAACCGATGCGTGGACAACATTTTTGTCAGTCATCGGGTTCATATGGAAAATCGCACCGCTTTCATTGTGGGTACCTACTCTCAATTATTTTCATGTAACTTAATTTTAAAAAGTGAATGTTTTGTTGTCGTGAGTGTTTCGCTCCGATTTAAGGCTCACCCAAACCAATGCGAAACATTCGTTGCGGCGAAGAAACATTCGTCAGTCAAAATAAATTCATATGTTTCTCCGCCGCGTTGGTGTGGGCACTCATTTATCACCATGTAAATAAATTTTGACATGCGAATGTTTTTTCGCCGCAACGAATGTTCCGCATTGGTTTGGGAGAGCCTTTCATTTTGGGTACCTACTCTCAATTATTTTCATGTAACTTAATTTTAAAAAGTGAATGTTATGTTGTCGTGAGTGTTTCGCTCCGATTTAAGGCTCACCCAAACCAATGCGAAACATTCGTTGCGGCGAAGAAACATTCGTCAGTCAAAATTAATTCATATGTTTCTCCGTTGCGTTGGTGTGGGCACCTTTATATATCACCATGTAAATAAATTTTGACATGCGAATGTTTCTTCGCCGCAACGAATGTTTCACATTGGTTTGGAAGAGCCTTTAACGTTGATTTGAAAGATCCTTTACACAATTTAAATTGTGTTGCAACAAAAATGGTCTCCTAAGACGATGCGAAACATTTGGAATACCAACAAAACCTTCATCTGCCAGAATTAATTTGAATGGGGATAAAAGAAAGCACCCACAATGGTGTGAATCTCATCTGTTCTTAATTGCAAAAACTGAAATAAAGTCAATTCTGATTGAGGAAAAAACACAATAGGCGTGTTTTATCACAAAAGCCATCCATAGTACAGTTCGATTTTACAGGCATTACAAATCCAACATCGCTAGTAGCTCTACAGCCAATAAGAAGTTATACCACGCTTTCTGTCAAAACAATTTTTGTATGTTTTCTTGCAAGAAGGTTTCTTTAGAGAACATTTTAAATTCTCACTTTTGTACTTTTTTGCAAAAGTAGGTAGGTATATGTAGTTAAACCTTAATGTAACTTTCATTTCAACAAAAAAATCAAATCTGTGATAGAAAAATTTGATTTGTTTAGAAAAAAAGATCAAAAATCAAATCTTTCATATAGAAAATTTACACCGACTACACGATTTTTTTTTTGCGACTTCCTTACAACAAAAAAAATTAATCTGCAATCGTCTAAAGGAAATCGGCATACAAGAACCTAGCACATTTAAACAAACCCTTGGATTCTTAAATTATCCGCCATTTTGTTCACGAACCGAGGTGAAACTCGGATTTTTTCACGTACACTAGTGCAAAAATCCGATTTTCACCACGGTCGTCTGCACGTACACTAGTGCAAAAATCCGATGTTCACCACGGCCATTTGACGTTTGAGCTTGTAGGCAAACCGAATTGGCAGCGGTAGATTCCCATCTAGGTATTGCTTATCTGTGCTCCAGATTTCAATCTTATCCCTTCCTTGATCATGACAAAAAAAAAACTTTGCACGGCCCCTTATTTGTTTCTTCCCTTCGCTTCCATCCTCCGTGAGATTAAATTTTTACTTTCCTCTCATCTTTTCATTCCATCTTATCTATAGGTATCATCCTATAATATAAATTCATGTTTTCTTTATGATTATAAAAGTATATTTTTTTTTATTCAGTATTTCCTTTTTTTTTTTTTTTTTTAAAAAAAAACTTATTATTCTAGACTTAATTTTAAACTAGATAAGTACAAATTTTATGAAAGAGAGGCCTCTATGCATATAACAAAAAAGATATTCTTCATTTATTTATTTTAGTTACAGTTAATTATTAAAGTTAAAGAAAATAAAAATAAAAATAATGACAACTTCGCTTACTACGGATGGTTTGTTTATACTTTCTTGTAACATCGGCTTCACATCTTCACTTCCTCTTTTATTTTTTTTTTTTTTTTTTTTTGTATAATCTTAACACTATAGTAAGTATATAGGTATAGATCATGGGATATGAGATTCTTTATATTTTAACACATGGTGAGTATATGGATATAGTTTATGGGTGATGATACGAGATTCTTTTCGTTTAAACACATGGTAAGTAAGTGTAAGTTATGGGTAATCATATGAGGTTCCTTTTATTTTAAAACATGGTAAGTATATAGGTATAGTTCATGGGATATGTGATTCTTTTTATTTTAGCACATGGTTAGTATATAGGTAGGTATGAAAATTTCTTTTTATTTTTTTTATTAACATATGGTAAGTATACAGGTAGGTATGAAAATTTCTTTTTATTTTTGGATTAACTCATGGTAAGTATATAGGTAGGTATGAAAATTTCTTTTTATTTTTTTTATTAACACATGGTAAGTATATAGGTAGGTATGAAAATTTCTTTTTATTTTTGAATTAACACATGGTAAGTAAATAGGTAGGTATGAAAATTTCTTTTTATTTTTGAATTAACACTTGGTAAGTTAATAGGTAGGTATGAAAATTTCTTTTTATAATTTGAATTAACACATGGTAAGTATATAGGTAGGTATGAAAATTTCTTTTTATTTTTGAATTAACACATGGTAAGTAAATAGGTAGGTATGAAAATTTCTTTTTATTTTTTTATTAACACATGGTAAGTATATAGGTAGGTATGAAAATTTATTTTTATTTTTTTTATTAACATATGGTAAGTAAATAGGTAGGTATGAACATTTCTTTTTATTTTTGAATTAACACATGGTAAGTAAATAGGTAGGTATGAAAATTTCTTTTTATTTTTGAATTAACACATGGTAAGTAAATAGGTAGGTATGAAAATTTCTTTTTATTTTTGAATTAACACATGGTAAGTAAATAGGTAGGTATGAACATTTCTTTTTTTAATTGGAATTAACACATGGTAAGTATATAGGTAGGTATGAAAATTTATTTTTATTTTATTAACACATGGTAAGTATATAGGTAGGTATGAAAATTTCTTTTTATTTTTGAATTATCACATGGTTAGTAATCAGGTAGGTATGAAAATTTCTTTTTATTTTTGAATTAACACATGATAAGTAAATAGGTAGGTATGAAAATTTCTTTTTATTTTTGAATTAATACATGGTAAGTAAATAGGTAGGTATGAAATTTTTTTTGTTTTTTTTATTTGAATTAACACATGGTAAGTATATAGGTAGGTATGAAAATTTCTTTTTTTATTTGAATTAACACATGGTAAGTATATAGGTAGGTATGAAAATTTCTTTTTATTATTTTTTTTTTTTTTTGATTTATTCAACTACCGGATTCAAGGAAAATATTTGATACGCACTCGGAATAAAACATTCTTTTTTTTATATTTTTAAATTTGTTTGAGTCCCGCGAACAAAAAAACTGGGAAATAGGCACCTCTTCGAGGACCAGCGGCCTCGTTGAATCTTCTATGTCAACTGCCCGTGCTTCATTATCTCTCGCCTCATTTCTCATTTCCTGAATTCACCATGAATGATGCCACTCACACTTATGCATTAAAAATTTAAAACAGTTGGTTATCCAATTCCCCACATAGTAGTACAATATACACCATACCTACGCCACAAACAAAAATAGAACCCCACTCTTCAACTATTACAACTCGACAAACAGAAAAAGAAAAGATAAAAAAGGCATACAATTTGCACTTGATCTTACTAGGAGATTGAGTTCTAGAAAATATCCTTCGCGTTGTTCGCACCAAACAAAATAATTAATGAATTATTATTAAAAAAAAAAAATATATATATATATAAAAATAGATAAAAATCCATTTTTGTAACTAAAACACAAGAAAAAAAATGTATATACCTACATTATAATGTATAAAATAAATAGATTAAGCAATATGTAAACAACAAAAAAAAAAATAGAAATAAAATACATACCTTTTGTAACCTCCTCAAGGCGAACATTTTTTTAAATATAAAATCTAAAGCAAACAAAAAAATATTTAAACTTATACCAACATAATAAAATATAAAAAAATGTTTCCTAATTTGTAAAGGAAAAACAAAAATATATAAATTGTTGCCTCTTCAACGAAAAATGAAATTAAAAAAAAAAACAATTTTTTTTACAATAACTTAAATGTTCCCTGTATTGGGAAATATCAAAAAAAAACTTTTGTAACCTCTTCTAGGAAGAATCTAAATATTTTTTTAAAACTGAAACTTACTTCCTGTACTTTTTACAGAAAGTTAACCTCTTCAAGGTCAATTTTCTTTTTCGGAGGGGGGAAGGATGTAGTGATCTCACTACATGCCAACCTCCCAACAAATGCATTTTGCCCTATTCCCACGCATTTTCCGAAAACACTTCAACCACCGATATATAATAACTCGACTGCACTATCTGATATTAATAATATATTGACTCACAAATAAATCGTTACGAGGTCATCATAATGTTCACTCGTCATAATTACTTCAAAACCCATAAACTGCTATGAGTAATGAATACCTATCCAATTCCAATGTCAAACGGATTGTAAACAAATCCAATGCATTAATTGAAGGCATACTAAATGTTAAAACATATAAACTGCTATGAGTAATGAATACCTATCCAATTCCAATGTCCAACGGATTGCAAACGAATCCAATGCATTAATTACAGGCATACTAAATGCTGAGAATGCATCTTAGCAAGGGTCGACACTATGAGCGAAGTACGTGTATGTGAAATATGATGCGGCGGCACTTTTGTGAAGAACAATTAGGAATATTTAAAATTCCAACTAGGTCAAAATTGGTCGTTGATATTTTCGGTAATTCTTAGTGGGTTAATAACCTATAACCTATAAAAGTAAGACCTGTCGAATTCCCAAGAGGACGCCGGAGGCAAAAATTAGGCAGTGTTTAAAAGACCAGGTTGTAATCAACAACCATTACCCCGTTTACATGAGGTATTCGAGTGAGCTTCAAGCTCGCTTGGCCCCTTTGTATACCTGCGTTGACTTGAAGTGAGCTTCAACCGACTCGATTCCACTTCAGGAGCGGAGGCGAGTCGAAATTGTTGATAAAAACCTGGGTCGAAGAGTCGGTCTTGAGGATGTGTTCACCACAACTTGTTGTGTTCTACAACCTTGTCCTTATTATTTACAATCTTTTCTGGTTATGTACAATGCGAACCTATTTCTTCCTCTGACTCCTTGACTCGACAATAAATTTTACGACAATTCCGTCCACGCGAAAGCAAAAATTGGTGGTAATGTTCTTTGAGCTACTACCTTACCACGACCATACAATTAGAGAAAACCTTACCGCCCCTATCTCTGACTCTATGCCTGTATCCATCTACTCAAAAATGGAAGTAAAATTCTCATTAAATGATGTTAACAACATCGTTCCTGTGTTCGGTGGAAATCCGGACGAATTAAATAAATTTGTCGCTTGCGGCAACGTCCTTTTCTCATATATCCAAGACGCAACTAAACATGCTCTATTCTTAAATATTGTCAACACTAGACTTCAAGGGGCAGCTTTTGAGTTAACCCAGTACAAAACTTTGAACACTTGGGCCGAACTAGTAGCAGAACTGGAAGGACAATTTAAGGAACGAATTTCACGTTCAAACACTCAAACAGAGCTTATGTCCGCACGACAAATCCCGAGGGAAGACATAAAAGATTACGGTGAAAGACTAACAAGTTTGCTACTGAAATTAGACAGGGCGACATACCAAAGTACGACCGACCAGGAAGTACGGGACTATTTTATTACCGAAAACAGACAAACAGCTTTACGTTCATTCGAAGATGGACTTAGGAACTCTTAAAGGCTTTTAATGCAATGGACCTGAAAACAGCTATTGATTATGGCATTGCACAATCCCCTCGGCTAGAAATTGAACAAAACAAATACACTAACTCATACAGAAATACCTACACAAGGGTCACTTGCCAGAAATGTGGTAAATTTGGGCACACAGCAACTTCGTGTTTCGCTAGATCCTAACAAAATCAACCACAAATCTGTCAGACCTGCAATAAAACAGGTCACACTTCTGCAACATGTTACCGGAATACAAACTCCCAAAGCGTTAGACCCGAAATTAGGAACGAACCAGCCCCCAAGTGCAACTATTGTCATAAGCTGTACCATACTGATAATGATTGTCGTTTACGGTTAGCACACTGCCGAAACCAAACAAACCCAACTCCAATTAATTCTGCGTCCACAAACCAGAAAAATAAAAACCCATTTAAAGGTAATTCAACTCACGAATTACGACATTGTTGTTCACACCAACCGCAATACGATCTCGACAAAATTGAGTCGGAAAACGAATGCGGGGTGGAACAAATCGGCAACTCCACCCGGGGACAGAAAGTTGTTGCCGAAGTTCATTATGCTCCCGACCAATAAATTTAAAAATGATTTTAAAGTTCTGCCCTGAATTTAAAGACCCAGTTATTCGTCTTAAATTGCAAGGGACAAACAAAGAATATACTACATTTTTATTAGTCACGGAAGCAGACATCTGCCTGTTCAAAAACGATTCACCTTACGCAAATCCTAAAAATTCCTGCGTTATCTCCACCATAGCTGGCGAATCTGTGAGAACTTTGGGAGAAATAACGGGAACACTAGAAATCTATGACGAAAAAAATACATCATATTTGGAACACCCATTCCAAATGCTTACAAACCAAATACATTTACAATATGATGGAATACTTGCAAACGATTTTCTCGATAGGTTTGAGTGTAAGGTCAATTACGAAAAAAGACAGCTTAAAGTAACAGCAGCTGCAGTCGTGCATTTATGTGACGGCAAACATTTTTTTAAACCTCAAAAGGTAGAAAGGGTAGCGAAATGTGAAGTAAACGAGAAGAAGGGAGCCCGTAACAAAGCTTACGAGATGCAACCTACGGGTAAAAAAGGTCTCGAAAAAACTAGGTCTGAGAAAGAGGAATCAAACCACTTAGATGCAGCAAATTCGAAAGTCCTAGATATATTTGTACACAAGGAAATAGAAGCTGAAATTACACCAAGGGAATCTACTGACGTTTCAGCTTATAAAGATTCATTGGAAATCAACCTCGACAAAAATCATACAAAAGCTTTCAACCCAACCTTCTCACAAATCCCACATGGTTACCCCGAAACCAACACAACAAACTTCTCTAGTAACGACAAAGAATAAACAAATTTTAAAAATAAAGAATATAACACGGAGGTAATAAAAAATTTAGAGTTAAAAGAACAGACAGGAACAATTATTTTAAAGCCAAGAACACAACAAATAGTAGAAATACCGTGTAAAGAAGAAGGTTTAAAATATTTAGTTACAGAAAAACGGGAAATAGCTACAGGAATATACTTGGGTGAATTACCCAACAAAGAAATTCCAAAATTAAGGTACTTCTGATGAACATTTTAGATTCAGACCAAGAAATAAATATAAATAATATTAATATGATATATAAAAATCTCGATGAATATATCGTTATCGAGACAAATAGTTTGAAGGACCATGTGAAGAATAGGTTAAAGAAATTAGAGTCACTCTTAGAGTTCGAACATTGTAACGCCGATGAAAAAAAAAAAACCATTCTGGACATTTGTCGCGAATACAATGACCTCTTTTACCTTGAGGGCGATCACCTCACTCATACAAACGCTGTAGAACACAGAATTATTACAAGTGAAGACAAGCCCCCTCTATACACAAGACCTTATTGACTCCCAGAAAGTTCTAGACAGGAAATTCATAAACTAGTGAATGAAATGCTAGAAGGTGGCGTAGTACAACCAAGCAACAGTCCATGGAATTCCCCTTTAATACTAGTTCCAAAAACAGCAGGTCAAGATGGAATGAAAAGATGGAGGGTGGTAGTTGACTTTAGAAAGTTAAACGAAGTCACCTTCGGAGATGCTTACCCATTACCCAATATAACTGATATCTTAGACGAGTTGGGAAGAGCTAAGTACTTCAGTACACTTGATCTAGCAAAAAGATTTCATCAAATTCTTATGGATGAAAAGGACAAAACAAAAACAGCTTTTAGTACTCCGTTCGGTCATTATGAATACAATCGTATGCCATTCGGACTTAAAAACGCCCCAGCCACATTTCAACGGCTTATGAATAATGTGCTTATGGGGCTTCAGGAAATCGAATGTTTTGTATACGCAGACGACATAGTTATTTATGGCTATGATTTAAAGGACCACAATACTAGACTAATCAGGGTTTTAAATCGACTAAGAGAGAATAACCTCAAACTTCAGCCCGAAAAATGTCATTTCATCAGAAAAGAACTCACTTACCTGGGACATGTTATCTCAGAGGAGGGAATTAAACCAAACTGAAAAAAACAATTCTGTGAAAACGTTCCCAGTACCTAAGAAACCAAAAGATATTAAATCTTTTCTTGGATTCGTAGGGTATTATCGAGAATTCATCCCAAACTTTGCGGAAATAGCAAAACCGTTAACAACGTTGCTAAAGAAAAACGTAACTTTTCGTTGGGACAGTTTTTGCGACGAGGCTTTCAGAACTTTAAAACAGAAAATTATTAATCCTCCCATCTTAACATACCCAGACTTTGATCAGGAATTTCTAGTAACCACTGATGCAAGTGACATCGCATTAGGCGCTGTGCTTTCTCATGATCCCATTGGTAAAGATAAACCAATTTTCTTTGCCAGTCGTACTATTTACGAGAGGGAAACCAAATACACCACGTCAGAAAAAGAAAGCGATAATCTATGCCCTGACACAATTTCGACCATATATTTATGGGAGAAAATTCACTATTGTCACCGACCACATTTCTTTACAATTGTTAATAGGAAGAAAAGATCCTACGTCTAGACTGATGCGATGGAGAATCTTGTTAGAAGAATACTAATACAAGATTATCCATAAAAAAGGCAAATTCAACACGAATGCTGACGCCTTAAGTCACATAAAATCCGATGATGAAACCAAAGTACTAGTAACAACTCGAAACCAAAGATGGGTACAAGAAGAAAGGAACGACGTAATCGCCAAATTTTAACATAATCGAAAAAAAAGAATCAATATTTCTAAATAATAAAGTAAACTTTAAAGGTATTATACTGCCTCTTGTAGAAACAACAACATTTTGAAAAATCGTTTACCTAATTTCAAAAAACCAGAAATCTGCAAAGTCTTGACCCATAAACTCCAACCTACAAATGTGCTTTACTACATCGTGACATTGCTCTTACCCTTACGAAGTCCGACAGACCGAGAAAAAATTACAAACAGCATGAAAGACATCGTAAGTGAATGCAATAGGACTAAACTATCAACCATTGCTTTGTCGTTACCCATAAGTAACCAACCTCAAAACGAACTAAAAACATTAATATTTGAAGCTTTCAAACAGGCTTAATTTAATACATATCTCCATATCGATTCAAGAACATTAATAGGAAAACCTGAAGACATATCAAAAATACTACACGAAAACCACGAGTCATCATTTGGCGGACATCAAGGAGTAACAAGAACCTCCAAAAGAATTAAGCAGTATTACTACTGGCCAACCATCTCCAAAGACGTTAAAAACCACATACGCAAATCTGAGTCGTGTCAGAAAAATAAACTATCACGTAATAACAAAATACCCATGAAAGTAACCACTACATGCAAAACTCCTTTTGAGCGTAAGGCTTTAGACATAGTAGGTCCACTACCCGTCAGTTACGAAAACAACAAGTACATTCTGACATTTCAGCACGATCTCACAAATTTTTCCGAAGCAATAGCTGTGCCAAACGATGAAGCCCCAACTATAGCACGTATGTTAGTTGAACGGTTGGTATGTCGATTTGGGATACCCGACTCGATCCTAACGGATCAGGGAACAAATTTTCTTAGTAATTTGTTTAAAGGGGTATGCAAAGTCCTCAAGACAAGGAAATTACCAACCACTCCATACCACCCCCAAACTAATGGCGATTTAGAACGTAGTCACAGGGCACTTGCAGAATACTTGCGTCACTACATAAACAAGGATCCACTCGGGACACATGGCTTCCATACGCTATGTTCGTATATAATACTACCCCACATAGTAGTACAAATTACACCCCATTTGAGCTGTTATATGGTTATCCTGCACGGATCCCTAATTCACTGAACAGAGAACCACAGACTTATTTTAACTACGAAAACTAAGCCACAGAACTCAAAAGCCGTCTGCAACATGGTTACAAAATCGCTAGAGAAACAATTTACGAGAAGAAAAAGAAAAACAAAAAATATAATGATAAAAACGCCAAACAGAAAAAATTTAAGATAGGTGATAAAGTATTAATGAAAAACCAAACGAGACAAAACAAAGTGTCAAATCTATGGGACGGACCTTACGAAGTCATCAAAATAATATCCGACGAAAACACAGTTATCAAAATTGGAAAGAAATCGAAATTGAACAACAACCTACAAGTACTACACGAATGCACAAAACAAAACGATAGCCAGCAAAAACGCCCGTAATATCAATAAAAATATCTACAACAGAAATACAAAATCCTTCACCTGGAAAATTAACGGTAGACTCTAAAGAAAAACCCAAGAACATTCCCCCTCCTCCACCTTTACCTCGTGCCTTACCAAACACTGTCATTTCTCAACCCATATTAAAACAAACGGTTATACCCCCTCCACCTTTACCTCGTGCCTTACCAAACACTATCACTTCTCAACCCATATTAAAACAAACGGTCATACCTTCTATACTACAAATAAAAATAGAACCCCACTCTTTAACTGTTTCAACTCGACAAACAGACAAAGACAACAAACAAGATAACAAAATGCATACAATTTGCGCTTGATCTAACTAGGAGATTGAGTTCTAGAAAATATACTTCGCGTTGTTCGCACCAAACAAAATAATTAATTAATGAATTATTAATAAAAAAAAAATATATAAATATACACATATATATATATACAAATAGATAAAAATCCATTTCTTGTAACTAAAACACAAGAAAAAAAATTGTATATGCCTACATTATAATGTATAAAATAGATAGATTAAGCAATATGTAAACAAAAAAAAAAAACAAAAAAAAAAGAAATAAAATACATAACTTTTGTAACCTCTTCAGGGAGAAAATTTTTTTTTAAATATAAAATCTAAAGCAAAAAAAAAAAAATGTTTAAACTTATACCAAAATAATAGAATATAAAAATATGTTTCTTAATTTGTAAAGGAAAAACAAAAATATATAAATTGTTGCCTCTTCAGGGAAAAATGAATTCTAGGAAGAATCTAAATATTTTTTTAAAACTGAAACTTACTTCCTGTACTTTTTACAGAAAATTAACCTCTTCAAGGTCAATTTTCTTTTTCGAAGGGGGAAAGGATGTAGTGATCTCACTACATGCCAACCTCCCAACAAATGCATTTTGCCCTATTCCCACGCATTTTCCAAAAACACTTCAACCACCGATATATAATAACTCGACTGCACTATCTGATATAAATAATATATTAACTTACAAGTAAATCGTCACGAGGTCATCATAATATTCACTCGTGATAGTTACGTCAAAACCCATAAACTGTTATGAGCGGCACTTTTGTGAAGAAGGATTAGGAATATTTAAAATTTCAACTAGGTCACAATTGGTCGTTGGAATGGAATCGATTTTGTGAGTATCGGTTGGGGAAAAGTGTGTGTGTATTGGAGTAAAATTGGTAAAATAAAAAAGTATAAGAAGACAGGAATGGTCAAAATCGACACAGATAGAAATATATTTTAAAACACATAACGTCGCGCCCAGCTGAAGACAGCGGGCCTTTTTGTTTTTAAGAATTAAATATAAAATATAAAAACAAAAATTTAAACTGTATGTATATAACTGATAGCCAGCAAAAACGCCGGTAATATCAATAAAAATATCTACAACAGAAACACAAAATCCTTCACCTGGAAAATTAACTGTAGACTCTAAAGAAAAACCCAAGAACATTCCCCCTCCTCCACCTTTACCTCGTGCCTTACCAAACACTGTCATTTCTCAACCCATATTAAAACAAACGGTTATACCTCCTCCACCTTTACCTCGTGCCTTACCAAACACTATCACTTCTCAACCCATATTAAAACAAACGGTCATACCTTCTATACCACAAACAAAAATAGAACGCCACTCTTTAACTGTTTCAACTCGACAAACAGACAAAGACAACAAACAAGATAAAAAAGGCATACAATTTGCGCTTGATCTTACTAGGAGATTGAGTTCTTGAAAATATCCTTCGCGTTGTTCGCACCAAACAAAATAATTAATTAATGAATTATTAATAAAAAAAAAAAAATATATATATACATATATATATATACAAATAGATAAAAATCCATTTTTTGTAACTAAAACACAAGAAAAAAAATTGTATATGCCTACATTATAATGTATAAAATAGATAGATTAAGCAATATGTAAACAAAAAAAAAAAAAAATAAAATACATAACTTTTGTAACCTCTTCAAGGAGAAATTTTTTTTTAAATATAAAATCTAAAGCAAAAAAAAAAAATGTTTAAACTTATACCAAAATAATAAAATATAAAAATATGATTCTTAATTTGTAAAGGAAAAACAAAAATATATAAATTGTTGCCTCTTCAAGGAAAAATGAATTCTAGGAAGAATCTAAATATTTTTTTAAAACTGAAACTTACTTCCTGTACTTTTTACAGAAAATTAACCTGTTCAAGGTCAACTTTCTTTTTCGAAGGGGGAAAGGATGTAGTGATCTCACTACATGCCAACCTCCCAACAAATGCATTTTGCCCTATTCCCACGCATTTTCCAAAAACACTTTAACCACCGATATATAATAACTCGACTGCACTATCTGATATAAATAATATATTGACTCACAAGTAAATCGTCACGAGGTCATCATAATGTTCACTCGTCATAGTTACGTCAAAACCCATAAACTGCTATGAGTAATGAATACCTATCCAATTCCAATGTCCAACGGATTGTAAACAAATCCAATGCATTAATTGAAGGCATACTAAATGTCAAAACCCATAAACTGCTATGAGTAATGAATACCTATCCAATTCCAATGTCCAACGGATTTTAAATAAATCCAATGCATTAATTACAGGCATACTAAATGCTGAGAATGCATCTTAGCAAGGGTCGACACTATGAGCGGAGTACGTGTATGTGAAATATGATGCGGCGGCACTTTTGTGAAGAACGATAAGGAATATTCAAAATTCCAACTAGGTCACAATTGGTCGTTGGAATGGAATGGAATCGATTTTGTGAATATCGGTTGGTGGATAATGGTTGTGGAAAAGTGTGTGTGTATTGGAGTAAAATTGGTAAAATAAAAAGTATAAGAAGACAGGAATGGTCAAAATCGACACAGATAGAAATATATTCTAAAACACATAAGGTCGCGCCCAGCTGAAGACAGCGGGCCTTTTTGTTTTTAAGAATTAAATAAAAAATATAAAAAATAAAATTTAAACTGTATCCTTTAATTTGACCATTTATTTTTTGTCCGGTTCTCTACTCTTTCCGTTATACGACGGAAGCACGGTAGAAATCGTTACAGAACTCAGAAATAAGGAGGTCTCTTAAAGCGTCCCATGTATCCACTCCTACTGTTCCTTTGAGCAATCTGCGTGCACAAACATACTTGGATCTGTCATCACATCTTCGTAGTCGGCAATCCACTTATTTATGCCATAAGAATCGTCACCTGAAAACGGAATGACTGCATTTTCTATGTCACTGAAGTTGACTCGCTGACTTGGTGGTGCAATCATCGGTTTAATTTCTGCAAGTTCTCGCTGAAGATCTGCAATGCGCTTGCGCCTTTCTAAACGTGCTAACAAGAGTTCTTCATCGGCGTCTGAATTTGTCGTCGTGCTACCACTTAAGTTCACTGCGTAATTTGAGGTCGGGAGTTACATCATGAGAGCCATTCGGAAGTTATGTGGGCATCATCGGAAGGCGGAATCTTAGTGACATAAGTTTTCTGCGCGGAGATTTATTTTCTTCAAGTGTCTCGTCAAGGGTATCGTCATTCTTTTCGTCTGAAGCACTGTTCGATAAAACATCCTTCTTATACAATGCTCGTAGCTGAGCTACCGTGGCTGAAGGTGGCTGTTTAAGAATGCCAAACTCTAAAAATCATACCCTATAAATTTAACTTGTAAATAAAAATACTTATCTCTTTGCTGTATACATATATTGTTATGCGCTTCCCGCAATTATGTACTAACATAAACTGTAAAATTAAAAGCTCTATTGCTTGTGCACATTGAATTGCCTATTTGTAATTTCTCTTTATGCATTCATTCGGCATTCAATCACCACCGAGATCGGTTGGTCAACATTCACACTAAAATTATAAAAATTCATATTGTACAGTCACTCATAAAATCATACACAGTCAATAAATCATTTTCACACTACACAAGGAAATTTAAATTAAATTCTTTTATTTAAAAACAACACAATAAGTACACGATTCAACAAACATCAAACACACAACACAAGGATTATTTGGTAACAAGTACACAGATACAAATTACTAACAAGTTATCAAACAATTATTCTTAAACTATTATTAAAAATTAACACAATTTACACAATACATACATATGTTGAATTGATTATCATTTTTCACATTTCAAATACATATAAATCATCAAAAACCAAATCATGGTATGGTCCTTCGTAAGCCACATGACTTTTTTATGAGCATATCAGTGCCTAGAAATTATTTTTTTTTTATAATCGATCGAAATCGATTTAAATTGAAACAAAAAAACATACAGTGTGGTTCGAAATTAAGTGCACAGGATTTTTATTCGGGTTCTACCTAATTATTTTTCCTTTTGATTAAAAAGTGTCATAGCGGAATTTTTACGCCGTTATATTATTAGAACAGTTAATTGCTACCGTTGTTTAGCAAACTGTACCTACTACGCATAACGGACATTTATGCAAATATTTCATGAATTTTAAAACAGTTCGAACCACGTTTCAATTTATTAAAAATACATATTCGTTCCTTTTTATTAAACATGAATAAAATTACCGCAAAACGTGGTCGTGCTAAAGGCTGCATTGCACTCACAGCATCATACGCCAGTGCGATTCCCATAGCGGCCACTGTAGAAACATTACAATTTCGTCTTGAAAAGATAAATGAAGCGTGGCAGGAGTTTGTAGCGTTACAAATCGAACTTTTAGACTTTATCGGAACAAAAGAATATGTAGATCGCGAATCTGAATTTGCCGAATACGAGGAAAAATATTTTGAAACGCACGCTTTACTTTCGGACGCAATTCGTGTTAAATCGAAAAATCATGATTCTGTCGAAAAGATTAGTGCTCAAGAGTATCACACACCGTCGGAAGACTGATATTTCCATGTCTGATAAATCAGTGAAACTACCCAAAATCACAATTGAACCTTTTTTGGTTGAATATAAGGATTGGCCGACTTTTCTAGACATGTTCACGGGAACTGTCGATTCAAATAGAACAATTACAAACACACAAAAATTACAATTTTTAAAATCATTTCTTCGGGGAGAAGCCGCGAATCTTCTCAAACACATGCGTTGTTCTGAAACAAACTACATTCAGGCTTGGACTAGGTTAGAGCAGCGTTACGATCAAAAGCATCTTATAGTTAGATCGGTCATACATTCGTTTCTTTCGCTTCCATCATGCAATAGTGCAAATCTTCAATCACTTCGTAAGATTACCAACGGGGCTGATGAAGCAGTGCGGGGTCTTAACGCCTAAGACACTATTACACGTGATCCATGGCACATTTACCTGCTTCTGCAAAAGGCAGATCAGGAAACAAAAAAGGCTTGGGCTGAAGAAGTAGGCTCACGGAATGATTGCACTGTTGATGAATTATTACAATTTCTTCAAACTCGTTGCCAGTGTCTTGAAGCCTGCAGTTCTTTTTCAAGTCCCACCAGCACTCGGTGCGCACGCACTTTCTAAAGGCTGTACCAAGTTGTCCTAAATGCCAAGAAGGGCATTTGCTTTCAAGTTACCAAGATTTTAAATCATTAAACATCGAATCCCGTCGTGAATTGGTACGTAACCAGTCACTGTGTTTTAATTGTTTGCGTTCGGGACATGCCTCCAATAATTGTCGCCCAACAGTTCGTTGTCATCTATGCCAATCTCGTCAGCATTCTCTTCTCCATTTGCCTCAGTCTCAAAACTCTAATCAAACCCCAAATCAAACCCCAAATCTCAATTCAAATCGTATTTCAAATCAAGATTTAAATGCAGTTTCTAATGTAAACCGCCAGTCCAACACTTCTAATTCTAATAATGAAAATCCAATTCAAATTTCACCGAATTCATTTATTGCAAATCATTTAATTTCATTCAAACCTCAACATCATGTTTCTACAATTTTACCGACAGCTATAGCTAGAATTCGGTACAAGCAAAGACTTTATCAAATCGTACACGTTCTGCTCGACTCAGGTTCTCAGGTATCTTTTATAACTGAGCAAGCAGCTCAACGCTTAGGACTTTCTCGAAAACGTTTGCGGGTTCCAATAGTAGGTATCGCATCGAAATCAGCTGGAGTAACCAACGGTTTAGTCAGCCTTAACATTGTCTCATGCTACAGTTCTGAATCGATCGATCTTAGTTGTTATATTTTGCCCAATATCACCTCATCGCTTCCACCACTTTCAATAGATCAAATTCCTCAAAATCTTTCCTCGTTAAATCTTGCTGATCCTAACTATTATGAGCCCGGTCCGATCGATATTTCGATAGGAGCTGAAAGAGTCTTCAATATCATAAAAGGAGCCGCTGAAATCGAAGAAGGAGGAACTCTTACTGCGACTCCAAATATTTTTGGATGGGTCATAGCTGGTTATCATTCGCAGCATTCACCAGTTAGATCAGGAATTCAAACATTTTGTTGTCGGTAAGATCATGATTAAGAATTTAATCTTGAAAAATTTTGGAGGCTGGAGGAAGTATCTAACGAACAGACGTTGTCTCTGGAGGAGCAATTAGCTGAAGAAAATTTTGTCAATTCTCATATCCGTCGCCAAGATGGCCGATATGAAGTACAAATTCCTTTTAAATCTTCAACAAAAATGAATTTTGGAGATTCTTTCGGCACAGCACTATCTCGCTTTCATTCCATTAATCGAAAATTCAGCTGGAATTCAAATCTTAAATCTGAATACTCAAAATTCATAAATGAGTATACTTCGCTCGGGCATATGGAAGAAATACCTTCCAATGACATTCTCAAATCAAACAACTCGAACTACTATTTGCCTCATCACGCAATTTTTAAGGGTGATAGTAGTACCACACAAATTCGAGTTGTTTTCGACGCATCAGCAAAAACTCGATCATCTCACTCAGTTAACGAAACTCTTCTTGTCGGTCCTACTATCCAACGTGAAATATTTTCAATTTATATAAGATCTCGTCGACATGCCTATCTCATGACAGGAGACATTGAAAAAATATACAGGCAGATCTGGGTATCTCGAAACCAAACAGATTTTCAGCGAATTGTCTGACGTGAGAGCCCTGAAGAAACTTTAAAACACTTTCATTTGCTAACGGTAACATACGGAACTACTGCTGCTCCGTTTTTGGCTGTAAGAGTTTTGCGACAATTAGCTGCAGATTCTTCAAGCACTCATCCTCGAGCTTCCGCGAGTCTTCTCAATGATTTTTACGTCGATGACGTCATCACCGGTTCGGAAACTATTGATGATCTTATTTCTCTCCGGCTGGAATTAGTCGATTTGTTAAAATCTGCTGGATTTAACCTACGAAAGTGGACAACGAACTGCTGGCCTCTACTTATTTCCTTAACAGATGACCAGCGTGAGATTTCACCAGTAGACTTCGAAGAATCTAGTTCCGTCAAAGTTCTGGGACTGCAATGGTGCCCATCAAGAGATGTCTTTTCATATAAGGTTAAACTAAATCTATATCATGTACTAAACGTCACATCTTATCAGATGCTTCAAAAATCTTCGATTCTCTGGAGTTCCTATCACCAGTTGTTATAGGAGTCAAAATACTACTTCAGGAACTATGGAGAAAACAAATCAACTGGGATGAGGAAGTTCCAGATTCTCTATCGCAGCTATCGCAGCAATGGAATTCCATCAGGAACGAAGTTTTCGACAATATGTATATTGTCGAAAACTTCGCTATTCCGAGATGGGAACTGCACGGCTTTTGCGATGCATACGCAGCAATCGTCTATTGTCGAAATATTAAATCAGATAATTCTATATCAGTAAGCTTTATATAAGCTTTAAAGATTTCTTAGGGTATAGAAAAAAATAATATATAATTATAATTAATACAACTTCCTTCTCTAAAACCCTTATAGAGAAATTATTTTAAGTCGTGTTTTTTGAGAGAGTGAATAGCAACTCAGCAAAATGTTTACACGCAAAACAATAATAAAACAAATTATTATAGAGAATTTTGTTTGTTTTCCGTGTAAAACCTTTACTGAGTTGCTAGTCACTCTCTCAAAAAACACGGCTTTATTTATTTTCGACTCATGGTTATTTTATTTTGTTTTTTTTTTGTTGAATTATTTTTTTTGAATTTATATAAGTTTGTAACACCCTATAAAATCAGTGGTGGTTTTACAATAGCTCTGTAAATGTTTTTTTTTTGACACTTTACAATGCGCATGAGTAATATTTTTATTAGGTACCATTTGTGTGAAAGTATTAGTATTCAGCTCTATACGCACTTTTTGTGTGGTTCTATTAGAGCAATGTTTCGACGTTTTGGTAGGCGCGTGCGTTAATATTTTGTCCATGTGTTGTTGAAAGCTCTATAATAACACGTTGAGCGCTGATATTTAGACAATGCTCCATTTTGAATGTTATAAACTCCAGTAAGGAGCATATTTTTGAATCTTGAGACGTTATAAGTTGCTAGAGCTGAAACCATTCCAGAACCTCTGTTACAGAGCACAATTTTCAAAAGAAATAAAGAGAGCTGTATTATTAACTCTTACAGAGCTATAGCCTTAGATTTCACTATATTAGAGCTGAATAAGAGCAATTTTGCTTCAACTAGCTCCAACGATGTTACTTGGGAAGGTATGTTCAATCATGCTTATTTCATTCCGAAATTCAATGTTTAAAAACTCAAAAGAAACTTTAATCGAAAAGCAGAATCTTAAATTTGAGTCCATTTCTCGATTCATCAGGTGTTCTTCGAGTCGGCGGTCAGTTAGAACACTCAAATTTAACGTATTCGGAAAAACATCCCATAATTTTGTGCAAAACTCATCGAATTGCAAGGCTAATCGTAGAATTTACACACGAAAATCATCTGCATGCCGGGGCCTCGCTTTTATTCGGTTTGCGAAAAACAACAACAAAACAGCTGATGGGAAACCTTCCCTCCGAACGCATTCGGTACGCTCGACCTTTCAGCAAAGTAGGCTGCGATTATGCAGGGCCGATAACGCTTCGTTTAAATCGGGGTTGGAACCCAAAATTTGTAAAGGCCTACATAGCGCTGTTTGTATGTTTCATGACGAAGGCAATCCATATAGAACTTGTCGGAGACCTTTCATCAATTGCCTTGCTGTCAGCCCTCGATCGCTTTGTTGCCCGTCGCGGTAAGCCCTCAGAGATTTGGAGCGACAATGGTACCAACTTTGTTGGTGCTAAGCGTCTACTCAACGAACTCTACAATCTTCTTCTCAACCAACAACACAACAACATCGTCATCGATCACCTGTCTAAAGACAACATCAACTGGAAATTTATCCCTCCGTCCTCCCCACATTACGGAGGTCTCTGGGAGTCAGGTGTTCGACCGCCAAGCTGCACCTGAAACGTGTCATAGGAAATAATATAATCACCTATGAAGAAATGTATACCCTATTAACAAAAATCAAAGCCTTGCTCAATTCACGGCCAATATGTCAAACTTCTGACTTTGACCCAATTGCCCTTTCTCCTTCTCATTTTTGGATTGGGGAACCGTATACCGCTGTTCCTCAACCAGATGTTTCTAACTCTGTCATTTCAATCAAAACTAATTGGTCTCTTTTGCAGGCGATGCTTCAGGGCTTTTGGAAACGTTGGCATAACGAATTTTTTACCTCATTACAGCAACGCTCAAAGTGGCAGAAATCAGAACCAAATCTCGAAGTTGATGATGTCGTTCTAATCAAGGAACCCAATTTGCCTCCTTCTAAGTGGAATTTGGGACGAAACCCATCCTGGAGCCGATGATAAATGCAGAGTAGCAACAATTCGTACCAAATTTGGAGACTATGTGCGACCTACCATCAAAATAGCTCGCTTACCTTGTTCTGAAAGACCATAGGCTTTAAGGGGGGGCTGTATGTTTAAGAATGCCAAACACTAAAAATCATACCAAAAATGATTTATTGACCAATTTGTAATTAATAATTGTGATTGGAAGTGATTAAAAATAATCTTTCCGTCGGATTTTTTTGGTCACTGTAGTTTTTGCAATGCAACAATTAAGTTACATTAGCTTACCCGACGTTTCGGCAGGGGTTGCTGTCTTCTTCAGGGGAACTTTATTTGGACAACAAGAAATTGTTTACATTATAATAACAATAAATGAAACAATACAAAATACACTAACTTTAATAAAACTGTGTTTAAATTTAAACTGACATTTAAAATTATTGTATCTAATAATTGTAATATTATTTACAAAAGTAAAGAAAAAACCACTTCAAACGAAGTTTAGTCTATGGAATTTAAACAAGGAATAAAGAAACTGAAAGAATATTGTGTTATGATGAGACAAGAGAACAATAGATGGCAGAGATGTTTTGGGTGTCTTGTTTTCTGTTCATGTTGTTGTTGTTGTTGTTGTTGATGATGTGTAATGTTTCTAGGGTGTATCGTTTTGAAACATGTTTCTCTGTCGGAAGGACTTTAACACCTTCAAAATCTGGAGAGTGGCCGTTTTCGATACTGTGGCTCGCCAGGGCTGTCTTTCCAGGATTGTTTGATTTGATATCCGATCTATGATTAGAAATTCGCTGTTTAAGAAATTGTTTTGTAGTTCCGATTGCATGGTTCACCCTTACAATTTATTTTGTAAATGACATCAGTAACTTTATCCTTATCCGCTTTTGGTTTATCACTTCTTTAAAATTCTCAGTCAGTCTTGGGATGTAAAAACAGAACTTAAAATTCCTACTAATATGCCGACAAACCAGACTCATTCCTAACCATTTAAAAAAGTCCACAAATAGCACAAAACAACTCCTTTCTTATAAAGAATCGATAAATGTTTATGAAAAAATCGACTTAAATTCCATCAAAAAGTTCTCAACGTAGAAATAACAGAGATGCACCATAAAGTCAAGCGCACTAACAATTTAATTCGCCTTTACGACCAACATATCAAAGAGAACTTATCCCAAAACGAATAGAAACAATTCACAACAAAACAAAAACAGATGTTTAAAGACACGCATAATAAAAATCAACAATCAAACGCACATAAAACTGACAGCCTAAAATCATCGCTTTGGAAGGAATTCAATATAGAAATGCATGAAAAATGGTTTGAAAATCGCACTAACATTGAATTCCCTTTAGAGGTCAAATGGCTTTTATCGTTGGGCAAGAAATTTGCACTCCCAGTGGATAAACATAGCTTCCCTCTTTTTCAATTAATAGCTGATGGAGAAGAAATAATTCGAAATGTGCAAGACGAAAGAGAGCAAGAGCTTATGAGGACACAATATAGTAACATGCTGCACTCGTTTCAACGCAACCAACAAAATGATCGATTTGCCAAATATTTGCTTAATGTATATAAGCAAACAATCAATTTTCTTAGGCAGCACAAAAACATTGTTATTGTACAAGCTGACAAAGGTAACGTCACCGTGGCGATGGAGCGTGTGGAGTATGACGAGAAGATGATTGAATTGTTGTCAGATCGTAATACTTACAGACGGGTGAGGAATAACCCAACAACAACTTTACAAACTCGCAACAATGATCTAGTCAAATGGCTAAACAACAACAATTGCATTGATGATAGGGAAAAGGCGAAGATGACAACTTATAAATCGCAGTTTCTATCCATATACGGACTGCCAAAAATTCATAAAGCAAACATGCCCCTGCGTCCCATTACGTCATCAATGAAACTACCATGTTATGAGCTTTCGTGGTTTATTTACAGTGCGCGACGGCAAAATCAAGCTACTCGGTTATTAATTCATTTGAATTTGTTGAGAAGGCTAAAAAAATAAAATTAAAAGACAATGATGTTTTAGTTTCGTATGATGCAGTGTCACTTTTTACAAACATTCCCATACAACTAGCCATCACCATTATAAAAAAGAAATGGGAAATAATTAGTGAAAACACTAGAATTAATCGAAACAAATTTCTTGAAATCCTTGATTTCTGCCTCAAGGAAAATAACTATCTACAATTTAAAGATGACATTTTCAAACAAATTTTTGGCATGCCTATGGGCAACCCTTTGTCACCCACGATTGCAGATTTAGTACTTGATCACGTACTAGATGAATGTTTTAGTGGAATGGAAGAAAGGCCTACTTTTGTTGCTAAGTATGTAGATGACATTTTTGCCGTGATGGACAAACAAAACATTGAAAAAGTGCAGCTGATCCTTAACGGATTCCACCCGAAAATCCAGTTCACTGTGGAAATGGAACATAACAGTTCAGTAGCATTTTTGGACGTAAAAATCTATCGTGAAAACAACCGCCTATTGTTTGACTGGTACCAAAAACATACTGCATCGGGAAGATTAGTCAACTTTCGGTCTAACCAAGCGAGGCACATAGTTATGAACACTGCATCCAATCTCGTCAGTAAAGTTTTCGCACTCAGCGACGAACAATTTCACTCTGCCAATGAGAAAAAAATCAAAAAGATCCTGAGTGACAATGGTTTTCCAAATTCTATAATTCGTGGTCTTCTTCAGAAACACAATTGTAAAATTCCAAGCGAAGACACTAAAGACCCGAATAATGGTTACTACAAAAGTATAGTTTACATCCCAAGACTGACTGAGAATTTTAAAGAAGTGATAAACCAAAAACTGACAGATGTTCGCCTGGCCTTCAAATCAAATAAAACTCTGAGTCACCTTTTCACAAAACTCAAAACGAAAGCGGATAAGGATAAAGTTACTGATGTCATTTACAAAATAAATTGTAAGGGTAAACCTAATGAACCATACAATCAGTGTTACATCGGAACTACAAAACAATTTCTTAAACAGCGAATTTCTAATCATAAATCGGATATCAAATCAAACAATCCTGGAAAGACAGCCCTGGCGAGCCACAGTATCGAAAACGGCCACTCTCCAGATTTTGAAGGTGTTAAAGTCCTACAGACAGAGAAACATGTTTCAAAATGATACACCCTAGAAACATCACACATCATCAACAACAACAACAACAACAACAACAACATGAACAGAAAACAAGACACCCAAAACATCTCTGCCATCTATTGTTCTCTTGTCTCATCATAACACAATATTCTTTCAGTTTCTTTATTCCTTGTTTAAATTCCATAGACTAAACTTCGTTTGAAGTGGTTTTTTCTTTACTTTTGTAAATAATATTACAATTATTAGATACAATCATTTTAAATGTCAGTTTAAATTTAAACACAGTTTTATTAAAGTGAATGTATTTTGTATTGTTTCAATTATTGTTATTATAATGTAAACAATCTATTTTTTCTTGTTGTCCAAATAAAGTTCCCCTGAAGAAGACAGCAACCCCTGCCGAAACGTCGGGAAAGCTAATGTAACTTAATTGTTTCATTGCAAAAACTACAGTGACCAAAAAAAGCCGACGGAAAGATTATTTTTAATCACTTGCAATCACAATTATTAAAAATCATACCCTTAAAATTTAACTTGTACAAAAAATACTTATCTCTTTGCTGTATACATATATTGTTATGCGCTTCCCGCAATGCATAAGCTCAAGTCATTTTTTTCTTTATACATACATCATTATGTACTAACATAAACTGTAAAATTAAAAGCTCTATTGCTTGTGCACATTGAATTGCCTATTTGTAATTTCTCTTTATGCATTCATTCGGCATTCAATCGCCACCGAAATCGGTTGGTCAACATTCACACTAAAATCATAAAAATTCATATTGTACAGTCACTGATAAAATCATATACAGTCAATAAATCATTTTCACACTACACAAGGAAATTTAAATTAAATTCTTTTATTTAAAAACAACACAATAAGTACACGATTCAACAAACATCAAACACACAACACAAGGATTATTTTCAAATTACTAACAAGTTATCAAATAATTATTCCATTTAAATTAAAACAATTTACACAATACATACGTATATTTAATTGATTATCATTTATCACATTTCAAATACATATAAATCATCAAAAACCAAATCAGTGGCACTTCGATGTTCGCCGCCAGAAGCCCATTCAAGAGTTGCGTTTTCGTTAGTTTCATTGAACTCATTGCATTGTTTGTTTTCGTTTTATTGCTATGGAACCCCACATCTGATGTTGTTATAAAAAGACTTTTTATAAAAAATATAACTTTATTTTACTATTATTTAGTTTCCTTATCACAATTTTATAATTATTTGCGACTGTGCCGTTGGCTTACGAAATTCGAATACCTCCCGCTTTTTATTTTCTGCTTGAAGTTGGCTGCGGTTCTTATTATTTATTTGTCAGCTTTGTAGTTTAAACAATTCTGAATGATTATCTTTAAATACATTTTATTTAAACTGTTGGTTGATATGGCGCACGTGATGTTATTCCTTTGTTGTTTTCCTTAAGCCCGTATGACACTTCATTTTTATTTCATTGAAAATGAAACTAGAATAGTTCGAATAATTTATAACCAGAAGACCCGTGCGAAAATTTCGCACATTCAATAAGGCTTTAAATTTTCAAATATAGTGTTTGAAAAAATAAATAAATTCTTTTGATTATTGATATGAACACATTAGTTTTTCTTCTTTTTGAATGTTTTGTTTATCATTTTCTTTAATTGATAGAAATGTTGTTTTCACTTTTTTATTTAGTTTAATAAGCTTTTTTACTATTAAACTTAAATCTCGAAAATAGATCTCTCAAACACAGGTTAACTTAGCACACAATTCAACATTTCTCTTCAGATAGCTGATTTATTCGAGAATTTTTGGGATAGGTTGAGATTTTTTTTTTTTTTGAGATCAGCTGATTTATCATCATCTGTTTTTTGTCAGGGGATTTCAACAACACAAACCAATCCGGATTGCTTCGAATTCGTTAGTGAACGAGGCCAATTGCATTAAATAAAAATTTTTAAAACATACATTTCCCATTGGCGTTCCTTGCGTTAAGAAACCTAACTGAGACGGTGTCAACCTATCAAAAAATGTTCAGATACCTTGATTTGTTATCGCAATAGCTTTTTTCAGAGGAATTATTACAACACAAATCTGTCCAAATATCCTTGGATACGATCTTGAACGCGGAAATTGCATTTAGATAGTGGCAGCATTGTATATAAATATCTATTGACAACTGAAGGCTTTACTCTGGCGGCAAACCCTTGAACTTGGATGTATACACTAGATGACAGAAACTGTCATAAAAAGTATGTGATTTGAGAAGTGTGGATTAAAAATTATTATTATAAACAATTAAACAATTTAAACAATAATAAAATTAATATTTTTGTAAAACAAATAAGTGAAACATTTCATTAAAACAATTTTTCCATAAGAAAGTTCAATTAAAAGGTTTAATAGAAAAGGGTGCGTTTTCGTGAGTGCTCTTGGACGTAAATAGTTTGTTTTTATTAAATAAATAAAAGATAATTAAGAAATATTTTTCTTTCTTTATCTTGTCATTAGGCGAAGAGAGTCAAGATCTTCATAATTAGTGGCTTCCAAATCTCTGGTCCGCCAGTTCTAGTTATCAAACAGCGATTACTGTGTTGATGTTCCCATCGTGAACGAGTGAGTTGCAACTAGAACTTATAAAATTGGAAGAAAAAATATATTTTTCTTAATTTATTTCCTTAGCTAAAAGCAGGATCTTATAGCTACAAGTAAACCTACAATACATACATAACTATAGTACATTAACTCCATTCTACCGCAGTCTAGAGCTTCAATCTATCAACCTGTTGGATATCCGGGTGCTGCTTCACAACCATTTCTCAACAATATAAGCGTTAAATTTTAAGTTTTGAAAGTTGATTTATTTATATTATTATCTTTGAAAGGAGTTGTCCAGCATCGGTTGATGCTTACTTTGAAAGAATCATGAGCAGAATACAAAAAAGGTATCAACCACGTTTTTTGGATAACCAGTTCCAAAGATACACTCCAATCCATTTTAAGATTTTACTTCTCCAAGTGAACAGCGAAAAGCTTTTAAAGTATATCTTTGGAACAGGTTCTCCAATAAAGGCGGTTGATACCTTTTTTGAAGTAGCACTTCCTACTCTCAAAACGAGCATCAACAATTTTTCTAAAGAAGTAGTATTCAAAAAAAATAACTCTTGGAATACGTATACCACATTCCAAATAAGTGTATTTCGAAAGAGATTTTTGTCAATAAGCATTTTATGTAAAAACTTTTGATGCTAGTGTTGAGATACTCTCAACAGCCGATTACAAAAAGGTATCAACCACCTTTTTTGAATAACCAGTTCTAAAGATACACCCCAATCCATTTTGAGATTTTCCTTTTCCAAGTGAACATGTTATGCACCAAATAAAATAAAACAAAATAAAATAAAATAAAAAGACTTAAGACTTCTTGTAAATCAACCGTTTATTTATGAATTTCACTTAAGACTAACTTATCTCTAAATTTCTATAATACAAGATACCTACTCATACGAGCATTCAATATATGTATATATAATCTCATATGACATGAGATTCTTAAAGGCTATGTGACACGTTTTGGTCGCCACTTTGAGAGGGAAACAAATAGCAAATTGAAAAGATTTCAATAAACAAATCTTATGCTGATGCTGGCTTGCAATTGAAAGACATTGTGAATACAAATTATAGTGTTGATAAAAGAAATAAGAGATTATGCTAACTTGCATTTAAAAAGACTTAAGTTTAATGATAATTAGGATTTATGCATAACACCTCCCCCCTTTAAGAATAAACAACAATCTTGAAGAGATTTTGTTTATAAATTATGTTCATTTAATGAACCTATCGATCCTATTCGAATTCTATTTCTAACATTTAGTACTCTAGTTTTCTTATTTTCTTTTCGTTTGACTACTTTTTGTAGTTTGTAACAAAATATACAAAGGATTACCATTAATACCATTATAATTATTCCAAAAGTAACTGTAATATAACTTAATTCTTCTTTACCGAATGTTTCATACAAACTATGAGCTCTTTGATCTATATCATTTAAAGGGATCGATAAATCTTTTAAAATTTGAACATTTCTTACATTAAGTTTTCCAATTTTTGTATAATCTTTATTGTTATCTAGAGAAATATTTTTACAGCAATCGTTCAAATAAAAATGGTATTTATCATTATTTGTTTCAGTAATAGATATATTATTTGTAACAATGTACGTATTTTCTGAATGAAATTCATAATTAGGTTCAAATATTATAGTTCCAATGTCATATAGATCTTTTTTTTTTGTCGTTTCGTTTATACATTTTTCTTCAAAAGTTGTTCCTTCACTTAAAGCATAAATATAAACATTTTCAGCAATTTCGTGAAATAATTCAAATTCATATGGTAATTTATTAAATTTACAATCATTAGTTTGTTTTCTAACAAAAATATCTTTTATACAGTTTGGCGTTTTGCGTATATTATTAGTAATTAGGTTGTCACAAATAAAGTATGAATTAATCTTTTTAAATTTTTTTGGTACATTTAACATATAAAACTTTTTGTCTCTTAAAATAGGAATATATACAATTACATAAGTATCAAACCTTACATTTGACACAATAGGTATCTCTATTATGATTTGTATTTCTTTGTTTTTTAAATAACATTTAATAATTGATTCCGAAATTATTTCGTTGTAGTTTTCTAACTTTGGTTCATATAATAAATTTTCCTTTTGTTCATGATTATTCAATATTTCTATTATTTTACTTGGTTTCAAAATTATCGGATGTAAAATTTTAACTTTTAGTAATAATATTGCTTGTAAAACTATATCTGTTTCAACATCGAATTCCATAATTTTATCTAAGATACTTGATTTTATTTCTTCAAATAACATTGGTGAATTATTTTTAATCTGATCTTTGTTTATTTTATCAATAATCTCATTAATTTTAATTTCTTGTTGGTGGTAACTTTCTTGCAAAATTGTATTCTGTTCATTTAGGCTCTTCATGATCTGTATATTAGCAATTTGAATTACAACTATTTTATCATTGGAATTTTTAAGTTTTGATATATTTTCTTCAATGCATTCAGCATCTTGGGAATCCATTGTTCCGAATAATCCTTTCAATCCGCTACCTATTATATTTATTAATCCTCGTTTTCCTCTATTAACGTCATCTTCTTCTTTTAGACCTAAAATATCTTTTGTGTCTCTTAACCTTCTTTAAATTTTATCTAAATGTAAAGAAACTACTTTCTTGAATTTATTACATTCTTGAGAATAATCAATACAGATATCATTTAATAACTCTGAGTTTGTTTGTATAAGCGAAATGGTATTCTCCAAATCTTGTATGTTAATTGTGTTAATAGTTATAACCTGTCCGTCTTTTGTATGTGTTGCTCCTATGTATTTATAATAAATGCCGCTTGACTAAAATTTTCCGAATATAACGCCTTGAGCGTATATGATTTGTAAAATTAATCTGAAATTATTAATTTGCTCTTGATGAAAAGTGTTTTATTTTACTTTTATTGTATTTATTGTATTGGTTATTTCTTTTATAACTACCGCATCTCCAATAATTTTAAGGATTTTATAGGGTCCTGAAAATTTCTCACCTAACTTATCTCTTTTATCATTTTGAACTAAAATAATATCTTTTACTTTAAAGTCTTTTACTCTCCTACCTAACCTTTGATCGTATCTCTGTTTCGATTTAAATTTATTCTTTAGTTGTGTTTCCTTCACTTGTTTTTCTATTCTACATAATTTTAATTGAAGTTCCTGGGTATAATCTGTATGTGTTTTATAGTTTAAACTTCCGAAATCACTAGGTGGATTCGCTTTTCTCCCAAATAAAATTTCATACGGTGTTACACCTGTACTACTATGTTTTGAAGTGTTATAACAAAAGGAAGCGTATTGGAATAATTTTGAATACTCTGGTTTAGTTCTATCTTTTATCATTGTTCTAAGATATTCTCCTAATCTGGCGTCCGCTCTTTCAGCGGATCCGTTACTCTGAGGATAAGCACTACTAGTTCTTAAGTATTTTATCTTAAACATTTTACACAAATCCTTCATTACTTCATTAATAAATTCACCTCCATTGTATGTTAGAGTGATTCTTGGGATACTAAAATATAATATCCAATGATTTGTAAAGGCTCTAGCTATTGTTTCACTTTTTTTGTCATCTATAGTGATAAATTTTATAAATTTACTCAAATCATCTTGAAGTGTCAAACTGTACAGTATTTTATTCCCTTCTTTATATGGACCAGTTAGATCCATATCTACTTTTTCTAATGCGTAATTGGCAGTAGATGTAATTTGCATAGGGTTTTTTCCTGGATGTCTATCGATTTTTTGTTTTTGACGTTCAATACACTTAGATATATAATCGATTACATCTTTATTTAAACCTTTCCAATGGAATCTTTCTCTTATTCTAGCTATTGTTACCTTTTGTCCACCAAGACCTCCTATACAACTTTCGTGATTTTCTTTTATTATTAGTTTACGTTCTTCGAAGTCTTTGATATTATAAGTTTCTTGTATTGAATCATTTTCTTCGTCTAGAATATTTTCTGGTATTTTATTTTTTTCTCTCAATATATTCTGATTTATTTTTTTCCTAACACTTTTACTTGAACATGGTTCTTCTGTTCCACATTCTTCTTCATATATTCTTCGTAAAACATTTTCATCTTCTTCATCTGAAGAGTCCTTTCCAAAAATTTCTTCTACTAATGCATTTGTTTTTTTATCACTCCTAGTCATTACTGGATATATTTTTTCTAAATTTTGCATTTCTACTTGATATATATTTCTACTCAATTCATCGGCTACGACATTATCAACCCCTTTTTTATATTGTATGGAATAATCATATTCTTCTAATTTTAATCGCCATCTAATAAGACGACTTCCTGGATCTTTCACGTTAAATAACCATGTCAAAGGACGATGGTCGGTTTTTATGATAAATTTTTGCCCATAAACGTAAGGCCTAATTTGTTGAATAGCCCAAACTATAGCTAAACATTCCTTTTCTGTGGTGCTGTAATTTTGTTCGGCTGTAATCAAACTTCTACTGATAAAATGAATTAGTAGGTCTTTTCCATCTTGTTCTTGTGATAGAACGGCTCCAAGACCTTTACAACTAGTGTCTGTTGTTATAATAAACTCGTTTTTGTAATCGGGATAACGTAGTTCCTCAAAGCTCTTGATTTGATCATTTTCCCACTTGAAAACTGAGTTCTTCTTTAATCGCAAATGTAATGGAGCGGCTATAGTACTAAAATTTGGTATAAACTTTCTATAATACCCTATCATTCCTAGAAAACTCCGTACTCCTTTTTGATTTTCAGGTTTTTGTAACTTTCTATTGCGTCTACTTTCTTTTGTTATTTAGTGTCCTAAGTATTCTACTTCTTTTTTCATAAATTCGGATTTACTTAATTGAACTTTCAAATTAGCTTTCCTCAAACGTTGAAGAACTATCTTTAATCTTTGATTGTGTTGTTCCGAGGATTCTCCAAATATAACTATATCATCAAGGTAAACAAAACATTCTCTTCCTTGCAATCCATCAAGAACTGTATTCATCTTGCGTTGAAAGCATGCAGGCGCATTCGCATTCTAAAAAATTCAAAGTGACCATAGGGTGTAGAAAAAGCTGTTTATTCGATACTTTCTTTACTTAAAGGGATTTGATGAAATCCGGACGTTAAGTCGAGTGTCGTAAAGAATTTTGCATTACCAAGTCTGTCAAGTATTTCTTAAATATTGGGAATAGGATAATTGTCACTTATTGTTATTTCATTTAGTTTTCTAAAATCAATAACCATTCTCCACTTTGTTTCCCACTTGCATCTTGTTTTTTTGGTACAACCCAAAGTGGACTTGACCATGGCGAATTACTATGCCGAATAATATTTGCCTTTAACAGTTTTTGAATTTGAAGATTAACTTTTTCTTCATGTACCCTAGGATATCTTTAAGTTTTTGCATTTATCGGTAAGTCGTGAATTGTTCTTATATGATGTATGAATTTCATCTCCGAGACTAAATATGTCACTAAATTCTTTAACTAGTGTCTTTAAGTTCATTATTTCCCCTGAATTTAAATGGTTTATCCTTATGTTTTCTAAAACTTCCATAAATCGTTCATTAATATGTTTATTTTCAACGTTTCGTTCATTTAGTTTTTCAATAATTTTAATACTCGTTTTTGTAGAAACTTGTTTTCCAGTTACTTTCTTATTTGATTTCTTTTTATCTTTATTAATTTTTACAAACTCTTTTGTATTTTTTTAGTAGTATTTTTTTGTAGTAGCCCGTAGCGTATGGTTAGTGCGTTCGACTGTCACGCTGGAGGTCTGTGGTTCGCTTCCCAGTCTAGTCCACCTAAAAACTAAAAAGTTTTTTTCAGGGCTACTGCCTTTTGCGAGGAATTGACAAATCCTCCAAGAGTATCACTTGTCACGAATAAGTGCTGCTCGTCTAGCCGTTCGGATTCGGCATACAAATTGTAGGTCCCTTCCATTCCTGTCGACAGGCGCACACAGGAATGGTTGCGAGTTGTTAGTCACTAGGCCCTGGTTCTTCATGAGCCATTGTGCCACCCGATTTATTTTATTTTTTTTTTTGTATTTTTCACTTCATGAATTGTATCGCTTTCTTCATTAAAAGATTCACAATTGGTATGTGACATTGACTTTATAGGCGCACTTGAGGGGTTATTTTCCTCAACCTGGTGGCCTATACAGTTTGACACAACTAATGTTTCACTATTATCACTTCTTATACTTTCAGAAGACAGTGACTTTATAGGTGCGCTTGAGGAATGACTATATTCTTCAATCCGTTGGCCTATGCAGTTTGAACATTCTAATGTATTTAATTCTTCATCTTTGTATAATAGATTTATGCATTCAATTTTATTAATGAGTTTCTGTTTATCACAATTTATTGTGAATTTAAAGTGTTGTAAAAAATCATATCCTATAGTTCCATCATAACAACTGAGGACATCTTTAGTTATAATGTGAAAGTTAAATTCATTAACGATACCTTTTGTTAATTCAATTCCTTTTTCTTCAGTACCTATACTGTTCATATTATATTTACCAATTCCCTTTAAAGTTATCGTCACATCTGTACAGAAATCGTTTTCAAAAATGCAGTTTTGTTTTAATAGCGATACTCCTGCTCCGGTATCAATTAACATATTATAAGACTTATTTCTATAAATCATTTCTACATGAGGACTTCCTAACATTACTGACGAAATATTTCTTGAACTATTCGTTTTTTCGAAAATTTTGTGAGAATTTTGATTCATTATATTTTTTTTTTAATTCGTGCTCTTTAAATGGATTTTGATGCTTGCCATAATCCCTATTATTTGTATATGAATTTGAAGACTCGTTGTTTTTATTAAAATTTTTTGAATTAAAGTTTTGATTAGTCGTATTATACTTATAACTCTTGTTTCGGTAACATTCTTTTGTCGTGTGGCCTAAACGTCCACAATTAAAACATTTAACGGAAGTGTAATTTATTTTTATTAAATTCCTATTCGTATAATCTCTATTAATGTTTTCTCTCGATTTACTATGGTAATATCCTAGACGGATTTCTTCTTCCATAGCTAGTTGACTAGCTTCAGAAAGAGTTTTAGGGCTTTGTGTATTAACAAAAGTACCTATTTCTCGCTTAAGCCCTGATACCTCATCATTTGACCATCAAATGTTGGTTCTTTGGAATTTTCTACGTTAAGTGCCTGGTGAAGCTGTAAGCTCGAATGAGTTTCTCTAAAAACCCTATTCAGCTCATACTTAAGTTCTAACCAAGTATGAATTTTTTTGTTCATGAGTAGAATTTCGGCACTTCCCGAAATCCTACTTTTAATTAGTGCAAGAAGCAGCACTTTCTGAGATGATCTTCATCTTCATTGCGTTGTCGCAATTTTGAATAAAATTGTGAGCTTTCAAGGCATCACTGTGAAAGTACGGAATTATTTTAATTAAATCGCTAAGATTTGTTCCGATTTTTTCCACTTGCTCTTTTATAGTTAATTTGATTGTACTTGAAATACTTTCCTTTGATTAAGGAATAGCATTAATTTTATCATTTAAATCAGCTAGTCTTGATTTTTCTAGTTCAGTTGTCCCTCTACTACTTTTGTGACCTAAATCAGCTAATCTTAATTTTTCTAATGCGGTTTGTAAAACTTGTGTTTCATTGTCGACTTTATTTTCTTCTTCGAGAATAACTAAAAACGCATGTCTCGAATAAATTTGGCTTTTGAAATATACTAGGTAGTCTTCTTGTCTAGTCTTTTTGTATTAGTGATAGTTTCAAAAACTTTCAGAATGCAAATATTTCCTGTTCGCACTCCAATACATTGAACTTAGGAGTCTAATACTTCTTCATTAAGATCAACTTCAAATTGGGAGTCTGAGGAAGCCATTATGCCAATATACAGATAAAACAACAAAAAAAAATTAATTTTTGTACTTCAATAATTATTATTTTGATTTAAATTCCTTTTTTTTGTTATTCAAACATAGCTCTGAACTGAACATTTCTTCTTGAGCTTCTTTAATTGCTTGCTTGATTTTTATAGCCTTGTTGACCAAATATTTATGATTTTTTTCTAATTGCACTTTTCCGTTTAATAAAATTCTAACATTATTTTTCTGTTCTACTTGTTCTTTGGTTAGATTCTTTTTTTCCTCGTATTCAGTATATTCTGACATCTTTCATTTTTTTTTTAACTTAACCAACTTTAATAAAATTTATTTTGACATTTTATAAACTTAAATAATCTTACATAAAAATTTTCATCGTTGTTTTTGTTTTTTTTTTTGTGTCCTTCTCTCCTATCCTCCGTGTTTTGCTTGTTGCGGTTCCCTTTTTTTCTCTTTTTTTTCAGCACTGTTTTTTCTTTTTGTCCAAAGTTCTAATTGTTCTATATATATATTTTTTTTTTTAACTGTTTTTTTTTTTTTAACTTTTATTTTTATTTTGATTTGCAAAAAAAATATGAATTTTGTATGGGGGTAGCATAGGCTACTTTGTTTTCAGGGGTTTTTTTTTTATTTATTGATGTATGGAGGTAGCATAAGCCACTTTGTTCACGGTTTTTTTTTATTTATTTTATTAAGTAGGACACAAAATATTTTTTCGATTTTTCGACACACCCAAAGATTTTAGGGTTGTATCTCGAAGTTCAATGCTTTAGTATAGGTACGCGAATTAACTAACGCACTCAGAGAAATTTAGAGGTCGTCTCACGAAAAACTTTACTATTAGATTTTTTTGGTTATGGTTTTTCTTAGCCTATTTTACCGCTGCCACCAATTTTTGTTATGCACAAAATAAAATAAAATAAAAAGACTTAAGACTTCTTGTAAATCAACCGTTTATTTATGAATCTCACTAAAAACTAACTTATCTCTAAATTTCTATAATAATAGCTACTCATACGAGCATTCATTATATTTATATATAATCTCATATGACATGAGATTCTTAAAGGCTATGTAGGTACTCTATTGGAGTGGTATATGCATAAACATTGAGATGGACAATAAATTAAAAGGAATTTAATGTGACACGTTTTGGTCGCCACTTTGAGAGGGAAAACAAATAGCAAATTGAAAAGTATCAGATTTCAATAAACAAATCTTATGCTGATGCTGGCTTGCAATTGAAAGACATTGTGAATACAAAGTATAGTGTTGATAAAAGAAATAAAAGATCATGCTGACTTGCATTTAAAAAGACTTGAGTTTAATGATAATTAGGATTTATGCATAACAAACAGGGAAAAGCTTTTAAAGTATATCTTTGGAACGGGTTCTCCAATAAAGGCGGTTAATACCTTTTTTGAATCAGCACTTCTTACTCTCAAAATAAGCATCAACAATTTTTCCCAAAGAAGTAGTATTAAAAAAAAAAATAACTCTTGCAGTACGTATACCACATTCCAAATAAGTGTATTTCAAGAGTGATTTTTGTCAATAAGCATTTTATGTAAAAACTTTTTATGCTCGTTTTGAGAGTATCAGAGTATCAAGAGCCGATTACAAAAAGGTATTGACCACCTTTTTTGAATAACCAGTTCCAAAGATACACCCCAATCCATTTTAAGATTTTACTTTTCCAAGTGAACAGGGAAAAGCGTTTAAAGTATATGTTTGGAACGGGTTATCCAATAAAGGCGGTTGATACCTTTTTTGAATCAGCACTTCTTTCTCTCAAAATAAACATCAACATTTTTTTCAAAGAAGTAGTATTAAAAAAAATAACTCTTGGAATACGTATACCACATTCCAAATAATTGTATTTCAAGATTGTTTTTTTTTCAAAAAGCCTTTTATGTAAAAACTTTTGATGCTAGTTTTAAAAGTATCAAGCACCGATTATAAAAAGATTTCAACTGCCTTTATTCGACAACTTTTTCCAAAGATACAGTCCAAAAGCTTTTCAGTTTATACTTTTTTTTCATTTTTTTACCATTATTTACTTATTAAATATTACAATTTTTCGATATGTGGCTGTATCTATTTTTGTTTTATTCCAGACAATTCCGCGGGCTAATCCTGGTCATTGTGGAGTTCCCCAGTGCAACTCCTATAGAATGGGTGAAATTTCTATGTTTCACCTTCCAAAAGAAGTGCGGGATTCTCCTCATCTAGTTTTGTATTATTTTAACCAAATTTTATCAAGTCTAAATATTTTATAGGTATATATTTTAATTTTTGTTACATGTAATTTTATTCTTAAGTTTATTATTTAATTACTTAATAATTGTACATCATTGAGCTTTTAAAATTACTTTTTCATTAATTTGAACATGTAGAGAATTTTGTAATTTAAATTACTGATACACTTAAAACATTTAAATCTTTATGTGTTTTTGTAAATTTAATACTTTTTTTTAAATAAATGGAATGAAAATAATATCCCCAGAAATTATTTCTTAGATTTCTATTAAAAACTATTTTAAAACCTTTAGAATGGACGTTTAATTGTAAATTGCCTTTTTGACATGAAGGCGTCCTCGGATCAATCTTTGTTCCTTCTGTTTTTATTTTATTCTCATAGTTGTTGTAGATCATCTTAAAAAAAAAAAAAACAAAGGAAACCAATTTATTTTCCGCCGAGATTTTGTTTTGGTTGATTGAATTTTGAGTCTGAGTATTAAATTAAGTCGTTAAGTGAACACTACAATCAATTTTAATATAGATAAATATTTCAAAAAAATTTCATATGGGACACTGTGAACAAAAAAATCGACTGAAATTTTTCAAACGTGTTTTATATGAACTTTTGTTTAAATAGTTTTCTGTATTAAAAATGATTATAATGATCAATACGAGTACTTTAATTAAGACTGAGAAATTCTTAAAAGTGTTCTTATTTTACATGATAGTTAACACAGATATTCCTTATGGCTGTCATTGGTTAGTGTTAACATCATGTTGTTTTATTTAACAACCAGGTATCGCATTTTGACTTTTCTAGTTGTCAATAGTACTCTCAAAAAACCAAAACGATGCACAGTGGAAAATAAAAATCTATTTCGGATCAAAAATCGATAATTTTTTGTTATTAAAGATAGAGTGTTGAAATTTTGCACAAATAAAGAGTAGTTTATGAGGCTTCTAACTAAATGGTTTTATTAAAAATAATAATGATACTACAAGACTAAAAAAAAAATTAATATCAAAATTTTTAAATCAAATATTTACTAAATAAATGGTGGGAAAATAATTTCAAATTATTAAAAAATGGTTATAATAAAAATTCAACAATATAACATTAAAAGTATGTGAAAATAACTTAATACAAAAAAAGGAATACAAAAATAAAAACTTTATATTATTTCAATAATTGTAAGGATTTTTTTATAATTATGTATCTACACAACATTATCTATGTTTATATTAGGTACTTTACTACACTAACAAGGTTCATATTATAGTTCGCAAATTAGTGCATTTACTTTCAAAAGCTGCAGTACATCTTCATCATCAAGTTCATGCACATTTGTGTTGCAAACTCTTTTAATGCTGATGATATATGGATCGGAAGTGTACATAAGAGTATGAAATACATCCTCTTTTGTAGCTGAGCGAGGGCATTTTCTGCCATGATTAAGGCGAAATTTTTTATATATGTAATCGCGATTCTTGCGCATCTTTACAAAGTTGACCGATAGAAATATATCTACTTTAAAATGATTTATAACATTTTCTCCGTGAATTATGATTCAAAAGTCTGTTTTTTAAGGGTTACATAAAGTGATATACCCTGTTTCACCTGTTCTAGGGAAAATAACGTCATTTTTTTATATCATCTCAATTTTACTTCTATCATATTGACTCAAACATGTCAAACTAAAATTTTAGTTAAGAATTCCACATTCGCTCTAACCGTCAAGAAACACCCTTCCCTACTAAATATTTGTATAGGCTCTTTTGATTCTTGATCAGCATGTCACTCTTAACATTTATACCAAGGTTCATGCGAGTAGTATTTTTGTTTAAAAGTGTTATGTTATAGTCCCACACTTTTCACTTCCCTCAAAAAAGCACCCTCTTACCATAGATATTTTTATGAACTCTTCTTATATTTGTAGTTTTATCAACGTACCATTACTTTAAAATTTAAAAGCTGTTCGGCAATATTTCCCTATCGTAATGAAAATACATATAGTCAAACTTACATACAAATTCCGGCTGTCGTATAGTCTTAAATGTCGTATAAACCTTAAATTTTTCTTTAATCTTCACAAAATAAGCTTTTCAATATATATAATACCTTATATCAATTCCTAAAAAGTTTAATAGAAATTTGATTTTTAGCTTGTTGAACGGAAGTGTTTGAATTGAACATTCAAAAAAATAATAAACAGAAGGACTTCAACAAAATTGTTTATGCATGCATTGTGTTAAATTTCTGCATTGTAGTAAACATTGACTTTTTAGCTTTCAAATAAAATTAAAATATAATGTCAGTAACGATATTAGTAAAACTCATTTATGATCTGCTGTTCTATCATTTTCCACTGTGCGACGGTGGTGGTGCCACTGGCCTGGGAGGGAATTTGCTCTGTAGATAATGTAGAGTTAAAAATACATTGAAAAGCTCATTTAATCTCTCTAGCGATAATACACCACGTAGACTATCGTCCCGAAAATCGACTTATTAGGTCTGTTTCACACAATGACCAAAACTGCCAATTGTCAACAATAGTTGGCCAAATGCTGTTCCACACCCCACAAATTTGGTGGTTTTGGGTTTGGAAGAGAGCGCTCACCAAATTCTGCCCAAGAAATTTCTTTGGGCAGAAATTGTTGGTCTGTCAAATGCCAGGTTGAGGTACGTTGTATAAAAAATGTACTATTGTCGAGAAATCGGTTCAGATTGCTTCGCGTTGGAATAAGAAAAGATATAAGAAATTAAAAGAATAATTGTGTGGCAGAATTTTTGCCAAGAAACCGTTCTAAACTTTTTGGGCAGTTTTTCTCTCTGTGAGAGAATTTCATCCCCACTCTTCAAAATTTGACAGACCAACAATTTCTGTCCAAAAATCTTGGGAACAAACCTATTAATAGTACTAAAGGTTTTATATACAATGGTGGCAGTCATGAACCTAGTATACCTGTACTGCTTGTCGATCGTCATTCTCGTTTGTTAATCATTTCAATCATTTTCAACTTTTGGTTTGCATTAGAATAATTTTGCATTTGAGTGTGAATATGTTTTAATTATAGATATTCAAAATATTTGGAAAAAGAATTTTGTGTTTCCTTATTCAATACAATACTTGGGATAAACCATCATTGTCGATTTTTTATTTATTCCTAATAATTGGAATGGATTTTTCATTCCATCTGAAGCGCGGAGTTAAGAGAATACCACGAAAAAAACTCAATGCTCTTTCGGTCCCCCATCTAAGTACTAACCGCGCCGAAGATGCTTGATTTCGGTGATCGGACGAGAACCAGTTTTTGTTTTTTTAAACCGATATTTTCCGTAACGACTTTCATCAAAAGGTAATGAATCCTTTGTAAAATATAAAAAAAACATAATTGTCTTTGCTTTTGAGAGGCGAGAACGAAATCATCGTCGTCCTGTTTATCGATACCACCACGGGGAAGCATTTTATATTGCCGCTTTTCAAGGGATACATTTTCTTCCTCTACATCATCTTCGCTGCTCCAAAAAGATGACGCCCAATTCTCCCAGAAGTAGGTAATTTGCACGAAACATTTTTTATTTTATTATTATAACTAAAACAGATTTCTATTTTTCGAAGTCAAGAGCGAAAAGTTAACATAACTGAATATCATGAATGAATAAACAGAAATCATGAAAATTCCGAAGTTTGCTCTCTTACTTCTTCTATTTCTTGATCAACTCTAGAGTTGAAAATCAAAAGTTGAAAACGTCAACTTCAAGTGAATAAAAACTATTTATCAAGTTGACTGTAAAAATCCCAGTTATGTTCAACTTTGAGTGAATAACTAAGGCCTAATATGTTTTTGTATTGCCGCTAGTGTATCGATTTTTGTTTTATATAATATATAATAGGTTGATGGTGTAAGTAATGTGCAAGAAGCTTAATACAAACTTTAAATTTATCGACTTGTTAAAATTTTAACGAGCTCCTGAGCAGGTTAAATTTTGACGACTGTATTCACCTCAGTTATGTCAAAATTTAGCCATGGGAACAAATTTAACGCGCTTTTAACGCAATTGAAACACGGCCTTTGATTTTAAAATAAAGAATTTATTAATATGTTTCTTTCATTCATGCAATCTAGTGATACCTAGTGTGCCTGGTGTTAATATGTTCGTTGTGTCCATACGATGAAGAGTAAATCCCATCCCTATCTTCCTTCCTTGAAATCTATCTATATTTCACTCACACAATAAAAAATCTATCATGTTGAATCCGAGAATATTGTTTGAAAGTGGCGCATCGGTGCAATTTGGGTGGAATCTACCCATCTCTTTTTCACTCACATAAAATCTACCTGTCTCACTGCATGCACCTAGCATTGAAAAGCCAATGTGGACAGGCACAATAAATGCATTCGGCTTTTTATAATTAGGCCTATTCGGCGCAATCTTTTATTCTTTTATCAATTTCCATACAAATTTTCGAACTGTCTAAAAATCTTTTATTGTTTTATTAATTGGTATTCTGCAGTTCGAATTCTGTTATGAAATCTGTTATAAACCATAACAGAATAAAAGACAGATTTTGTTGACTTATCATAAAAGATTTCAATTTATGAGGTAAAAACTTTTATTTTGATAATAAATTGTTATTAAAAGAAGACGAATATACTAAAATAATATTAAAATACATAACTAGAAACACAAATACGTAATTGCAAGCAAAATTATATTTACATAGAAATGCACAGAACACTTATGATGGATGAAAGGTAAAATAGAAGTCGCCTTAATATTGCCAGTGTGTGTTTCGTACAACTTTTTAAATTGGATATTATATCCAGGAACGATAATAGACAAATTACATAGAACACCAATTTATCTACGCGAAACAAAACACGAAAATTCCGCAAGTTAGTTTTATTTTGGTCACTCGTCAGTGCCGAGTTTTTTTTTTATTTATTACAGCTGATAATTTGATAGCAGATTTTAGGTCTGTTCATATAAATGTTTCTATTTCGAAGTTCCATAACAGACGTTTATTAAAGATTGAACTCCTGAATACCAGTTAAAAAATATCTTTTATCGTGGAGATCTGTTATGCATCATAACAGAAAATTCATAGCAGAATAACAGATATGGCAGAATAGGCCTAAATGAGAAAAAAGATTACAAACAACAGAAGTAGGTAACAAATGAGAGCCCGATTACACGAGTTGTTTTTTCGGTTGTTTCGTCTTTCGTCTATTTGACAGCTGGGGTGAGGGGAGTAAAAATGTAGAGGGAAGAAAGTAACGAAAGCAGGAATGAAAATTTCAAGACTTTTTCTGGTTGAACTTTGACGTTTCTGATTTGGCAACCACAATGCTATTAGCAAAAAACGATTTGAACAAAAATTATTGAATTAGAAAATTGTTTTTCATAATTGGATACATTAAAAAATATTTTTATTTATTACTACTGATTATTTTCTTACAAAACAACCCCAAATTCCATAAACGTCAAAATAACGAATGGAAGTACGAACGTGTTTTCGCGAACCATGAATCATGAAAGTTCGTGCCTGTCAAAAAGAAGAAAGAGGAAACAACCGAAAAAACGAATCATGTAATCAGGCTCTATGTTTCTCCACTACTCACTCAAACTCAATGTGCAAGCGAAAAAAGATGAGTATACATTACAAAAGTAAAAAATATTTTTCTTTCATCCATGCATGGTGTAACTAAAAAATCATGGACCTATTATATCTGGACTGCTAGGAGCCAACTTCACGATGGTTCCATTTATAAAAAAATTTGATACACTAGCGACAATTGGCGCAAAGCGGAAAATATGGTGAAACTTTTGACGTTCGTTGACATGGGTTTAAGGCTGCATTTAGACTTTCGGTGTTATGCATCGCTAACATTAATCGTTTTTGGTCGTCCATATAACAACAAAAGTGTAAATGATAAAACAGAAGATAAACTAAGGACGAATTGATTTTCTCTTAAAGGATTCTATTGATATTTTTAATTCTTACTTGCGATATAGGTAAAATCGCAAGTTATGTGGCGTTTTTCTTTTTTAACTCTGAGCAGAGCACGTAACTGTCAAACAAAAATTCTATGTTTTTTTTTAGCTCAGATATATCAGAGCACAAAAAGTGTGTTTCTTTTTTCCATCTGAGCTAGCTCAGATCTTGATCGATTAGCTCCTTAGAAGAAGAAATAGAGGAACTGCCATTTATGTAAAAAAGTGAAGCAGTTTTTAAAATGGTGTGAGTCTCACAAACACAAATGCATTACAGCAGACACGGAGCGCTCTTTGACGGCAACTCACTAGGGCGCCATCAGAATAGTCATTTCTGTTATTTTCCAAAGTTTTTTTAGTGTTATGTTCTTAAAAAAAAGAAAGAGTACGTGCGTGAAGCAATTTTTGTCAACCTGAAATGTCAAATCGCTATTGTGATTTTAAAAAAGAACAATACAAAATGTTACAAATTAAGACGCGTATATAAATATATAAAACAAATAAGAACTTTGAAAAAAACAAACCTTTTTAAATGAATAAAATAGACATTGTGGTTATCTAGCAATAAACAAAAATACAAAAAACATTAAGTGCGTTGTTAAATTGTATGAAAAAAGGCAGTAAGAGCATTTCCTCACAAGTGAGTTTTGTTATATTTTTCTCAAAGCAAGAGCTGTGAACTGTTTGTATTCATGCAGATTAATTTACTATCGAACAACATATTATTTTAATGGATTAAACTTTGAACATGAGCAAACATGAACAACCAAACATGAACTGATAGACACCTTACTAAAAAGACAAATAAGCATTGAAACATTAACTATAAGTTGACAAGGACACAAATACATAGATATTTAATTACTTAAACGTATAAATCGATTTCATAAGAAAAAATAGTTTCCTCATAAAAAGAGCGCTTAATAAATAGTTGCGCCTTAGAAGTGCCAATATATGCACATACGCTACTGTTTGCAGGTTTGACATATCCCTCCATTAAATTCTAACGAAACAATTATGTGCACATTTTCAACTAAATATTAATATTCTTGACTTAAATTAAAGCTTAATCCATTTTTAATATGTTGTTTAATAGTTTATCAATCTAAATGCAAGCACTTTACATCACTTTTCTTGAGAAAAATATAATAAAACTCACTTGTGAAAGGAAATGCTTTTATCTGACTTCTTTTTTCGATACTCACACCCCTGAACAACGCACTTCATATTTTTTCTTAATTTATTAGAATATCACCACAATGTCTAATTAATTCACTTTAAAATATTTGCTTTTTCAAAGTAATTGGTGTATTAATTTGTGTTTTAACTTGTATCAATTTTTGGTTGTTTTTTTTTTTGTAATCACAGGCTAACGATTTGACAGTTCTGGGAGATAAAAATTGCTTCACTCACGTACACTGTATACGTGCAAATACCCCTTTCTCTATTTTTTCTAAGATTATCTCAGAATAAAATGACCGAGCAAAATGAGCAAAACGCTGAGCGAAGCCACCTTCACTTATTTTTTTAGTGATTTGACAGACGAAAGAAATACACAAAATTAAAAATGGATTCCCAGGACAGCCGCCCGTCTACTGCAGGTAATCAAAAATGTATTTTAGTTAAAAAAAACCTGTTGACGACAAGATTTTTATTATAAAAAATTAGTAAAAAAATATGTTTTCCGTAAGAAATAAAAAATGCAACCACTTTGTTGGAAATTTGAAAGATTGTAATTTTATTGGGTCATAAGACGTAGTGTATAGTCGATTAATACATTGGATCCATTAATTCTTTGACGTTTTGTAATGTGCTGAATAATTGTGGAAAATAATTTTCAATTATGGCTCGTTTTGATGTGTCCTTTTTACACGAGTACTTTCGTACATTCTCCCGCCTCGCGATGATACAATCAGGTTCAGTCAATCCAGTTTCAAACCGTCGCGTCGTGTAAATCAGCATGATCTTCAAAATGGCATCACTGTTAAATGTCGATATTTCGGCACTGCATTATTGACTCTCTTATCGTTCATTTGACAAGACATGAAAAGAGACCAAGGTATTAATAAATATATTCAGAACTTAGAAGAAGAAATAGAGGAACTGCCCTTGTTGGAAAAAAGTGAAGCAGTTTTTTAAATGGTGTGAAATCCCACAAACACAAATGCATTACAGCAGGGATGGAGTGCGGCACATTGACGGCAACTCAATAGGGCGCCATCAGTGGTATGGTCTTAGAAAAAGAAAGAGTACGTGCGTGAAGCAATTTTTGTCAATCTGAAATATCAAATCGCTAGTGTGACTTTAAAAAAGTGTTACAAATTAAGACGCATATATTTAAAAAAAAAAAAAACTAAGAATTTTGGAAAAAAAAACAAAACTATTTTAGTGAATAAAATAGACATTGTGGTTACCTATCAATAAACAAAAAGAAACATTAAGTGCGTTGTTAAATCGTGTGAAAAACGACGAAAAAAAGCGGTAAGATCATTTCCTCACATGTGTGTTTTATTACATTTTTCTCAAAGCAAGTTCTGTTCACTGTTTGTATTTATGTAGATTAATTAACTATCGAACAACATATTATTTATAATGGACTAAACTTTAAACGTGAGCCATGATCCATGAATAACCAAACATGAACTGATAGACACCTTACTGAAAAGACAAATTAACATTGAAACATGAACTAATAAGTTGACGAAAAAAAAATCGATTTAATAAAAAAAAAAATTTCTCATAAGGGCGCTTAACAGATAGTTGCGCCTTTCAAACTCCGATATAATTCCATGCGCTCCTGTTCACTTGAATTTCAGTTTGACATTTCTGGTTCTTGAATTCTAACAAAAAAATTATGTGCATATTTTCAACTAAATAATAATATTCTTGACTTAATTTAAAGTGTAACCCATTCTAAAAATGTTGTTAAATAGTTCATCAATCTAAATACAAAAACTTTACAGCACTTTTTTTGAGAAAAATATAATAAAACTCACCTGTGAAAGGAAATGCTTTTACCCACCTTGTTTTGTTGATTTCCACACCCCTGAACAATGCACTTCATATTTTTTTTTAATTTATAAGAAAATCACCACAATGTCCAATTAATGTTTTTTCAAATTGTTATATTAATTTGGGTTTTAACTTGTATTAATTTTTTTTTCTTTGTTTTTTCTAACTTGTTTTTTCTAACTTGTATTCATTTTTTTTTCTTTGTTTTTTCTAATCACACACTAACGATTTGACACTTCTGGTTCTCAAAAATTGCTTCACTCACGTACACTGTATATGTGACAAATAGTTCTTCCTCTATTTCTTCTTCTAAGATTCAGAAACAAACAAGTACAACAAACAGAGTCAACAATATTATATACTATACAAATAGAAGACGGAAATTTCGTTAAGAATGTTCCATCTCGTTTTACTATTTTCATTGATGAATTGCTTATGTCGTACTCTCTCTACTCGATGTCGTCGCCATTGTCATTGTAAGTTGTAAATTTTCTCGTGCGTGTGCGGTTCGGTTTGTGAGATTGATTTTTGTTATAATTGTGTAATTTAATTAAATTAACATATCGATCGTTTTTAAGTGTTTCAATTGGATTATCAGCTGAGTTCTTGTTGTTTTGATGGATGTGTTGATGAAGTGGGCTGAGTGGGCGCGCGCATATAAAATTCGTTTCGCGACCGCGGTGTGCGAAATTGTGTGTGTGTAATTTATTAAATGCATATTTATTTCAAATAATTTTGGTGTTAATTTATATATATAATTCAATTAATTAATTGGCTTTGATGCCGTTAATTATAATAATGCAGTTAATTTATTATGTATAAGTTGGCGTTACATATTAGCGTTATGTATCCAAGTGGGGAAGGTCATGTTCCAGTTGGAAATATTTGACTTCCAATTTTACTTCCCGGGAAGTTTGTTTACCTTTTATTTTGAGTGAGTATCGAGTGATAAAAAAAACAAATAAAAAAAGAAATATTTGTTATCAAAAGTGCAACAATAAATAATCCACTTCAGTGATGTGTACTCATTGTGTAATTGTTGTTTATCAAATAATTTAATTAAACCAGTGCGGTGTATTAATTAATTTCCCTTGATAAATTTATTGGTTTCGCTTTCGAGAAATAATTTTGTGACGTTTGATCGTGGTTGTATATTTTTTTTGTTGTTTATTTGTTTTGATTCGGTGTTTTAAATGATTGGAAATTGTTTTAATTTCATTTTGATTAATCGGGAATGAATTGTGATGAAATTTAAAGTTGAATTAAAGTTGATTTCCATAATTATTTTAATTTATTTTGATAAATTTTTTATTTGTGTTTTTTTGACGTTTGATGTGCCTTGGTGTTGTGAAAAATATTAATTTTTCTTCGATTTAATTTTATATCGATGATTTGGTTGACAATTGATGTGTTTATTTTGGAATTCTGTGACATAATTGTGGATGGTGTTTTGCTGAATTCCAAATTGTGTTTTGTTTATATTAAATATTTATTAAATTGTGAATTTGTGATAAATTAATAGTGTTTGGTTACGTGAATAATTTTGTTTCTGCATGCGTTGTTACAGTGCTAATTTCATTCTGTGAATTTAACTATATGCCTTGTAGCAGTATAGTTTTTAAATGGAATATTTATGATTTGTTTTATTTTTTTTGATGTTGAAGATGATTTTCTTTCAAATTGATTGGATATTGATTTTATTTATGGTGTTGAATTTGCATTGATCGAATGTTGAAATGTATTATAAAATAATTGATTTTTTTTTTTATGAAATTTCGAATAATTATATAATGGTGGTTTTCTTAAATTCTTATTATGTTTCGATAATTTACAATGGCGGTTTTCTCAAATTCTTATTATATTTCGATAATTTACAATTTATACGCTGGCGGTTTGCTCAAACGTTTCATTAGATGGGAGTAGGCAAATTTTTGCTATCGAGCGTTTCATCTGTCCGGTTTTTGTTTTTACTGTCACAACAGTATGCGTGCCTTCAATTCTGGCAAGAGTCCAGTACGTCGCTGGTACGCGTTCGTCTTTAATGAGTACCAAGTCTCCTATTCTCGGCATCGGTTGGATTTGTGTCCATTTTGGGCGTTGTTGGAGGCGTGATAGGTGTTCGGAATTCCACTTTTTCCAAAACCCTTCCGCAAGCGCTTGAACACGTTTCCATCGGTTGAGATGCGTGGTATTGATGTTGATTTCGCCTTGTGGTACTGCATGTAGCGATTCGCCGACTAGAAAGTGCGCGGGTGTTAGCGCGTTCAAATCATCAATGCTATCAGAAAGAGGGCATAAGGGTCTCGAATTCAAACGAGCTTCTATCTGAGCTAGAAGCATCGCGAGCTCCTCGAAGGTCAGCCTCTCGGTTCCAACAACACGTTTCAAGTAGTGCTTGACTGATTTCACGCCTGCTTCCCATAATCTACCGAAGTGTGGAGAAGCAGGTGGAATAAAATGCCAATTAGTTCCGTGATTTGCTAGTTCTTCCGCGATTTCTTTCCAGTTAAGCTTTGCTTCCGTCGACAACTTGGCTAATTCATTATTAGCCCACACGAAATTGGTACCGCAGTCGCTATAAATCTGCTGACAGCCTCCTCTTCTGGCAGTGAACCGTCGAAAAGCTGCTAAAAATGCAGTGGTTGTCAGGTCTGATACCACTTCCAAATGTATTGCCTTAGTAGCCAAACAGATGAAAATAGCAAAATACGCCTTCAAGATTTTTGCACCGCGAGCTTTCCAAGATTTTATCTCAAATGGTCGAGACATACGCACTCTAGCTGCAGGTAAATTTCCCATTTGTTGTTGCATTTCGGATGCCTTTTGCCGGTAGCAAGAAGGGCATCTATACAATTGTTATTTGACACTCTGTCGTATTTGTCCGATCCAATATTTTCGCCGAATATATCCGAGCATCTGTTGGATGCCGCCATGAAGTGTGTTTTTGTGTGCCTCTCTTACAACCAAACTCGTAAAGTGATGGTTGCTTTGTAGTAATATTGGATGTTGAGCATCATAGGAGAGGAGGGAGTTCTCTTAACGTCTACCTACTCTTAGGATCCCGTCTCTGTCGATGAACGCGTTTAACGAACGTAGATTTTTTGGGCATTATCGAATTTCCTAGAATTTGCTCTATTTCAGCTCGAAACATCTCCTTTTGTGCTGCTTTGACCACGATTAAGTGTGCTACTTCCAATTCTTTTGGGCTAAGTGGACCCGCGAATGGTCCCAGTTTAGGTCTGCATTTGACTGTGAACCGACAATAAGTAGCGACAACTCGAATAACTTTGAGTAGACTCGAAACGTTGTATATACACTGTAATACAATATCGTTATCAATTACATGTATGCTGAGTACTTTAATTTTTCGCTTCTCTTCATCAGTTTGCAATTCAATGGGTTGATCTGGGAGATCGAATTCCAATCGACACCGCAGAAATTTCGGTCTGTTCCACCATGCTTCGAGTGACTTCATTTCTAATGGATATACACCCCTGGACCCAAGATCAGCTGGGTTATGAAGCGTGCCGACATGTCCCCAGCAATCGATCCCTACTAACCGCTGGATCTCCGACACACGGTTGGATACGAATGTGGTCCATTTGCATGCATACGTGTTGATATTAGGAAGAGCTAGGACTTCCTTGGTGTACTGCAACAATTGCGCCAAAACGACTGCACCACATAGCTCTAGACGAGGCAACGTTATAGTTTGTTGATTTGGCGCGACTTTTGTTTTTGATAAAAGCAGGTTCACATGAATGCTGCCTTCGTTGTCTAAAACACGATCATAAATTGCTGCACCGTAAGCCTTCATTGAGGCATCGCAAAATCCATGTAACTCGATCGCCTGGTTGGTCTTACTCAGATGGGTCCACCGTGGAATACGAAGTTGCTCGATCTGAGGAAGTTCTCGGTGAAAAGCTTCCCAGTCCTTCTTCAAATCGGCAGGAAGTGGTTCGTCCCAATCACATCCAGCCTCCCACAAATGTTGCATCATTAATTTTGCCGTGATGATGCATGGTGAAATGCAACCAAGGGGATCAAACAACTTGGCTATTGTTGATAGCATCGATCTTTTTGTTGTTGCTTCGGTTGCAGGTTGCAGATTCTGGTAAGAAAAGCAGTCAACGATGGGAAACCATTTGATGCCGAGCGTCTTAACGTGATTGTTCGAGTTAAAAGGAACTTCAAAATCCAGTTCACGATCCTGAACAGGAATGTCTTCGATCATTTCCTTCATGTTACTCGTCCACTTCCTTAAGTTGAATCCCGCTGACGCCAAGAGTTGTTTTGCTTCGTCACGTTTCCTCATTGCTTCTTCAATCGAATCTGCTCTACTTATCAGGTCATTCACGTACATGTCCTCACGGATAACCTTCGCCCCCTCCGGAAAATTTGTCTGCTCATCATCAGCTACTTTCTTTAAAATTTTAATAGCAAGGTATGGTACACTTGCTGTGCCAAATGTGACAGTATTCATTTTAAAGATTTTTACAGGTGATGTCTTCTGCTCTCTCCACATAATCAGCTGATAGTATCGGTCTGGGAAACTAACCAAAATCTGCCGATACATCTTCTCGATGTCTGCCGTAAAAAAGACTCGGTGAGTCCTCCATTTTAGAACAAGATCTATGATGCTCGACTGAAATTTTAGACCCATCATTAAACAATCGTTGAGGGATTTCCCGTCCGAAGCTTTCGCTGCTGCATCAAATACTACTCTCAGCTTTGTAGTGGAGCTAGCTTCCTTGAAAACCGCATGATGTGGTAAAAAATAATGAAATGGAGTATGTAAAACTGCATCATTAGCATTAATTTCTTCCATGTGATGGAGTTCTTCATACTCCTTTATACACTTTGTGTAATCCGCACAAAGTTTCGGATCTGCAACAAGCCTCTTCTCGAGAAGGAGAAATCGTCGAAAAGCACTTTGTCGACTCGAAATCCTTCGCTGAAAGACCTTCACCTTTGAACGGCAGCTTCACTTCATAATGCCCGTCAGGTAAGCGTCTTGTATGCTGCTCAAAATGCTTGTCACACGCGATATTCTCCTCGTTTTCATGTGTCTGGAACGGCGTTCCTTCCATGGTCCAAAACTTCTCCAACTGTGACGTCAAATCCATGGTTTGGACGAAGCTTCGAATTTGCCGGGGAATTTCCGCTGGAACTTTCCCTAACACAATCCTACATAGCTCAGTCTTTTGCGCAATCGGTCCGATGCCATCGTCTGGGCGTCTTATCTCAGGAAGGAGTATTTGGGCGCAAACGTCACTTCCCAGAAGTAAATCGATCGGTGCAGGCTCGTAGAGATGGGGATCTGCTAACGAGAGACCTTTGCTGGGTATCACTCGTTGGGTCGGGAGATGCCCAGTCAGCGACTTGAAAACCAAAGCCTGGACGGCAGTCTCAAACGTTGAGTGGCGGGACGCGAAACGTACTTCAACGGAGTGTTGCGCGGTGCCGCTGCTGACCAATCCTTACCCAGATACCTCGGCAATGGTAAGTCGCTTTTCCAGCTTCAACAGTTGTGCAGCAGCTTCGGTGATGAACGAAGTTTTTGACCCAGTGTCGATCAAAGCACGTAGGAGGCGTATCTTCCCATCTGCAGCTCTTGCTTTGACAACTGCTGTCGCTAGAAGCACCTGATGTGCAAAATTGCGATCACCATGCGACGCGTGGTAGTTTAAAATTTGTCCATTTGACTGGAGCTGTTGTTGTTGTTGTGCCAGTGGCTGGAACTCAGGCGCGTTTAGGTTCACGGATGCCTGAAAAGTATTCGTAGCAGGATTCCTCGACTGCTGTGATGTACCTGCCACAGGTTGTTGTTGTGCGTGTGTGTTGCTCATTTGTTGGTTGTTCACATGCAATAGCGAATGGTGTCGTTGCTGGCAAAAATGACAAGAGCTGAAGCTGAGACATGCCTGAAGAAGGTGGCCGTAAGAGAGGCAATTTTCGCATACTTGGAGCCTGCGAACGTTCTCTCTACGCCCCGAAATGTCCAAGTTCAGGAAACGTTGGCACCTTCTCAAGAAATGTTTGGCCTGATTGCATAATTTGCATGCTAACTGCTCAAAATTGTTAGTTGTAGCTGCTGGTTTTGATGGCTGCTTAACTACCTGCTTTGCATGTAAAACCTTTGCCTTGGCTGCTTGGACACGTGGCTTTGTGGTGACAGGTGCCTCTTCTCTGGTCCGGAAAGCTGATCCATGCTCCTGCTGACCTACAACCTCAAGAGTACGAAAACGGGTCTCCCAAAACTCGGTGAATTCACTAAATTTTGGTAAATCTTTCCTGTTTCCTAATCTTTCTTCCCACAGTTTTTGACATGAATTAGGAAGTTTCTGGCAAAGAAACCAAATCAGGACGGTGTCCCAACTTTCTACTGGTACATCCATGTTTTCGAGAGCTAGAGGTGTATAAAAGATCTTTTAAACCTGTTGCAGTTTCCCGAGCCAAATTCTGCAGAAAACGATGTGCATCGCCCTGCAAACACGATTGCAGAAAACGCAGCTTGTTGATGTCACCCAGGCTTTTATTGCTGTGCACAAGGGCCTGAAATCTGTCGTGGAAAGCGCGCCAGGTGGTGTAAGATCCGTCAAACTTTGGCAAATCAATGTGAGAAAGTCGAATACCCGTATTCGATACTGGTACATTCGTGGAAAGGTGCGGAGCACCCGTGTTTATTGGCGCCGTATTGTTTGGCGTGGCCTTTTCAATGACGTCAACCAATTCCGCACGGTATTCAAAATAAATTTCATTTATTTGTTCATAAACCACTAATAATTCGTCCATTTTTAGTGTTTCCTCTAGCAAACCTGCCCCAACGATGGCCTCATGATATGATTTTGCAGTTTGAAGATCTTCTTCCAATTTTGCTAAGCACCCCGAATTATAGACTCTGCTTTTGCGTTATTTTGGCTCCTTTTTAAAATTGGTAAGATCTTTAATTACTTTATTTAAGATGCCCTTTTGGAGCTCACCATATTTATATATTTTATTATCTGCCATTTTGTTATAAATTCTATTTTTCTGTATTATATAGACTGGATATATTCGACAAGTTTTACAACACTTAACAAGCAAAACTTACGCTTATACTGCTGCTGCTGCCGTCTATGTTGCTGCCAAGTTGAATTCTGGAATCTTCGCTGGATTTTGCAGGTTGAAATTTTGTTTCAAAATGTTAGTTTTATGTTTTAATTTTAAAATAATTTTAATTACTTTAAGTTAATTTAACAATTAAAACCGAAAAAAAAATCACAGATTAAATTGAAATGTACGTAAAATTTAAGTCATGTGACTATGTTTGATCAATCGTAGATTGGATCTTTTTCTTTTTTTTTTTTTTTAATTTATGAGCACACACTGCACACACTTTATTATAATTGTTTATTGTTCAAATTGTTCGAATTGTTTGTAAAACTGATTCTAAAAAAGGCTCGAAGGACCAATGTTGACGACGAGATTTTTATTATAAAAAATTAGTAAAAAAATATGTTTTCCGTAAGAAATAAAATATGCAACCACTTTGTTGGAAATTTGAAAGATTGTAATTCAATTATGGCTCGTTCTGATGTGTCGTTTTTACACGAGTACTTTCGTACAAAACCTTTGAAATGACAGTTCAGTGCTCAAGTGTGTTTCATAAATAAATCTGAGGGCTCTGATCATAATCTGCTCAGAGCTCTGCTCTGATCGCTCAGCCCCCACTCAGAGCTGTTTTTAGAGCCGACAAAGAAAACGCCAATGGATTCGTAAAAAAAATAGAACTGCAGATATTTTATTTTTAAAAGGAGAGAAGCTACTTTTTGGTTATTTAGTCCCCTTTTACACAAGGAAACCAGTTGCTGGAAATTTTTTTGACGTTTTCCTTTAGTTACCTTATTGGCTTTCAGAGAAAGAAATAAAATTGCCGGAGATTTTTTTTTATTTTTTATTTAGATAAACCGATCAAAATCATTTTTTTTATGCCGATGCTCTTAAAAATTACAAGTAATTTTGCATATAAAAATTATTTCAAATAAGTTTTTTTCTGATTAAAATAATACCAATTAAAATTTTATCTGTATATAAATACTTACTTTAAATACGCGTTCCAATTTGTTTTTCTTAAAAAATGCTATCGGTTTTATCATTTAAACTCGCTTTATTCCGCGTCCGACCAACAACAAGCAATGTAAGCAAAGCATAACTTACTTACTTTACTTTTGATGGCGCTCACAGCCCAGGATGGGCTTCGGCCTCAACTAACAAGCCCCTTCAGCCAGCTCTGTCCCTAGCTAGTCGCTTCCAGTTGCGCACACCGAGTGCTTTGATGTCGTCACTCACTTGATTGCGCCACCTGTTACGGGTTCTTCCTCTGCTGCGTACCCCATCGGGGTTGGATTCGAAGACTCGTCGGGCAGGTGCGTTGCTGTCCATACACTCCACGTGCCCCAGCCATCTCAGCCGCTGTATTTTCAGCTTTTTGACCAGGGCAACGTCGCTGTATAGCCCGTATAGCTCGTCGTTGAATCTTCTCCTCCATACTCCTTCGATACACACCGGACCGAAAATCACACGAAGAATCTTCCTCTCAAAGCACCCTACCAGATTTTTATCCGAATCTTTCAGTGTCCATGCTTCTGACCCATAAAGCAGGACCGGGATGATTAGGGTTTTGTATAAAGTCTCCTTGGTTCTCTGAGAGAGGGCCTTACTACTTAAATGCCTTCTTAGTCCGAAGAAACAGCGGTTGGCAAGAGTAATTCTTCGCTTGATCTCTGCACTGATGTCATTCTGCGATGTAATAGTGGAGCCCAGGTAGACAAAGTCCTTGACAACTTCGAAGTTATATCTGTCAATCGTAATATTTTGCCCGAGTCGACGATGTTGAGATTCCTCTCTCGATGACAGCATATACTTCGTCTTGTCCTCATTAACCGCCAATCCCATTCTAGCCGCCTCCGATTCAATGCTCGCAAATGCCCCTGCCACAGCTCGCTTCGTTCTGCCGACAATGTCTATGTCATCCGCATATGCAAGCAATTGAACGGACTTTTGATAGATTGTACCGCTGGTGTTGACATGTGCGTTGCGTACAATGGCTTCAAGAACGATGTTGAATAGGTTGCATGATAACGCGTCGCCTTGCCTCAATCCTTTCTTGACATCAAAGGAATCGGTGGTGTTCTTACCAATTTTGACGGAGCAGCGAGAATTCTCCATCGTCATCCTGCACAAGAGGTCGAGTTTGGCAGGGATGCCGAGACTCGACAGGGCTCTGTATAATTCGTCCCTTTTCACGCTACCATACGCGACTTTAAAATCGATAAAAAGGTGGTGTGTATCGATCTGAAATTCCCGGGATTTTTCTAAAATCTGTCGGAGTGTGAACATTTGATCGACGGTTGACTTGCCTGGTCTAAAACCGCACTGATAAGGGCCGATCAGATCGTTGACAAAAGGTTTTAAGCGGTCACACAGGATGGCCGACAAGATTTTATAAGCGACGTTTAGGAGACTAATTCCTCTGTAGTTGGTACATTTAAGAACATCTCCCTTTTTATGGATGGGGCACACTATACCGAGGTTCCATTCATCGGGCATACTTTCCTCCGACCAAATTTTGCAGATGAGCTGGTGTATGCTCCAAGCCAATTCATCTCCCGCTGATTTAAATAGTTCGGCTTGTAAGCCATGCGCACCAGCAGCCTTGTACGACTTAAGTTTGGATATCGCCAGCCGCACTTAGGTTAGGTCGGGTGGACGGAACTCTTGGCCATCATCGTGCAAGTTGAATGGAGCGTTCTGCCTATTAGCGGCATCTTAGCTGTCTTCGCCATTAAGCAGTCTAGAGAAGTGTTCTTTCCAGATCCTCAGCACTGACTGTGTGTCTACTACCATATTCCCACTCTCATCTCGGCAGGCTTCCGTTCTAGCCTTGAATCCTTGGGTGGATCGCTTCACCCTCTGATAAAATTTTCGAACATCTCCCCTACCGCTACAACCCTCAATAGACTCTACCGCCCGCTTCTCGTGCTCTCTCTTTTTCCTCCTGAGAAGTCGGCGTTCCTCTTTTCGTTTCAGGCCGTAGAGCTCCCGGGCCACTCTCTCAGCAGCTCTTGTTCGAGTCTGCAGCATTGCCTGGTAGGCCTCGTCCTTAGCTGCATGCGCTAGCCGGCACTCTTCATCGAACCAGGGTCTTCGTTGTATTCGCCTAGTGAAACCCAGCACATCAGAGGCGGCACTTCTGATGGCTTGTTGACAGTGTTCCCACTGGTCCTCTGCACTTGATGCTGGTGCGGGATCTCCTAAGAGATTACGAGTTACGTGGTCTGCAAAAGTTCTGGCAGTCTCTTGCGATTTAAGCTTCTCGACATCGAATCTTTTCACAGCATCTGCTCTGCGTTGTCGCGTCATGGATATCCGCATACGTAGTCTAGCTACCACCAGGTAGTGATCCGAGTCAATGTTGGCCCCTCGGAACGTTCGGACGTCCAAGATACTGGAAGCATGTCTCGCGTCTATCGCGACCGCCAAGTCCCCTTGTGTATATTGAGGTGTGGGAAGTAGGTGCTTGAGATGATGACATTTCGCCCCGCCGCAAAGTCTGCCAGCCTGTGTCCGTTGCCGGAAGTTTCGTCGTGTAGGCTGTGTCCTCTGACTATCGAACCAAAGATGCCCTCCTTTCCGAATCTTGCGTTGAAGTCACCAAGAATGATCTTCACGTCGTACTTCGGGCACATATCATACGTTGTCTCCAAGAGATCGTAGAATGCTTCTTTGGTTGAGTCTTCTCTCCTTTCATGGGGGGCGTGAACACAAATCAGCGAAATGTTCTTAAATTTGCCTTTGATGCGGATTGTGACCAGGCGCTCGCTTACACTTCGGAAGCCCAAGACTTCTTGCCTAAGTCTTCCCTTTATCACAAAACCACAACCAAAGAGCCGCTGACCCTGTTCCTTCAAGCACCCGCCGTAGTAGATGTCACACGTTTTCAGTCTCCGTACGCCCTCTCCATCCCATCGCACTTCCTGGATGGCTGTTACGTCAGCCTTTAGCCTGTCCAGGTTCTCCACTAATTGTTCGGCTGCACGTGTTCTGTATAAGGACAGGACGTTCCACGTGCAGATCCGAAATTCATTGTCCTTGTTTCGTTTGCTGGGGTCGTCAACTTTAAAATCATCCATATCCGAGGCTTGTTGTTGTTTCGGAACAACTTTTTTTTACGTGGTAGGGAAGTTACCCCGACGCACAACCCCCGACCCGGAGGACCAGACCCTTCGTATAACTCCAAGGGTAGGGAGCCGGATAAACCGCTCCTTATAGGCCTGAGCTACAAATATGTCGTAGTAGCCCATATAAGGTGTTCACTAAATAGTTCAACCTAACTGGAACTGTAGACGCCACCGTTGATTCCATCTAGAGAATTGGTCCGCTGCCGCCTCGATGAAAGGAGAAGTGCCTTAGTGGGAACACTCCTCCCCCCCTCTCTCGTTGGCTGTCCCCAACAGCTTTCCACGGGGATTTAAACCCTGTCTCCAGCTGAGGTACTAGACACCCGATGTTCACCACGTGGAGGTGAGAATAGGAGTTGGTAGACAGAGGTGGGTTTTGAGAAAAACCTGTGGACGCTTGTGTCCTCTTGAATGCACATAACTACCCTTTTGAACATCAAGCAAAGCATAACACGGCGAGTCTAAATGCAGCTTAAGACACAAACGTCAAAGATTCGAATTAAAACAGATGACTCTGCTTTTTTATTAGTAATAATAATAGATGACATTAGTTTATATTGGAAAAACTGCTTCCACCCCTTGCACACAATGAAACTGAGTTGCCGCCGATTTTTAGTTTGTTTGTGAGACAAAAAATCTCCCCTCACACCCTTCTCGCCTACAAACTAGCTAGTTTCTGGCAACTCAGTTTCCTTGTGTGAAATCGGTCTTCCATGTGCTAATTGGCAACAGATGGCCTAAGGAATATTTATTTTGTTTGCCAATCTGCGCCAATAGGCGCTGCTGTCGCTTTTAATCGGCGGAACCATATTTAATGCAACTTTTGTATGGGGATGCCGACCGGCTGGCGGTCCATATCTACTAGGTCCATGTAAAGAATGTTTCTCCCCCACTCACTCAAGCTCGATTCACAATACAACATGAAAACGGGACGAGAACGTGACGTGAATCGCTGTCATTTTTTTCGCACATACTGTCATTTAAGGAAACGTACTTGTAAAATCTATCTCCTTTATCGTATATTGCCGGTTTTTCTTTAACTAGTTGAATTAAAGTTTCAACTTGTGACGGGTTAAGCTTGTTCATTTTCGAAATGTGTACTTATTGTGTTTTTTGAAAACTGATGAAAACTCAAAAAATAACAACGCCTTATAATTGCTAGCAAAAGTATTCCTTGCACACACACTTGCATGTACTTTCACTGTTTGAGTATATGTATATGCATTCCATAATGTATGCATACGTGTGTGAATATTAGATGTATTGGAATTTTTAAATAAGATGCGTTAATTGATTTTCAGTGCTACCAAAAACACACTGTTTTCCAACAAGATTACATATTTTTAATTCTAAACTCGAAACCTAAAACCATTTTTTAATGTTAGCAAAAATATTCATTGAACACAAAGTCTGTATTACAAATATATTTACTTTTATTGATTGAGTTTAGGTGCATTTCATATGTACATACATGCATATAGGGGTGATATTAATTGCATTAGAACTTGCGAAAACAAGATGCGTTAATTTATTTTCAATGATACAAATTAAACAGTTTTCCAACTAGAATACATTTTCTTTTCAATAAATAATACAATCCAATTCAAATCTATAAATCTGCTTTTAATTATTATTTATGTATTTTTCTTCTTTTACATTTTCAAAATTTCTGTTTAATACCAATTGTTTTGTATTTACAAATTCATAGTTGCCACTTATTTTGAAAATAAAGTTGCTTGACTTTCCCTGACAAAAATAAAAGAAAAATTTAATATTACAAATTACATTAGTTTCTTGTGTACATAATATTCCACCAGATTTGGTTTAGAAATTAACTTATTGTTTTGGTGGCTTCATACGTTTCTAAATTGTATATTTTTGTACATGTATATTTACTTTCGTAGAATAAAGGAACTTAAATTATAAACAATAATACATAATTTTGTATATAATATAATTAAATGAACTTACATACATAAATATTAAAATTCCTTTCAGAAGACACACACGTTATAAATAGTTTAAAATACAATTTTGAAGTATATAATTTATTCCTTTTTTTTTAATTAATAAAACGTTAAATCCCACGTTGTTTTTATTTTATTTAAATGTCTTCAACGTTTGTCTTCTTTTGAACGCGTTTTGTGTACTTGAAGTATTTTATTAGATTTTTTTCTTTTTCTCGTTCGAGTTCAATGGAACTCTTCCGTTCACAGAATTTGGGAAAGCAATTACATCATGCCATCAGTATCAATTCTTAATGCAATACCACCATAAAGTGGACATCCGCTTTCTAGAGCACTTCAGATGGTCATATGGAATATCAAAACTTCTTCCAACACAAATTCCTATAAGTCTTTGTTGTGGATACGAAGAGAACCGCCGACTTTATTGCCATCTAGTACCAAATCATAAGCTTGAGATCTTATTATTTTCCAAATTCATTTTTCTTAATTTTTTCAAGGTCTTCGTCACGAGGGCTGTGAACGCTTTCTTATTCTCCTTCTGGATTTTTGGAAAACATTGGAAAATCGACAACGCAAAGGAATTTATTAATTTTGTTTATGTCACGGTAAATACTCATTCTCTTCTAATAAACCAGCGTAATCAAGACGAAAGTGACCCAATAAAGTTTTTTTATTATAGGAAATGGTATTTTATTACTTACTGTTACTGTGTCTTCTCTCTCGCCAATAGCCAAGATAACCAAATCGTCTATATTTACCTCAAACTTTGTAACTATCTTCCTTGCGCCCGCCGGGTCGTCCTTTATATTTGCCCAGTTTTTTTAAGGCATCTTTGGTGCTCTAAGAACGAGACAATAAAATAGAAATCAGAACAAAATGAAAACAATCATTATTTCAAAGTTCTTACACCGAATTTTCGGAAATAGAATGTATCATCAAACTCATGGCCAATTTTGTACCAAATGCTTTCTGATGGGGATCATCTAACCCAATTGATTTATCAATATAAATCAAACATACGCCGAAATCATCAAATTTGCAGCTTAAACTTTCATTGACTTCAACCATGCTGGTGATATCGTTCAACTGAAAAAAAAAGAAAAGGATTAGGATTATTTTGTGAAAGTTTTTTGTTTGTTTTGTTTCTACCAAAAGATCAAAACGAATTTCAGGTTTTTCGCAACCATACTTCGACATAGCATCATCATAAGTCATCACTTTTGGAAGGGTGTTTCTATTGGCCAGCAAAACTTCAATGTTTCTTCAATCATCGACATTATGTTTTGTAGAGTTGTAAAGGACATCTCTCTGTCCAACTGAGTAAACTCCGGTTGACGATCGGGCCGTGTGGCTTTATCACGATAGCAACGTGCTACTTGAAAGTATCGATCCAACACTGCAGCCATAAGCATGTGTTTGAATTGTTTTTGGACTCTGTACAAACGAGTTGATGTGTCCTGTCTTTCGGGTGGGGACAACAAATTCTTGAGCTCCTCCAGACGTTCGGTGGAACAACTTTGGTGTCTGGACTTCAAAGAAAACTAAAAGTTTATTACAAATTCGCGCATTTTCATAAGAACTGGCTTCCTGATGACCATGTACTTCAAAAGGCAGATTTTCCTTAGATTGATTAGTCAATTAGATATTAGTTGATGGAAAAGTCAATCTGTAATTACTTTTATTATAAATTATTATTTATAAAGCAATTCGTTTCTTGTAAAATATTTTAACAAGACTGTTTAAAAATCATAATAGTTATGTGAATTTTTTATTTTTGGTTGTTCTTAGTTGGCTATTAAGATTTCTAACGCGGCAACAACATCACCTCTCTGTTCCCTTAACAACTATTGTTTGGATATAAGCATTTCATTCATAATAAGTTCGATATGCTCCCTTTTTATTTGATACTTCTGCAGTTCTCGTTCTTTAGCTAATTTTTCTTCATCTTCCTTGATGCGTTTATCACCGAATTGTCCAACAGTGCTGAAGATGTCTGCGTCTGAGATTTCTTTTGCTTATTCGGCAGTCTGTTACTCGCTCCAAATCAGTGGCCCACCATCAAAGCGCGTTGCTTTCTTTTGTTTTTTGTCCTGAATATCATCAGTGCCATTTATTTCTGTGTTTTCGTGTTAGAGACACCCTGTTTCTATAACCTGCATATTATCTTTTCTATGAACAGAGCTAATTTCATTTTGTATCACTTTACGTCAAACAATAAAACCACTCTTTATTCAACTTGTGAACAAGTAAGACGCGCCTTTTCTTTTCTCGCTTTGCTATAGGTTATGGGCTCAGCTGACTAAATAAAAAATATACAGTTCTTTTGTCTCAATTAAAAAAAGTAAAGTTTTTATCTCGGTTACGAAATTTTTTTTTGAAAAGTATTCCTTTTAATTTTATTATCAATTAAAAAATAATGAAATCGGAAACAAATTTAAGTAACTCCATAGATCGGTTGTGTGGTAGGGAAAACTACCCAACATGGAAGATAGCAGCGCAGGCATATTTGGACTTGGACGATCTATGGGTCACAACAATTTCCTATGAAGTCGATGAGGCAGGAAATCCCAAAAGTCCTGTGGATGCTGCAAAAGACAGACGGGCAAAAAGTAAGTTGACTTTAATTATAGATCCTATGTGTTACGTCCATATCCAGGGGGCGAACACAGCCAAGGAGCTGTGGCAACAACTGGCGAACGCCTATGAAGACAGTGGATTAAAACGTCGGGTGGCGCTTCTCCGAAAGTTGATAACAACTTCGCGTTATACGGTCTCAAGCAGTCTAGCCGAGTCTGGAACATACATTTGAATAAAGCACTTCAGGATTTCGGACTAAGTAAGTCAAAATATGGTTGTTGCCTCTACTACAAACTCAAAGACGGAAACATACTGATGGTTGCAGTATACGTCGATGACCTGCTTTTATTCAGCAATACCGATACCGATATGAAAAGTATCAAACATCATTTAAGTCAACAATTTCATATGAAGGAACTTGGTGAGGCGAAGCAAATCCTTGGAATGAGAATAACTCGTGAAGAAAACGAGATTGCTCTCGATCAAGAATTCTACATCGAAAACATCCTTGAAAAGTTTGGCATGAAGGATGCCAAATCAGTTAAAACACCTATGAATTCGAGTGAGAAACTAAGCAAAGAGGATTGTGCAAAGACAGATGAAGAAATTCAACAAATGCAATGGGTTCCGTACCAGGAAGCCATTGGTTGCCTGATGTACCTTTCACAGTGCACTCGACCGGATATTTGCTTTGCTGTGAATAAACTCAGTTGCTTCAATATGAATCCTGGACCACGTCATTGGTCAGCTGTAAAACATCTCCTTCGATATCTCCGTGGAACCTCAAAGCTGAAACTACGTTTCAAGAAAGATGACAACAATAACAGCACAACTGGTTATATGGACGCGGATTGGGCAGCAAATACAGACGACAGGAAATCAACGACTGGCTTTGTCTTCACAGATCAAGGAGGAGCAATTTCATGGAGCTCCAAACGGCAACAAACAGTTGCACTCTCATCCTGTGAAGCTGAGTATATTGCGCTATCATCAACCATACAAGAAGCTTTATGGTGGAACGGAATAAGATCTCAACTTTACGTCAACCCTGAGCCGATGGTAATCAACTGCGACAATCAAAGTGCCATTTTAATTGCATCGAACAGTGGATTCCATCCGAAGACGAAACACATAGATATCCGCCATCATTTCATACAGGACACTTTAAACGAAGGTGAAATCAAGATACACTACGTCAGCACGGACCAGCAACTAGCTGATGTATTCACTAAGCCCTTGGACAAAACGAAGTTAGAAAAGTTCCGATAAGAAATGGGTGTTCAATGACAATATCCAGCTTAAGGAGGAGTGTAAGAGACACCCTGTTTCTATAACCTGCATATTATCTTTTCTATGAACAGAGCTAATTTCATTTTGTATCACTTTACGTCAAACAATAAAACCACTCTTTATTCAACTTGAGAACAAGTAAGACGCGCCTTTTCTTTTCTCGCTTTGCTATATTTCGGTAATTTTTTGCAAAATAATAGTTGAAAAAAAATTAGTTCAAACAACAAGTTGTGCAAAAAAAATGTGTTTGTCCATACCTGATTTTGTGTTCTATATTCCTCGCGCTGGGGAAATGATCTTTGGCTAAAACAAACAAATAAATTAGAACAATACAACATTAATATCATCAACACAAGATTATTAATAAAAATAATTTCATTATCGAACAACATTTATATTTGCTTTTGTTAATTTTCACGTAGCTGTTATTTTACTTTCTTTGTTATTGTGATTTCCACAAATGTTTCGAGTTGTCACTTGTCAGACATAAAAAAACCTCGAGAGCGTTTTTTTTCAATTTTCCGAACTCCGCCGTGACGTGACGACGAGAAACGTTTCATTGTGCATACCCTGGCGTTTCCTCATATACTTACATGGTTTGAAATCGGTTTGACTACGACGAGTTCTCGTCACGCTCACGTCGCGTTTACACGTTGCATTGTGAATCGAGCATCAAGTTACAGAAGTTTTCTCTTTCACTCATTCAATGGGTTATGTCAAATTTTTAATTTATTGAATTATTTGAAATTTCCGAAATTTATAGAAAATAGTGTGGTATAACATAAAGTTTTTGTGCAATGTCAGGAGTAAGTGTAAATTCCTATTCCGTGATACCTATTTTAGTGGATTTGCCTATTTCATAAATGAGAAAAAAACAGAAATAATATATATGATGATTGAAAGTAGGGGAGCGTCGCCAACAGTGAGACACTTTTTTTCAAATGAATATATCTTAAAAAGTATTCCGAATAATTATGCCCATTTTCTTCAGTTTCAGTTAAATTTAACTGAGCCATTGTTCCAGAGTTTTTCCGTTAAATTTAAAGGCATTATTAAAGGAACGTCAATTAACCTTAACTGAGGTATTAGTTAATGGAACTCAAGAGTACCATTAACGCTTGGAAATAGTGATTTTAAAGAGTAATTCATTTTCTTGACAAATCATTAGCGCATGTTTTGACATAATTTGTCATTCTGTGAATATTTAATATATATGTATAGCTATGTATGTTTACAAAAATCAAACTTGTTTTTCCTAAGAAGTGAATTATATCTGGGACAGTTGGTCAAATTCCGATTTTTTTTTTTTTTTTATATTCCACGCGCGCAAAAGGGGTTATGGCTACCCTTAAAATGTTTTTAACACAGCACGAGCGATTGGGTAAGTAGGAGAGGATTTAGAAGGAGATACCGATGCACGTTGGTTTTGAACGTTTGCACATCGAAATGGGAGGGGAAAGTCGAGTCAGGTAAAGCATTCCACATTCGTGTGGTGCGACTGAAGAAAGAATCTCTGTACATTACAGTACGTCCGAAGTTGGGCTCGAGGGTGAACTGATGGGCATTCCTAGAAGCGCGAGTATTACGGTTGAATTTTTTAAGGGGGGGAATGCAACTGGCTATTTCACTAGAACACTGATTATAATAATAGCGATAAAAAAGAGAAAGACACGAAACATTACGGCGGTGTTCGAGAGATGTAATTGTTTCTGTTATTGATCTTTCGCCTATCATTTTTAAAGCTCTCCTTTGAATCCTGTCCAACAAACTCAAGTGAGTTTTTGGAGCTGCTGCCCAAAAATGAGAATTGTACTCAAGTTTTGGACGAATAAAGTCCTTGTAGATCACAGCCAGATCAGAAGGGGAAAAAACTTCTTGCATCTACGGAGAAAACCTAAACACTTAGCAGCGTTTTTGGCGACATCAAATATGTGGTCATTCCACAAAAGGTGGTCTGTGACACACATACCGAGAACTGAAAGCTGTTCGGTTTCCTCGATGCAAGTGCCGCCCATGGATAGCGGCATTGGGCGTGGGTTTCGCTTTAACGACAAGAGACAGCATTGAGTGTTTGAAGCATTAAATTCTACGCGGCTTTTGATTCCCCAATTGGACAATGCTGTCGAGATCAGAATTTAGTGAGCTTATCATACGCTGCCGTTCAAGAGATTCATCGAAACCAAATGCGCGCATTTTCGATAAGAGAGCTTGGTGGCAATCTCTATTAAACGCTTTTGAAATATCAAGTGCAATAATCTTACTTTCTCCAAAACGATGTAAAGATTTGTTCCACTTTTCGGTGAGATATACCATCAGATCACCAGTGGACCTATTGCTACTAAAGCCGTACTGCCGGTCATTAAGAAGCTTTCGTTCCTCGAGATATTTCTTGAGCTGGAAATTAATCAGCGTTTCCATGACCTTGGAAATAAGGGACGTAAGTGCAATTGGTCGATAGTTAGAGGGTGAAGAAGATACACCTTTTTTAAGGACAGGCTGGACAAATGCTGTTTTCCATCCACTCGGATAGAGACCAGTAGAGTAGGACAGATGGAAAAGCTTACGCAGTGGTTTTGCTAGCGTTGAAGAACACCTCTTCAGAACAATGGGAGGGATACTATCCGGGCTAGCGGATTTGTGTACATCGAGATCCTTTAGAACTCTAGCAACTGCACGAGTGCGAAAGAAGATTTGTCCCATAAAAACATTTAAGCTCTCAAGTACAGGAGGAGTCATAACACTTTCTGGCAGCGTCGAATCAACAGCAAACTGTGCTGCAAGCAAATTGGCTTTATCTTGCGAGCTGACAAAAGGGGTATCATTGAAGACGAGCGTTGGAACTGAGGACGAGGTGGTATTTCGTATGTTTTTTACAAATGACCAAAAATTTTTACTACCTTTGGGACATTGTATCATTTTCTGCTGTAATTTTTGATCATGTAAAAATTTGGTTATTCGAATAGGAACGTTACAGGTCTTTCTAGCTTGTTGAAACTTTTTCCGGTTTTCCTCAGTAGGGTTGGCTTTATAACCTCGGAAGCTTACTTCTCTAACCCTAATAACCTCCTTACAGCTCGAATCAAACCATGAGTTTTCTTTGGGTTTGATAGATTTCAGCCTATTCGGGATAAAATTTCTCATTCCACAAAGAATCAAGTTTGTAATCATATCTGCACTGGCGTCAATATCACTATCGAGGAAGCATAGTGACCAGTTAAAGCTCTTTTAAAAAATTATTGAGACCGTCCCAGTTGGCTTTCTCGTATTGCCAAACGGTTCTCTTTGGGATTTTTTCTTTAACTGTGATTTGGTGGCACAAGAAATTCGCAGATATGACACAATGGCCTGATGAGCCTAGAGGAGATAATAGTGTATTTATTTGGGTCAGAGGTAAGGAACAAGTCTAGAGTGTTGGCGATTTGACCTGCAATGTCAGGAATCCGAGTAGGCTCGTCAACAAGCTGAGTCAGGTGGTTTAACTCAGCAAAAATCTCGAAATACCTTCCTTCGGGTGTTGTCTGACCAGAAAAGCGTAGCCACGCAGAATTGTGTATATTGAAATCGCCCGTGACAACGATTTTACTGTGCGGATAATGGGAAACAATTCTCAGGATTGAATCGGACAGCGCATCGAATTCGTTAGAAGTCGAATTACTATCCAAACTTGGGCTACGATAAATGAAACATGTATGTATGATGTGCTTATTGACGGTGAATTTTAACCACATGAAGTTAAAGTTTGTATTTAAACAAGGGCCTTATTGTGGTTGAAGCTGATAAGCCACATCATTACGTACATATATTGCGAGACCATGGTATAGGAGAAATAAAGGCACTAAGCTATAACCAGGTAGGCTAAATTCGGAGTAATCAGAATTTTCATCTACCTGTGTTTCACTTAGTGCCAAGACTGCTGGCCTGTTTCTTACAGTATGTACGTACACAGCACAGAAATTCTTTCTCAGCCCCCGAATGTTGCTAATATCGACCCTAAATTCACCTACCATCACGAAAAAACAAACGTTAAAAACCAAATCAGACAGTTATCTATGCTGATATTGAGTTTGGTCCCAATAAAACTTCACAATACAAAACAATACCAGTGTTATGCCTTAGTAGTATGTATTGATCCGCCCCTGGAAACCCAAAAACAATAACAGCAATTTATCTGATATGCTTTGGCTTAATCAATTACAAGCTTTGTATAAGATGATACATACTCATACTCTGCATGCAATGACAAAGCCAAAGCACTGTGAGAGATGTGGGAAGGAGAGATAGGAAAATTTACCGCCATGCTATGGTGTATGGCTTGCTGATTTTAATTTTGTGCAGCAGCATCAGCTTCATGGGCATGGTGCACTTTTGTTGTTGGTTTTGTACACAAGCACAAGGACTGGCACTGACACTGGCACTTTTTTTTCAATTTATTTTTCTTTTTCTATTGATTTTTTATTAGGCTATTGATTTTTTTTTCCGTACGGTCGATTGGCGGGGATTTATTAATTATTATTTTGATTTTTGTTAGTTTATTTATTTATTTTTTTTTTAATTTGTTTGCTGGGGTATTGGGTGCGGTAAATGTTTCAACTCCCGACACGTCTGTTCGCGGTGGGATGCGGAATCGGACCGATTAAGATTTACTCGTCGTTGAAAAGAGAATACAAAATATATTATATTAAAAACGAATATTTAATAAAACACTTTATTAGTTACGTAAATTAATAATAAGTTCATAGTATTGTTTATAGATATGTATAGATACTTAAATACTTCCTGTCGCCACCCTTTGCCTTTGCTTCAAGCCTTTCTGCTGCATATTCTTTTCGAAATACGAACTTATTTGTGTATTTATCTACGAGGGCTTTTATTGTTCGACGACTACAAATTATTTACAGTCATTTGAAGAAAAAAGAAGAAGTAAATAAAGGGACGTGCAGTATTCCTGACTTTTTACTGGAAGTTTGGAAGTTTCAATGGAAATAATGAAGGTTTTCATTAATGGAACTTTAAATATAACTGAGTTCCAGAAATCATGAAGAAAACCATATTTTAACTGAGAATTTAAAACAGTTTGTTAAATTTAATTTTCTTTTAGCTAACTAATTTAAAATGAATTTAACTGAGTGTGAAGAAAATGGGCATTAGTTGATTTTAATTGCGTTAGTTAGGTTTATTATATGTGCTGTTAGTTGCATACTTAAAATTAAATTTACCTATACCGATAAAATAATTTAAATCAAAATGCCCGAGTACCTCCTTTGTCTCACTGTTGGTAAACCAACTCCAACATTGAGACACTCCAAATATTTTAATAAAAAAAGTTTTGTTTGAGAAACATTTATATTTTATTATGCAACAAAGTCTTATGCATAAATATAACTTAATAAAAATAAAAAACTAAAATTAAAGTTACAAAAAATGACTTCAGTGACAAATAAATAAATGTTAAAAAAAATCGGTTTCATTATTCATGAAATGAAAATAAAAAATTCAGCGCACTTCAATTTGGTCAAACGTGATTCCAAAATGGATACTGGGGGTCAACTATGTATTTCGATTCTACTTTCAATTCTACTCGAAAACTGTTTCTGATTCTACTTTCAGCTAGTAGGTACTATGTTTTAAATTAGAATCGAATGCAAGTAATGCCAATTCTTTTTCCTAAAATTTTCCACTTTCACACGAGTCTCGCTTGTAGGTTGTCAGATAAATTAAAAAAAAGAAAGAAATTAAAGAAAGAAATTTTTGAATAATCAAAAAGTTATCAACATGGATTGTGTGACGAATTCGAACATTTGTATTATAGAATCGAATTACATAGTTGGCCCCTGCCGATATAAAACATTGATTGAAAAACGCACCTAGATAAAAAGTAATTTCTTTTTTATTGATGCACTTAAAATTTACTTTTGAGTGTTTTTTTTCCACTGCCCTATCATGGCGCGGCTACTCTTCATTGAAAGTAAACACAAACCCAACCAATCGGACGAGCATCTGTTGTATCACCTACGACATCAAGCGCGACATGTTCGTACATATTTCTTCGGAGTTATTCGGAATGTCTCACTGTTGGACGTGACTCACTGTTGGCGACATTCCACTACCTATATGAGTGAGCGCGTACACAGTAACCACATTAATGTGAAAAAGTCACAAAAAATTTATTGAAAATGAGATTTTATTTACATTTTTCAGATTCTGGCAGATTTTTTTTTTTTTCAGAAATTGTAAATTAAAAATTATTTCAAAGTACACTGGGACTACAAAAAAAGTATACATTTGACTCATGAGAACGCTAGTTTTTGGTGTATATTTACTTTTGTGGACATTGTAATTGTCAAAACATAATGTTGTTCTTTTCATAAGAACTACCAATTTCTCTGTTTCTCTCGGCTGACAATTAAAAATGATTTAATGTATTAAAAATGAAAAAAAAATTGATATCATACGGGCTTTATCAATGCTTGTCTTTGTAGTATTTATTATTTATAGATAAGACTTTTTGCTTGGACAAAGGTTTTTCTTTTCTTACAAAGGGCGATTGAACATGATTTCATTCAGTTTGTTGGAAGCTGCATATATAACTCCTCCCCCTCTTGAATCGTCTATCGGTTGAAACGCGACTGATAGTAGATTTACGGTTGTAACAGTCTTGGTTCCGTTATTTCTGAATTTGTAATATAATAATGATCATTACTATAATTATTACAATAATTAACATCGCTGTACTTCCAATTGTCATTCCTTTATGCGTTACTTTCATTTCTGACAATTCTTTCATATTTTCAATAGGTTTATATTCTAACAAATCTATGTAAGTATATCTGTCATGTTTGTCGAAAAATTGAAACTTAATATTGGTATCTACTATTAGATCTCCTAGATATTCTTTTGGATTACATATATTTAATGGGAGGCGGACACAATCCCGAAATTCTGAATCCCGAAAACCCAAAATCCCGAAAATTCAGAATCCCGAGAACCCAGAATCCCGAAAATCCAGAATCCTGAAAACCCACAATCCCGAAAAGCCAAAATCCAGGATCCCGAAAACCCAAAATCCCGAAAACCCAGAATCCCGAAAATCCACAGTCACGCAAACCCGAAATCCAGAAAGGCCAAAATCCTAAAAATAAAATAGAAAAAATAAGAAAACTCTTCAAAATTGTCTGCTCAGTGAAACTTTTATTGAACAAATAGCCCAGTCAACGAAGACTCAAATTGATAAAATAAAAGCAAAAAATAGTGCTTTCTGGATTATTTTTTTATACGGTAGGGAATACCCCCAGGTATAATATACTCAAAGTCCACAGCCCGGGCCACGAACTAAACTCAGGAGGGGGGGGTTGTTAAAGCCCTTTTTAGATTATGTGAATATTGGCACAACCTAGTATGTTAGCGGAAAAATCTGTGCTACAAAATTAGAGACAAATAAATTGTCTATAAAAAAGGTTTTGTTCATATTTTCGCTGGGGTAATAGTAAGGGAGATGCGGGGGGTAGAAAAGTCATCAAATCTGAAAATCCTGTCATTGTCTTAGATATTAAATGTTTTCAGAACAATTTTCTTGGAAAAAACAAAATAGGTAAATACATATTCATTCACTGTTATTTCATCATGTCATGAGGCTGAGAGTGGAGTTATAATTTCCTCTTTTTTCTATATATCCGAAACTATACCAAAAAGTTGATGTACACTAAA